>OX381577.1:21625046-22225046 GCA_947458855.1 Monopis laevigella | reverse complement strand
GCTTTTTCTCTTCAATACTAAAATCGTGAAACCAAAAAATATATTTTCACGGGTGCCTTACGACGCCCGAGACCGCCTAGACGGCCCCAGGGTACCCAGCGGAGGGGTTTTAATCCCACCTCGTCGTAGCCGATGGTATGAGTCTACACCGAACAAGTGGCTAGCTCGTCGCGATGTTTTAGATAGACTCAATAACCCATCTATAAACAGTTTTACAAGTTGGTATAGTGAAACCGGGACCGACAGCTTAACTAAGCTCTCCGAGGCACTAAAGTGGTGTTGTCAAACTAATGTACATAAATATGCCTTTTTATGCAAATTTATATAATAATATAAGAGAAACTAAAAGAGCTAATAAAATAATTTTCACAACGAAATCCTGCTTATTTCAACACGGACTAGCTTAGTGAAGTGTGCGATTTCAACTTACTGTGTTTAGCTTGTATCATTGAAATACCTAAATAAAGACCTTTACATTTATATAAATTCATTATTAGTATAACCCTATTTTGATTTTTTAAAGATACACGATGCTCACTTTCGCGGCAAGGTAGTCAACCACTAAGCCAACCCTCACAATTTTTTTCATTGCTTGTTATCTACGCCCTCAATGCGCTTTCTTCTAATAACTCTTTATATTAGAGTGAAGTTAGAAGTTAGTTGTAGTTTCTAATACTAGGTGGCAGAGGAGTCTGTTTATTTGATTTTACCTTTTTCAGTATTATATTTTTACATTTTTATAAATTCCTTATCAGGATAATCGTACCTATATTGAATTTTTTTTTTCATTGCATTTTATATTTTAAAAAATCAATATAAATAAATACCTAAAATATTTAGTTCTTACTAAAATGTGTTACAGTGTCAAAGTAAAAACCTGCCAATAATGTCAATGAGGCTTCGTGTCCATGGTACAACGGACCGTCCGTTACAGAGTGGGCAGCTCGTGAGAGTGTAATTAAAAGCTAACATTAAATATATACTGTTATTATTCCGCTACTCTATGATATCTTGTTTGTTTAAGAATGCCGCTTTTAAATAAGAAGGCTTGTAAAATCCCGTGTTAAACCTAAAAATATAGAAATTATAAAGAATTTATTCACCGGTTTTCAGGAGACTACTGCATCGATTTCATGTCGAGGTGGTAGTCTCATTTCAAGGTGCGGTTACGAAATGGGTTGAATTGACGATAAGGCAGGGAGTATATTAAAATGTACTCATAATGCAATAGTCGCCACCCATTTCGTAATCGCATCATTTAGCCAACATAGTGGGAGCGATCAATTTTGTTTAAGAACAATCACCCCATTCATGGACTTGGTAGGTCTGCTTAGCACCAGGTAGATACAAAGTCACATGCAGTGCTCCAATAAAAAAAAAGTTTAGTTTTATATAGAATATGAACCCTGTTAAAAGTTGATATTTTACACTTACACTAAATTTGTGTTTTTTTTTATGGGAGCTCGGCAAATGACCTCACATCCACCTGATGGAAAGCAGTATGAAGGTCCAAGAACAAATGCAACCAACAATTACGATCTACGTAACCGTTGATTGCACCTATTATGCAGACTTAAAGGACTCGAGATTATAAGAAGAAGGAAACACGCAAGCAGGTAGTTTTTGTTTATTTGCCTCTAGGTATTTTCTACGTCCAGGCTCAGAGGAAAAGAGGAAGTCCAGCAGAAATATGGTGCGATAAAAAGTTCAAACAGCTGACACATATCGAATGCGTTCCATTATGGTCTAAAATGGAGGAGGCCTTTATCCAAAGAGGAGTTAAATTTATTATTTTTTTATTTGTAAATATGATGCTTTATTTATTTATTTACTTATTACGTATTATATCTACGTCAACAACTAAAGGACTTTTTCAAATTAAACATGGCAATTATAACATTGCAGTTTAATTTAAGTAATTCACTTTGAACAAACTAACCCATAAAATATTGGTATTTATTATAATTCGAAAACAATCAAGTTTAAGTATTCGTCTAAAATAAAATAAAAATATACATAATTAGTCATATATATAAAGATATGGTAAGAAGTAAAGCAAACCCAGACAAAAAAAAATGCATTGACGTAATAGTACCTAATTAATAATGTAAAGTGGAACCTTATCATTTTCCGAAAATCATATTCGTACAGCTGCTACCGGGTCTCCATATAAAAATAGGTTCATTTTCGCCATCAACTTTAATTATAATTATTTTTAACTTTATATAATAACAACCAATAAGTACCAATTGTGTACCAATGAGTTTTTAAATTAAAAAATTATGTACATTTGTTTGACAACACCACTATAGTGCCTCGGAGAGCACGTTAAGCTGTCGTTCCCGGTTTCACTATACCAACTTGTGAAACTGTTTATATAGATTGGTTATTGAGTCTATTCAAAACATCGCGACGAGCTAGCCACTTGTTCGGTGTAAACTCATACCATCGGCTAGGACGAGGTGGGATTAAAACCCCTCCGCTGGGTACCCTGGGGCCGTCTAGGCTGCCCCAGGGTACCCAGGCCGGTATGGCAAGTACCCTGGATGATGCACATAATAACAACATTAGATTAGTAATCACAGAAAAACAAAGATAATCAAATTGCATCTAAATGATATCATTGCAATTGTAAATACCCAACAGAAATGAAGTCATTGTACTGGATGTATTTCTTACTGATATCATACAAATAACAAACATCGCATGATGAGAATTGAGGAATTTCGTGTTGATTTCACTGAATTTAAATGAGTGTTTTTATTAATTGATACTTGCAGATAATTTTACGGTACGAAAACTGAAATGTTGTAATGCGAAACACAAATTAGCGTCACTTCACGACACTTCCTGAAAAGACTTGAAAAATTCGTCCGTAGATTTGTGGTTACGCCTCTGGCGTTGTATAGTAATAAATATGTAAAAAATATTAGTACCTACGTTTTTCTGTGCAGTTTGTCATTGTCTGTGTGTTTATAAAATATAATGTTTATTATATCATTATTTCTGGTACACATAGTACAAGCCTAGAGCTTAGTTTGTGACCAGAGAAATATCTGTAAATTGTTTTACATATTTTTTTTTTAAAGGAGCCCAGCATGTGACTTTGTATATACTTGATGGTAAGCAGTCGTACGACAAATAATTGTTGATCATATATTGTTGTTTAACAGCATTGATACTTCCCACAATGCCGACTAATTAGGCGGCGACAAAGACGAATTTGACGAGCCCACTTTATATACGTCGCATCTTTGTCGTCAAACTAACTGCCGTTTCGAAACAACATCCGGAAAGTAGACTACCACTACGACAAAAAAACCGATGCCTCCTATCCTGATGAATAGTCTCCTGAAACCCACAAACTAAACATTTCATCGCCACATTTACTGAAGGGGCGCGCATTTTTAGTATAGACAATCTCTACCATTGTTTATTATTGCTATATGTTTGGAATGTATTTATGACTGTATATAAGGTAAAATAAAAATGAAGAGAAAGATATAAGCGCCATTAGGTGATCTTGTCCTAGCCCGTAAAGCTTGCTAATGTAATGTTAGCAATTAACAACTGACTTTTCGGTAACTGACATTAATTGGTTTGAAAACCAGCTTAGGGTTTTCAAAAATAGTCGAATGTTTAAATGTTGTAACAATATAAAATAAATTAAATCTCACTAAATTAATAAATACAATGTAAAACTCGAGTATTGGTAAATTTTACCCAGTCATTTCTTTTATAAACTTCGCTAATATTAAGTTATAAGCGATTTTATCGCTACCACGTTTTTAGTAACTCGGCCTAAGGAACCGAGCGTAGTACATACCTAATAATTATTACATATATCTAGTGTGTGATGATATCTAAAAAAATAATCTAATAAAAATACGTAATATAAATATAATAATAATATTTTAAACAATTTACACATATTGCTCTGATCACAAACTAAGCTCTAGGCTTGTACTATGTGTACAAACAACGATATAATACATATTATCTATACTAATATTATAAAGCTGAAGAGTTTGTTTGTTTGTTTGTTTGAACGCGCTAATCTCAGGAACTACTGATTCGAATTGAAAAAATATTTTCGTGTTGGATAATCCATTTATCGAGAAAGGCTATAGGCTATATAACATCACGCTACGACTAATAGGAGCGGAGTAACAAAGAAAAATGTTGCAAAAACGGGGAAAAATTATTCCTTTTAAGAGCGTACGCTGCGTAAACGGTTAAATTTAAACGCGCAGACAAAGTTGCGCGGGTCAGCTAGTATTTTATAAACACCCATGCCATGATAAACTGTATAGAAAAACATACTAATATTTTTTTGTCATAGATGGGAATCGAACCCATGACCTACTGATACAACGCCAAAGGCGCAACCACTAGTCTACGGAAGCGGTATTCAATACTTGTAGTGTCAGGTATAACTTTTTAATCAACCAATGTTCAATGATATTATTACTTTCATATGATATTATATATCATAAGCTAGTAAATAACCATGTCTCCTGATGGTGAGGTACGTATGTGGAACGCCAGAGTTTTTTACTTGCTGGTACCTCTTTCTCCGGGGTGTCTCTGGGGAACCAACATGCGGTCAGTGTTTTCGCTCTGATTGATACAATTTTGTACTGTTACATAATTATTACTCAAAATGGATATTTATGGCGTAGATATAGTCTGTTAGGTTGGTCGCCTCGGTGGCACCTTTGCAGGGCAGATAACGAGTGACAGGTCGAATAGAACCAGCTAACCACCTGGTCATACACTAGTTGGTTATGTGGTGTGTATTAGGTTTGGTTTCTATTTAATTTTATATATGCATGAGCCTTACCAAGCGCACACTTAGACCTTATACTAAATATAGTTTTTTTTACTATGCATAAATACCTGTAAAGGTTTACATGAAATAAGTATTTTGACTCTGACTTTAATTAATTCATTTGTTAAAACAAAAAAAAACAAGTTTTTGAAATGAAACTCTACCATAAAACTTAGTTTGTTATTTAAGTAACCCATAGAGACAACTATAAAAAGTTGGCAGGGTTTTTCATTGCATGTTATTATATTTTCTTTATGCTTTTTACTGCTAGGTAGACAATAGCAGATAAACTTTTTACTTTCTTACTATTTAAGTATATTGTCCATGTATTTTTATTGCCAATTACTTATGTTCAAATCATTTTAGCTTGCCTTCTTGTCTACTAAATTGTAGAGCCTATAGAATGGCTTATTTTTTTCTCAAATTTAATGTAGGTATTTCTTGACATTTTAAAGGAGAAATAATATTAAAGACGGCTAATTTGTAGCTGTTTAAATTATAATTATTAAAATAAAATTGTGGAAAAGTTAAATCCAAAATATTTCATTCATAGTTAGAATAATTTCTATTTTTTTCTTCCTGTGAGTCCCTGTTATAATTCTCTTTTCCTAATTTAAATGCATATTTCCATTAAAAACGTAAAAAACATACATTATAATTAATACAGTACACTTTTCGAACACTTCCGATTTTATAAAAGTTTGAAAACACCATGTTTTTAGTCTAAGATCCATCGCAATTTCAATCTATATTATTTTATTTAATATTTTTTAGGGTTATATAAAATAGGATAACTTTCATTATTTTTAAATAGAAATATAGTTTATTATATTATATAATTATATTAAATATTTCCATCTTTTATAGATTTTTTGATTTGGCGCTTACTAATTTCTGTTTCGAGCCGATTAGAGGCGGACTTAATTTCTCTATCCCTTTCATACACGTGCAAAAGTAATAAATCCAACTCTTTTAAGTTTATGCTAAGGCACTTGGCAAAGGCAAAGGTTACCTGGTAGCTAATGCCTAAGGCATTAAGCTCGCCTATGTACATTAGTATTAAGCTTTTGTGCAATAAAGAATTTTTCATTCATTCATATACGATTATGATTTTTTTTTAATGACTAATCACCGAACATAAAAATTCAGTTATTAACTGAATCTGATATTTATTCATTTTCACGAGTAGGTAGGTTAATAATAATAAATAATTAAATAAGAACTATAAGTATATTTTTTTATATATCTACTAACTTCATAAGTTATGCCAAAATACCTAGTATACGCTATCGTACTCGTGGTTTTTAGAAAATACAACTTCCTACCGGCTAGCGGCTCCTCTGATTGACACAGTCAAGGTCGTTGACGACTGTTTGCACCTTAATGGTATCGTGAAACGCTGTTATTGTGTATGAGGTTTATAGTATATAGACATATATCAATCTCATACATATGAGATCGGAAAGAGGTATGTTCTTGTCAAAAAATGTTTCGTTCTGACAGCACTATTGTTTGCCAATTGATAATAATGCCTGTACATGCTATTTATGCCACGAGCGTATTCATTACTAAATTTCAAAGTGTCTGTAGCGTTATTCATCAATAAATATTTATTAGCTGTGTACATATACCTATTTGACTTATTTAAAAATCTTATTAAGTGGGGTAAAATTGCTAATAAAACAGGTGAAAAAAAGATGCCTGTTACAATACGTGCGAGTAAGAAACAAAAAAATCTCGCCCGAAATTCTTGATAAAAATACAGTACTTTCCTTTAAATTTCAAAAACGTGTTTTTTTTTTTCAAACAGCTTGTATTATTAATATATTTCTAGTTTTTGGGGTAGGTATTCTCATAGTTTCAAACCTTGCAAATTAAATATGCACTATATTTTTGAGTATTTTTTTGCCATATTTATTTTTGTCATTGTCCGCTACTTTAGAATACAGTATTCGTAATTTTAAAAAATCGTAGTACTAATATTTGTTTGTGTACTAATATTTATTTATGTACTAATATTTATTTTATGGTAAAGGTCAAACTTTTACCTTCGATGATTTTTGAAATCTGCCGACTGAACCTGTTAAAACTTTACCGACGCCCTCTTGCTATTAAGTATATTTTGAAGTAAGAATGTATAGTTCCATTGTGATATTATAATTAGGTATTTTACCATCTATATCGATACCATACATAATAAAATCGTCGTCTTTCCGTGCCTGTAGCTACATTAAATATTTTTGCCAAAACAAGTACCCGAAGACGCGAGAAATAAGTACCTACTAGAACATTTTTGTCTGTTTGTTTGTCATCACTCATCCATCACGCAATAGCCACTCATTAAATTAAAAATCTAATTACAGAAAGATATGAAGCTTTTTCGTAAGTTACATACAAAATCGACCTACGTAACCAAGTTTTTTTTTTATATGAATGCCACGTGCTGCATCGAGGCAGTTTTTTTTAACAAGCACACTTTGCACAAGTTGCGGGTAACAAACACTTTAAAACTGGAGACAGAAAAAAATAACCATTTTTTAACAGTCTGCCAATTAATAGTGATATATTTACAGCTATAAAAAAGAGAAAAATATATTAAATAAGAACCTATAAATAGATAGAGATATGAATTTTTATTAAATAAGAATTGGCAGACTGTAAAAAAAATTTTTTTTTTTTCTGTCACCAGCTGACCGTTTATTTATAATAAAAGTCGACAAAAACCGTAAGTATTTTTTTATTTAATTGTCACACAAAAGAAGCAACTATGTCACTGATACCTGATAATGTAGGTACTAGATCCCTTGAACTTCTATATTCACATTATATTATGTATATATTTATAATAAATATATAATATTACGCAGGTTTTATATATTTATTAGAGCGTGAAGTGTGTGCGTGACATTGCCAGATAGTTATCTATCTACTCCTAGTTACCCATGTCAATGACTATAATACATACCATTAAGTGTACTTATGTAACTGGAAATGTATGTATTAAAAAACATTCATACTAGTATTTAAAACATATACATGGAAGGTGCTACTTTGGGCTATATGAGTCACTACTACTGATCAAATCAAACAAGTTTTCCCTTGCATGTATCGCAAGTGAAAAAAAAATTTACTTCTCCATACAAATTTAATACTTTAACAACTAGTTTGTATGGTGAATTAAAAAAAACAATCCCAAAAATAATGTTTAATTGCTAAAAGTTGTTTGATTTGATCAGTAGAGCCTCATACGAGCCCAAAGTACAGCCTTTCAAAGTCATCATGTATAAAGCAAGACAATGGGTATGTTTTCTTCTGTCTGATCTATGGAGAAATTACTAAATCAATGCTAATGGAAGTAGATTCAACCCGAGAAGTTAGCATATTCCTTATATGAAAATATCTAGATTATAATAATATTAGGTTTAATTATATGTACCCTCTATATCTATAAAAAACTCTCATAATATGAAATAATATACAAGATTATGCTGACCCGGCCGGTACAAATAACATGATAAACTACCATCATAATATACGTACAAAAAAACATAGCCCACTTCTAAATTCTGAGTCGTAACATGTCCATTTATTTCATTATGTCCTACTTAATTTATTAATAAAAAGAAACTCATGTTTGAATCATTTAATTATCCTTCCTTTCGCTATTCAAATTTCAAAAAATACTGAAATCGTTTTTTTTTTTTAATTTATAGCAGTTCTCGTTCCTAAGATATAAGCCTGAAAAACTTCCCCAGATATTTCATAATATATCAAAAGCAAAAGCTAAGTAATAGTATAGCGCACTTTCAGTGTAACCTACCTAATATTAATATTCAATATTTGTTTATTCAGAAAAAAATACATACTCGTATGTTAACAATTGCCTGTGGGCCCCGCACTAGTGAATCGCGGGCTCCCAAATTTCGATTAACAATGGTTTGATTTAGCTACTAGTAGACAGATTAACAACGTATTTTTACAAAAAATATATATTTTATTATATAACATCGATCGACACAAAACATAAACAACTATTTCACTGCGTCATTCGATACCGTTCTCAGAACAGAATCGAAGCAGGAATCTACATTTTCGTAGTTTACGATATTATGCTTCGTTCGCTATTTCCATACTCTGCGTAGTAATTACTTCCCGAAGAAAGTAACTTTCCTACACTGATTGATGTACCAGTACAGACACCCATAAGCCAGGTTTCCCTTCATGTGGGCGCCATTACTAGAAATGCATTTTTGAAAAAGTATAGAGCCCGCTTCAAATAATCTATATATAAATAAAACGCGTTCGTTATAGTCTCGCTAAAACTCAAACGCGGATTGGTCGATTTGAATATATATATATATATATATATATTTGGTTGCTTTAATACAGGGGTGGTTGGAAAGGAAAAATAATAGATAAAATCCTTAATCAAACTTAGAAAATAAAATTAAATAATTTTGTATGTAAAATGACGGTAAACTTCGTGATTGTTTATTTTGATTTGTTATCTGTCACTTTTTTCCATCGACCATACACAACCATAAACCCACCATCTTTATAGGTGATACGAAGTTCACCTGGTCAGCTAGTAATTACTATAAATTAGCTTGAGGAAGCATAATTAAAATATTATAAATAATAATAATGATTATAATATGTAGTAGTTACTATTATTTCTCTATTATGTTTTATTTATTTATTGCTTAATTTAACTCAAAGATATATCTGGTACAGATATATCTGCGCATATAATGCCGCCAGGCATGGCATTAAATGCGCTTTAAGTTTGTATTTAAATATACATTGTTACCACTTCCGGTAAGGTAAATGAACTTTTTTCCAGCAAAAGTCAACATTTAAAAAAATCACTGTTAGTTAATAATAGTGAAGGAAATTTTTTTTTTTTATTAAAATACCAAATACTTTAACGGCTTGTGCTTTTTTTTTTAATTTTAGGAATAATAATTTTACAGTATTTAACCCAGCATTTTTTTAAACTACATATTTTTAGAAATTGTAAACTATTATTATAAGAATAAAAGGTGTGAGAGGGTATGAAAAAAGGGCTTGTTTCTATTATGAATGAAAAAAAAGTGATCCAATAAGAAAAAACTTTTGCTCTCTATTTTTACGCATATTATAAACTCTGTGAAAGAACCACTATGTTACGTATAGAGTTGTGGTCTATGAAGAATTTTACTTTAATTGATCATAAACTGTTAAACATGAAAGTAAACTGCCAATTGTATATTTATTTCCAATTACCTATGTAATTACTCGTACATAAATAAATAATCTATCGTTAGGGTAAACTAGTCTATGTTAATATCTTTCTTTTACGCATTTCCAATGATTGGGTATATATATAAGGTGAGATGTTTTCATCTAACAAATAATGACCAATAAGTCATTACCGGTGATTATATGAAACCGCTGAAATTTTTTTTTTTCGTTATTGAAAGCGTTTCAAATTATTTTTAAAACGATTAGCGATACACAACACTATATATAATTTGTTGTACTATAATGTAAACAAAACAAATCGTTTGGGTAGTAAAGTAAACGAGCTGTAAACCCCTTTGTTCATAATGGTATGTATAATTAGTGACGTGACTGCCCTACTGAGGCTACTGAAGAAATCAGTGCACTTTCAGTAGAGAAGTTACGCTTCCGTAAGAGTGAGTGCAGTGTACCCGAGCCCTAACGAGGGCGGAATAACACCTCATTTACCATCAAAGAGATCTCATCGCGTTGCCTAGCATCATTATTATTTCAATATTAGCAAGCAATATGAGTTTATAATAGTTTAGATGGGAGTTTTCAATAGCTTTCATAAAATCTAATCTGCACCATCTTTGCTCGCTTTACATTATTTCCCTGGCTCATAAGTTAGCAACTTTGATTAAACGAAAATTATAGTATGTAATACACAAAGGAAATACAAATAGGTATTATTATATAAATAAATAAAATTATTATTTTTATTACAATAGAACCATTACTTTCACATATCAATAAGTTAATGGCGAGTCATAAAGGTATTGTACATAAAGAACGGTAACTCTTTATTTCAGGCTAGGGCCATTCGGATCTTCCCCAGGGAACATTTACGGGCTCAGAGGCAATTCGCGACGACGAATGGCCAGGTTTTATGTCAGAATGGGCCGTATTTATTTAACAAGTAAACGGGGCTGATGACGGATACACCGGCGCAAATCTTGTGACTGTACATTTATCGTCTCGAAGGATTTATTGTTCACCCAACCTCTATCTCGTTCTAAAATCTAGATATAAATAATGTCAGTTGTTTTTTAGTTTCGAAATAAATTTATTACAATGTATACTTACTCAGTTAAAGAAATATCAGCTGTCTCATCCAATTCGCCGATAGTGTCGAGCGATGCTCCAGATCCATCCTCTCGAGTCTCAACAGGAGGTGGTGGAGGTGCCGTAGTAGGTCGGGGAATCACAACGGGCTCACTACTATTGTACTCCTTATACTGAGGTTTAGGAACGAAGTCGATAAGCCTCGGCAATACTTCGGGAACAGTCGTAGCAACCACTACCTCTTCGTCATTCTTATTTTTCATCTCGGCTTCTGAGTGCATTAACCATGACTCAATACAGTTTTTCTTAGTTGGCGTTAATAAATCAGATGTTACATTAGTAATCTCTGTTACAGCATTGACTTTACTTTCAGTTTCAATCACAATACGCTCAGTTTTTACGTTTCGGGGCATCGGTGTTGGTTTCTCTGTTTTAATCAAGTCAGAATTTTCTTTATTCTTTTCTTCGTTCATTAGATTAACTAAAGTAATATTATGCGTTTGAGTAGAATTATTGTTATTTGTATCGTTTTGTATTTTTTTATTATCAATTTTCTCTTTTCGTGAAAACTCATCAACATCGATAAGATTTGATACGTTTTCTTTAGTCTGAATAATTCTTTCATTTATTTCTTTTGTTAAAACTTCACTAATAATATTGTTAATTGGCCTTTCTAAAAATGATTTATTATTTATGTCGCTTAGAAGACTAGTATCTATATTTTCGATACAATTTAAAACTTTTTGAATATCTATTGTTTTAGGTTGCATTATTGGTGTAGAAGGTATACTATTTTCTACTGAACTAGCCATTGAGCTTAATTTATCAACTACGGTGGAAATAGAACTACCCGTATCATCAGACTCTGCATCAGCAAGGGCCAGGCAACGCTCCCATTCATTAGACAATAAATCAATATAAACTTCAGCTTCAGGCGGCATCGTTTTACCATCTGACAAACGACGCACTAACCGACGAACTTCTTCCGGTGAACCCTTTTTAAAATAAGCAAAACTTTCCTTATTTTGTCTATGTAAGTGGCTATCAAAAGACGATTTTCTTGAAAGTTTATTATTAAAATGATTCGCCAATGCAACTTGTTGGATAGTCATCTTTTCTTTTTCAATGTGATCGCCTAAAAATTGTGGTGATGGCTTATCTTTAAAAGAATTCTTTTTTCCTAATTTCCGCGGTGGCACTGGTGGTGGCAAAGGCGGTAATGTGGAATTATGTAAAATTTCTGAACTTGAATCGGTAGTGTCATCAGTTTTATCGTCTTCGTATTCATTCGGTTCGAAATGTCTAACTTGTAATTTTAAATTTTCATCAGAATCTTTTAGACGCCGAACGCAATCGATCCTTGTGAGCTCCGCTACAGAAATTCCATCGATTGCTAAAATTTCGTCTCCAGGAATCAATTTTCCCCATGGTGCCGTGGCGTTTGCTGCTGGACTATCTTCTGCGCATGATTGTACAAGGAGCCTTCGAACTTTTTCTGCTGCGGCAGAACCGCCTTCAAATTTGAGACCTAATCCCAGGCGGGCTCCACGAGGTCTGCGCACCACGACGTCGGCCGCGCCCGAAGCGGCTCCCACGGTGAGGACAGTGACGAAGGCGGGATCGCGCATGGCGGGTCGGGCTTCGCCTACGGGTACGATTGTGACGAACTCTTCCTTGGTCGCGTCCGTCGCCATGCCCGTTGTGGCGTGCGCCGTCGCGCGACCTCACTCAATACTGTTGGGCGCACGCTTCGATCTGCCGACAAAAAAATATTCATGAGCTTGCGTAATATAAATGCAATAATGGTTGGAGTTGCGCGCGCGGCGGCCGGCACGCGAGAACTACGAGTGAGGCCTCTCTCTTTCACCGTTGCACTGCATTCGACCGTTCCGAGATGAACCAACATCGGAAGCGTCGATCTCCGTTACACTCGAACTTGTCCGAGAGCTCATGTGCCTAATATGGAAACAATGATACACCTCCACATACTTCTTAAGTACCTACTCATATGTATGTCAGTGAAAACAATATTGGTTATTGAGCTTATCTGGACATTATCAAGTACATTGTTTTCACTATGACTGCCTTTCCGACTTTTATGACTACACGATCACGATCAATCAGTGTATCTAATAATGTCATCTTTATTTCTGTCCATTCAATGGCAGGATGACGTTATAAAGACCTTTGAATAGTATTCAATGAATACGTTTGTATGTAGTTTGTAGTATTACTCACATACCATCTATTTTACAACCATTATTAAGAAATATTTAAACAGTAGTAAAAGCACAGTAAATAAATAAATTTGGTATTCCTAAACAATTATCTTTCTCTCAATAATTTCACATTTATACCGCTATAAAATTCGAACGGCTGACCACAAAACTGATTCTCGCGCATCATTACGAAGCTGGTAAAATGTGAGATGTGGGTTAGTAGAACCCTAGCGGCGACCGATCCGCGGTACTACTCGAGTCGGCCCATTACCATATCGCCGAGGGCGCTAATACCGTTACTCCCCAGCATACTTGTGGGAGCTTCATGGTTTCCCTGAACTTGGAATGAGATGAGGTTATCGTTTACGGTAGTTATTTTGTTGTGCTAGTTGAATAAATAAGATTTTATATGAAACTTTGTTGTTATTTTAGAGCAGAAAGTAATTATTTTGGGAAAAAATAATAAAAAATTGTAGTTGTTACCTATGACAAAGTTTTTACTCGCCCTTTTAAGGACTTACTGTAAGTATAGTTTGAATGTGCCATTTGTGCCATTCGATTCAATAGCGTCATGCCTTGTAAAAGTTGTCCTGTTAGTCCATTATATATATAAAACCCTGTATGTATACATACATTACATATTTACATACGCTATATATATATACATATATATACGTGGTGGCCGAGTTGCTTAGACCTTTGACATAAAAATCACTAAGGTCCCTGGTTCGAATCCCGGTGTGTACCAATGAGTTTTTAATTTAAAAAAATATGTACATTTGTTTGACAACACCACTATAGAGCTTTGGAGAGCACGTTAAGCTGTCAGTCCCAGTTTCACTATATCAACTTGTGAAACTGTTTATATATGGGTTATTGAGTCTATTCAAAACATCGCGACGAGCTTGCCATTTGTTCGGTGTAGACTCATACCATCGGCTACGACGAGGTGGGATTTAAAAAAAACCCTCCGCTGGGTACCCTGGGGCCGTCTAGGTGCCGTAAGGCATCCGTGATGATATGTAATGTATATATATACATATATTTATAGTGTTTTGATATCTGGTAGACTATTAGCCGTAGGCGTCTATTAAGGTATTCAGTTTATTGACACCTAATTTAAATGAAGCTATTGTTTTAATGAAAAATTCACATATACGCAAGGTCCTGTTTATGAATGCAAGGTCGCCATATGCGATTCAATTAATCATCATTGTAAAGGTGCGAATACACATCCCTTTACAAGCATGTATAAATTTGTATCAAAAAGAGCATACTCTTTATATACTATGCATAATATGCAGGAGAGTGTGACATCTAGTCGCTCGACGTGTTATTGCGAGCTCATTACAGAGTAATAGGTTACCTAAAAGTAAATAGATATTTATTTTTCAGTAGTAAATATTTTTATTGTAATTTTACCCTTAATACATAGGCATTCAAAGGTATGAGTGTTTACTGTGGCTTACTGTTGAATACCAGTGTGCTCAATAAAATGGTTAGCCATACTTGATATCATGCCTTCGATCGTGGAGAATAAAGAATTTCTGACATTGACCCGGCACTATTAATCTTTATTGTTCGCGCACAACTACTGCAGCCCCCCTAGCCAAAAGCATGGTCGCTTTTTACGCTCGAACGTCGCAGAAGCGTGGCAGAGAGGGAGATAACAAATTGATTATCCTATTGGTGTATCTATATTGTTGTCTCGTTTTGGTTATTTCTGCAACGATAAAAACCAAAGTGACGTCATCATCAAATGTCATCTTCATACACAACTTTCGTGCGCGCTCTTAGCGCTCATGCTCTTGGCTAGGTGGGCAGATTCAGTTGCACGGAATTGGCGTAAAGTATATAGTGTGGGTAAAGTACGAATTAATGCTAGCAACTATGTAACTTCTTAGCAACAGTATTTTAGAAGAGGTGTATTTACTCAATCATAGCACGAAAGTTCCATCGGAGTGTTCAAACGCTTGCTCACAGCTCATTATCGGAATGCTTAAACCAGATCCTCGTGGCAATTTTTGTTTGGTATGGTATGTATGTTTATGTATTACATTTATTATATTATATATAGTATTTAAGTAGTTTAAGTATTGTTATGCATCATTGTTAAAATTATATCTATATCCTTTTATAGAAAAGTTCTGCACCCTAAGCATACTTCATTCTCTCAAAGGTTAACTGGTAGAAAATGCCTAAGGCATTAAGCTCGCCTATGTACAGATTTGTTCAATATTTTTTTTTTAATAAATAAAGAATGCTGCTAAACAGCATGTGTATCTGCGCCTTTAGTTTATCAATGTTGCGGCTACGTGATGTTGCATTTACAAAGAAACAAAAGGAAGGTGTAATCTGTTAACGGAACAATACTTCAGTATTGTTTCCGATTTGAACATTATTTTTGTACATCAGCAAAATTAAACCAGGTCAATGAGAGCAATATTCAATCTGATCTAGAGCGTGAGTGTAAGTTAATAATTAAATTATGGTTTAAAGATCAGTGTCGACATGGTTAACATTTAAAAGTATGGTTTTATATAATTTATGTTATTTTTATTAACTAGCACGTCACGTTAAAATCACGTTGAAAGTTTTTAATAGTAGGTAAACGCTTAAAGTCTTAAATTGATAATTGATAATGTTTTAAATGATAGTCGATTAACTAACACGACTCTCGCGCAAAAAAAAATATGACGGTACATCATATTATTATGCCATATTAATAATAAAATAAGTTTTTGTGCTATAACATTTCGAGTTACAGTCAATTGCAATGTACTGTATTAGGGATCTTAGTTTAATCTTATCTATATTTTATATGTAAAACTAATGGTTAAAGTGACCCCTTCCGTAGTCTAGTGTTTGCGCAGTTGGCGTTGTATCCGGGAGCCGTCGGTTCGATTCTCACTCATGACAAAATAAAATTTGTACGTTTTTTTGGACAATTGCTATGGTCTGGGTAGTATCGTTGTTTCTGGTACACATAGTACAAGCTTATCTTAAATTGTACCAAGACAATATGTGTAAAAAATATATATATACATATTTTACAGTAACTTTTTACTTACCATAACTATTTCTATAGGAATCTACCTTTAAAAATTATTACTTGTGTTTACCGGTTTTCAGGAGACTAGTGCATCGTTTTCTTGGTAATCTCCTTTTATGGTGCGGGTACGAAACGAGCGATTTATTTGACGAAAAAGCAGCGAGGATATTATTAATAGACTCGCAATGCAACTTCGTCCATGTTGCCGCTCATTTCGTAACCACATCACCGTCGATATTGGATTGAATGGAAGCGATCACTATTGTTAAACAACAATTTATTAATCGACCCCATTCATGGACTCTGTAGGTCTGCTTAACATAAATAAAAAAACTTCAGAAAGTTGTTTTAAAAAAAAGTACCATCACGGGTAACTTACGGCACCTTTATTTTGTAGTTTATTTCTAGGGTTTCAATCCCACCGCGACTTAACCAAAATGGTCTGAGTCTACACCTAACAGTGACAGGTTAGTTTCACAAGTTCCTATAAGTGGTTTCACTTATACGAACTCAACTACCTGTCAAAATATCTTTTGGTACACATAGTATCTATAGTTGTAAACCTACTTCAACATAATGATGTAAAAGCAATTTTCAAATCTACATTATTTTTTTGTGAACGCAGGAAACTAAATAATGAATAGTATTCAGAGGCTAATCTTTCCTTTGTACAAGATTATGCCAACGTTTGTTTATTGTTACATTACTAAATTTGAAGGCATTGTTCTAAAAATGTATGCAATTATTACACATCGCAGTACACAGACAGCTTTTGATGTACAATACCTACATTACATATTTTACCTTTGCTATATTTAAATTCATGTTTCTTACATTTACAGATATATATTTTTTTGTAATTCGACATGTACAAGTCGTGCGTCAGTTAATAGTAAAATTAAAATTAACATTTAACAACAGAATGTATTTTTTTCTTCTAATCACAATATTAATAGTTTCAAAAAGAACAATGGCCGAAACTTATTTCTCGTGTCAAGAAATCTCTATAAACTAAACTTGTTCGAATAATATTTTAGAATTTAAAATTGTTGTTTAACAATAGTGGTCGCTATTTTTATTTTATTTATTCTCGTTTACCTATATAACATAATCATTATATGTATATTGGCACGTCAAAATAACAATCTACAATAATTATATATGTGCGTACTCAACTATAAATATTTATATTACTTATACAATTAAAACGACAAAAAAAAAACAGATAATCATATCAAGCAAGTACTTTGTAGTCAAGCTTATTATACAACATACACGGGACACGGTCACACAATAAGTTAATTTTGAAGCAAATAAGCTCTCCGTTATAGGTATATATTCATATAACAAAAAAATGCTGTTGTAAAAATTTTTTTAATAAAATATATATATATTTTTTTTATATAAGAGCTCAGCATGTGACCTTGCATCCACCTGATGTTAAGCAGTATGCAATGTCCAGGAATGATAGCAACAAGCGGATGCATACAGGTGCACCGTTGGTTGCCATCATTATGCCGGCTTCAGATGCCTATTCACGCTTCTTTTAAAGGACTCTAGGTTATAAGAGGAAGGAAACACGCAAGCTGTATGTAAATATGTATATATTTTACTTAGGATAAGAGAACTGTCAAATTTATTCATTCTCCATACAAGTTCTATTGAATAACTTTAACTGACGATTGAAAAATCAGTTCTAAATATCTATACTAATATTATAAAGCTGAAGAGTTTATTTGTATGTTTGGTTGAACGCGCAAATCTCAGGAACTACTGGTTCCAATTGAAAAATTAGTTTAGTGGTCGATAGTCCAGTTTTCGAGAAAAGCTATAGGCTATATAATAACATCACGCTACGACCAATAGGAGCGGAGTTTGTTACTGAAAACTTTTTTTGACAGAGCTATAGGGACGGTTTGTGTTTCAAGATTTTCTTAGGATTTTTTTAATACACCAGATAGGGAAAAGTATTATATGAAGCTAAGTTGGGTATTCAAATGACATAAAACTGTATTAAAATATATTTTAATTAATATTTTCTTTTTATAATTATAATAAAAATATATAGGGCTATTTACACATTGCCCTCTGGTCCCAAACTAAGCTCTAGGCTTGTACTATGTACAACCAGAAACAACGATATAATACATATGATATTTATAAACACCCAGACCATGAAAAACCGTACAGAAAAACGTACTATTTTTTTTTTGCCCGGATACAACGCCAAAGTCTACCACTAGTCTACGGAGACCGGTTTAAGATTTTTTTTTTGTTAACAAGATGACATTATATGTCTTCTTTTTGGCTACTTATTTGATTTGGTAGATAAGAAACTTACTAAAACATCAATAAATATAGCGGTCAGGTGCGAATTCTGATCGCGCACTTAAGGTCCCGTATAATAAAAGAAAAAACGGGAGAATAGGAGGTATATGGGAAAGTCTATCTATCTACTATCCATCCTTACTTCCATACTAATTACGAAAGCAACTCTGTTTATTTGTTTGTTACGTTTCCACGCCTAAACCGCTGAATTAATTTTGATGAATTTTGGTATAGAGTCAGATTGGAACTTGGACAAATCAAATTCTTCACCAAGGTCCAATTTATCCCGTAAAAATACATAGTCCACGCGGACGAAGTCACGGGTACAGCTAGTATTCTATAGATAGGTAGATAAGTACCAAAATTGTTAATATATTAAAATAAAAACAATTGATAGGTACCTTTTATATAATTACTTTACAATTAACTTGCCATGAATATTAATTAATATCGTTATTGTATGCAAATAGCATGTTTTTCTTAGTATTTGCAAAAACTTCGATAAAAAGTCATTCCTGATTAAGCAAAAATATCTTATTAATTATGTTAGTAACAGCTTAATTATTCACATGAATTTCAGGTTTATTTAAATTTTATTAGAATGTAGCAAAATTTTCTGGTATAGGTCTGCGTTGTTAGGCTGATTCAAATTAAATTTATCTATTACTTTTTGAAGATTTATAATGTAACTATAGGGCTGCATTCCAAAACGGGATAATATACTCTCGGGAAAAAGAAAAAGATTTTCCTTGACATATAGCACTGGTAATATGATATTTGAATTTTGGAACAACCCTCTATTGGAGGGTTATTTTTCATAAATAATCTAAAAATGTAGACCTACCTAGTAAATATTTTATGAATTACAATTAGTATATAAAAAAAAATAGTTACTGTAGTCTATGGTAAGTACATACTAATCTAAACACCCGAAAACATTCATTTCGTTTTGTTTACCTTGGGCAGTTATATTACAGTTTAGTTTCTATCTTTAGACGAATAGGTACTTAAGGTGTTTTTAAGGTCATAACGTGGGGGATCATAATAGTATATAGCCTTCTCCTTTTCAGGTAAGAAACGATAAAATCTGCGTTCAAAGTGTGTCATATACATAAACTGCCGTAATAGAATTAATGAGATATACGATTAAAGAAGTCATACCTACAGAACAGCGGCCATATTTTGTTTCATATAAAGGAAACGTTTGCCTTGTCAAAATAAAGAAATCCTATAAATGTAACATTGAACAATCAGCATCAACAAAAACTAAAAAATAATAATCTAACGTTAGCTTTGCGTAGTTTTTATATACGAGGAGGCCGAGTTGGTTAGACCTTAGACTTAAAAACACTTATGTTCGGATTAATAGTCGTTGCTTAGCCTGAGCCATTGCTTGGAACTGTCAAAATTTAGTTTTTTCATATGCAGTTTGACAGTCCGAAGCACTGGCTAAGCATTAGAAATTGCTTAGCAACGACTATTAATCCGGACATTAGTTCCCTAGTTCAAACCCCGGTGTGGACCAATGAGTTTTTAATTAAACATATTGTGGAAATGTTTATAGATGAGTTATTGAGTCTATGAGTAGCTCATAGACTGAAGTGACACGAGGTGGGATTAAAAACCCCTCCACTGGGTACCCTGAGGCCGTAAAGGCGGTCTCGGGCGACGTAATGCACCCGTGATGATTTTTTTTTTCGTAACGTTAGCTTTATATCAAACAGCTTACAGTGCTGAAAATCGGTAAACCCACAGATTAAACCTAAAACATAACTAGGTAGTTACATCTGAAGAGGCAGTGGCAATAGAACCAGTCAAACTATGAAAGTTTCAATTTCCCATCTATCTGTTTATCTGTCCAGATACCACTTATATTCTGTAATTTTTAAGGCAGATACTCAAATTATATGATACATTATAGAACTGTACAACGTAAACTATAATATAATTTGTATAAAAGTAAATTACTCATATGATTATTTTATTATTTCAATCTCGCACTCTTTCCATACCAATGCCGATAGATTTCAATATAATCGCTGAAAGGAGAAGGTTCCTAATTTAAAATAAATCCAAGAAAAATGTAACACAACAAAAATACATCTATCACATTACCTATACATATATTTTTATTTTGCGAATTTTAACCCATAAGTATTAATTTATTATAACTCTAGTTCTGAAATAAGAATATTATCTGAAGAATTTTTTTTCAAATATATATATATATATATTTATATCTCTTCACGGGTGCCTTACGACGCCCGAGACCGCCTAGACGGCCCCAGCAGGGTAACCACCGTCTCCGATACCGTGAGATTTCGTTCGAGTTGAGATCGAGAACGGTGTTTTTGGTACTACGAAATGTGAAACACCGTTGTTTGAATTGACCACTGCATAACTAGTTCGAGTACCTAAATAATTACAAAAAAAAATAAAAAATATTTTGAACTTTGGAAATATCATTTGTCAAAAAAATGACGTCATTTTTGATCTCAACTCGAACGATAACTCACGGTATCGGAGTCGGTGGTTACCCCCCAGGGTACCCAGCGGAGGGGTTTTAATCCCACCTCGTCGTAGCCGATGGTATGAGTCTACACCGAACAAGTGGCTAGCTCGACGCGATGTTTTGGATAGACTCAATAATCCATCTATAAACAGTTTCACAAGTTGGTATAGTGAAACCGGGACCGACAGCTTAACGTGCTCTCCGAGGCACTATAGTGGTGTTGTCAAACAAATTTACATACATTTTTTAATTAAAAACTCATTGGTACACACCGGGATTCGAACCAGGGACCTTAGTGTTTTTAAGTACAAGGTCTAACCAACTCGGCCACCACGTATATTTTTTTTCAAATAGATAATAAATTATATTTTTAATAATATTGGCTTAAGTAGGTACTAAGGGCCTTATGAATAAATGTTCATTCATAAACTTCATTTTATCGACTGTCAAACTATATCGATGTGGTTATGCTAAGACTAAGTATAATTATATTGTTTACTAGACTTATTTGCAAGTGCTAAAATTATTAGAAAATTGTAATTATTGCAATTGTTTTTATCTTTTGCAGTTTCACTGTTAAATAAATTAATAAAACATTAAGAAGGTATATAAGCATACAAATTAAATTCTCTGACTTAAGAAACTTTCAGTTCAATACTTGTATTGTAAATGAACTTTCTAAAAGAAAAGATTTAAAGATAGGTGGGTACAGTGGAAGGCAACGTTTATTTTACTTCCGTGCCAGAACGTTGCATTGACTGTTACATTAAAACATTATAATATTGTTCTAAAGGTAAACATTCAATGGAGATACGACATCGGCTATTGGCGAAAAAATTAATAATCATGTTTTTTTCTTTATCAAAAACTATTTTTTTATTTTTTTTTATTAAGTAGCTATTAATTTTATTTTGATTTATGTTAACTCACTAATATTGTTAATAGCATTAATATTTTAGTATATAGGAAGTTAATAGAAAATTTTAAATTCTTCCAAAAATAATGGGAAAGAAAAGTTTTTAGTTTTTTTTTAGTTACTAGTTATATATTAAGTCAAGATTGTTAAAAAAGAAGGAATCCGCTGGGAATACAAAAGTCTTTACATATATCTTTTGTTCACTGTACTACTTTAGTAGATAAATATATGTTGATTGGTTTGGCAGACGAAAAGGTAGGATAGATGTGTAGAGCTAATCTAAGCCTTACAACAAATGCTAGAGTGTATATTCTTCCTTGACAGAGGTTCTCGCCCATGCATATTCAGAACGCGGTAGCACCTGCGTGCGAAACATATTGCAACCCTCTAGTCATTACTTAGTAAGCAAGCTGTTATCGCTACATCTAATTGGTGGATCCGAAAGGCTTGTGCAAGAATAAGTACGAGTCATAAAACTGTAAGCAATGAGAGGTTCTATTTACTGCTACACGATTACAAAGCATTTTTTTAACATAGAATACAAAATATTTTCAAAATTTTAATTTCAATACAAGTATTTATTGTAAAATAACACTATATTTTTTCGGGCTCCGGTTCAAATCCCGCTGTGTACCAATGAGTTTTTAAATTTAAAAAAATACGTTTGTCTGACAACACCACTATAGTGCCTCGGAGAGTCAGTCCTGTCAGTCCCAGTATACCAACTTGTGAAACTGTTTATAGATGGGTTGAGCTTATCCAAAACCGCGATTTTGGACCACTTGTTCGGTGTAGACTCAGAATACCATCAGTTACCCGTCTAGGCAGTCTAGGGCGCCGTAAGGCACCCGTGATGGTACGAAGTATTATTTTTTTAAACATAAGTAGGTAAATGTTCTTAACCTAGGACAACTAAAACACACACACTAAATACTTAATTCAAGATACAAGAAATATTGTTGATGACTGCACAGAAACCACAAATAAAAAATATATTAATCGTTAAGAAAATATAGTAATTGATCATTAGTAAGTATATTTAGATACCAGCGCGTGATACTGTTAAGTTTTCACGCGTTACTGTAGGTAAGACCAGTTCATTAAATAATAGTAAATTATGGCCTGAAAATATGCATATGCATTATTTAGGTATATACATGATGACTTTTAAAGGTTGTACTTTCGGCTAATATGTGGTTCTACTGATCAAATCGAACAACTTTTCCCATGGAACCATTTGTCGCAAATGAAAAAAAACAATGCCTTCTTCATAAACTAGTGATGTCTAAAATACCAATTTGTATAGGGAAGCCTTTCAAACTCTCAAATTCAGCCTTTATGATGTTAATTATAACATTTGTTTTGTAATAAATTTATTGAATAAATATTATTTCTGCTTTATTTTATTTGTGTAAGTGATTATTTTAAAGCTTCAGTTTTCTACAATAGCTTTAAATAAATATTTACATTTCACACCCGCAGGCCGCGCTGATATATACAGCTGATCATTTTAAAAGAAGGAACAAAGTAATGAAAATTTATTTATTTTGCTGTAAATGGGTAATATCTTTCACCCACAGTTTTACATATTTGCAAACTGGAAAGAATTAATTCCTCTAAAATAAAAATATTATTTATAAGTTATTATTTCAAATAAAAAAGTTGAAATACAACAATGAAATAAAAGTGCAATATAAATATTAATTATGTTTTTATAAATAAATAAATACAAAATACATGGAAAAACAGTGTATAACTTAATAAAACTCACAGAAAAAGTAGTTTAAAAATAATAATAAGAAAGAAATTTTTAGTGTTAGTTTATTTCTCGAGGATCCCTAAAATCTATTACTAAAGATTCGACGAACTAAAGTGGTTATTTATTGCTCACCGTAAAATGTACATACACACGAATTTGTACAAGAACGTGCAACCGTTGCCTAACATCGACCACCGCGAATGCAACTTGCCTATTTTGTACTGGTGACTAAAACAAGTTTTATTACTTGAATGTCAGTTAATACACATTTATTACTAAAGGGTATCGATACATAAAATAAACTTAATATCAGAGACTATGATTTAAAAGAGGTTGCAGGAGAAAATTTGAAGGAACTAGCAAAGAACAAAATAAAATGGAGGAGGCCTCTAATCTAAAATGGACCGTAAAAAAATGTAGGTATATGTTATAAATTATTGTGTGTTTGTAAATGTTATTAGTTATAAGATATAAATGGGCTGACATAAGTGACAAAAGCCCTTTAAAACAAATATATATATATATATATAAATGGTATAAATAAATAAAAAAATATAATCACTAACTATAATGTAATAAAATTACTGTCGAATAAGTTTTATTTTAATATATAGGACAATTATGGCCACAAACTAAGCTTTAACACCATTTGTCATGAGTGGGAATCGAATCCAAGACTTTCGCATACAACGCCAGCGATACACCATTACTTTTTTTTAACTTTATAGACCAACGTTTGAGTTCGTGAAACGCTTTAGTTTTTAAATTTTAGTCAATGTCTAGACTAGACTAAGTGAATTAATATCGAATTCTATTTTTATTTATTTTATATATTTAAATTCTAATTAATGCACTAAAAGATTTGTACAAAGGCGAGCTTACTGCCTTAGGCATTATCTACCAGCTAACCTTTAGGAGAGTGAATATAGGGTGCACACTCACAGAGATAAGTCGATTGTGTAAGAAAGCCAAATACATATTTTTTTTTTTTTTTTTATGAGAGCTCGGCATTTGACCTCACATCTACCTGATCGAAAGCAGTATGAAGGTCCAAGAACAAATGCAACCAACAATTACGATCTACGTAACCGTTGATTGTACCTATTATGCCGGCTTAAGATATAGGCATCTTAGATACACGCTTCGTTTAAAGGACTCCAGATTATAAGAAGAAGGAAACCGCAAGCAGATAGTGCATTCCACCTTTTAATAGTGCGATAGATATACGAATCACCATTTTTTTTTGTGCGGGTTGGTATAGCCACAGTATGTGCATGCATTTTGTTACCTGTTCGTGAAGTCCTATATCGGAAAGGAGAAGGAGGAATGAGATGAAAAAGTTCTTCAGAGCACTCTCCATGATAAAGGCGATAAAACACTTTCAACGACGCTACATCTCTGCGAAGCTGCAATGGTTTTAGAGTGTCCGTGAGCTCTTTGCTCTCGATAACTCTCGACGCACGCTTCTGCAGACTATAGAGAGCTTGCAGCAAGTATTTGGCAACATAATTAACATAATAAAATAAATATATGGTTAAACCTAACCTGAATTGTGATAATAAGAAATTAGTATTTTTTTAAATGGCGAGAGATATCAAAAAAATAAACTTACTGATTATTAATATAGTTTATTATCTAATTAATTACCCTAGAGAATTGTATTTAAAATTTAATAATAAACTTTGACGCCCACCGTACTATTACTATTTTATAAATTTTTTTTTAATATATTTTAATTCGGCATTGCGATGAGAAGATATAAATAAAATAATTTGGTATAAGTCATTTGGGTCCAAATATTCCAGGCCCAAACGACCGACAACCCATAAATCTGAAAATCCTATATATATATATATATATATATATATTTAGATTTTAACTATAATATCGAAAAATAGCAAAACTTAAGATAATAGGACAATTCCAATAGCACAAAAAGATTATCGTGCGACATATATAAGAATTATTCTTATATATGTCGCACGGTAAGTGGAATGCCTTGTGTGCGTATTCCCTCGAGGCGTGAAGAAGTTTCTCAAGCAGACATGGTGGAATCACCCAAATTAAGCATCATTGCTACTGTTGGTTGAGAACATTCTTGGACGTTAAACTTACCATTAGGTGGATGTATGGTCAAGTCGTGCTCTTTTAAAAAAAAACCATCATTATAACTGAAGGCACTGTTATATTTTTTTAATTATCTATTAAGATGTTTTTTAAAGATTTGCTGTTAGCATTGAGGCATTACCTATTTATTATATCTACAATAAATCAGCTAACAAACAAATAAAACAGGCTTTATGTAACTTTATTTAATAGAAACAACAGCATTTTGTTAGCTTCAAACCTCACCACAAGAGGCTTTGAAACCCGTTGTAGAAGACATATCAATAATCGATGACGCAATACCATAATCCGGTCGTTTACACTTATTTAATAAAGATTCACACAAATCTGCAATTTATACAAAATTAACAGGGTGTAACGGAAATCCTATCTCCTAGCGTTATATTGCCATGAAGCTAATTACTTGATCAAATCTTTACTTGAACAATGATCAAAAAGCTGACATGAGATGATTGCATTTTTTTTTATTACTGCTATAATAATAATAATTTTCTGAAACAAATAAAGTGTGTTAGATGTGTTTCTTATTTTAGGTAAAATATATAAATTGAAGCTATAAAATTTTATTATCAAATATTTCGCCTCTCTTTGGAGCTTACCTACCGTAGTAGGTATTTATGTACCTCGGAGAGCACATTAAACTATCCGTCCGAGTTTCAATATACCAACTGTTTATAAATAGTTTTGGTCAACCTGATAACACGGCATCTGCCTTACCATTTGTTCGGTGTAGATTCACTTATTCCTTCGCTCACCAGTCACCGCCTGATTGAACTAAATTAATTAGTATTAGTTTCTACTATATATAGGAATCAACCAATAAGAGAAGTTTATTTGAAAAATAAAGCGACCCTAGTGGTTGATCCCAATCTATAGTTACTAGCGACTATAATAAAATTTGTTTGCAAAAACTTGTCGTTGAGCTACTGATATCATCTCCATTTCGAAGTTCAAATTTAACACAATTAAAAATGTGTTAAATTTTGTCTTTGATATACCGTTGATATCCAATTTGTACCAATACAGGTGCCTAAATTATTAGTAGAATAAGGCACCTGTATTGGTACAAAATTTTCAATTGAAATAAAGTACAATAGATTAAACACGCTGTATAAAATAATATAAATGTAGATAACTATAGAACGGACCCGTGACTTGTTCGGCATGCCTGACATTTGCATAGCGGCCCACTCCGCTCTCCGGCGTGGTTTATCTCAATGAAACCGCTATCCGAGAAACAGTTAAGTGGGTGCTTTTTTGGCTCGAATTTTTACTCAATTTCGTTGCATCTTCTTATCTTTTTGTAAATTGCCGCCGAGGCAGTGGTACCGGCACTATCTCGGAATGTGTCGCCAAAAGGGGCAGGCAGCTGGGCGTAACGAGAGAGATAGCGACGTTCCATGATTTTAGATAGCCTTTGAAAAATAAATTTCAGTGAAATATTTATTTTATTTAAAAAATAATGAATAGAAGTTTGATAGCGAGTTTAACTTAAATAACAAAATATCGTTAACAGTTAACGTTATGAAATTATTAATCTGCAACTGGTTGCTAAAATAAACGTGAGAAATGTTAAAAAATACATTGGTTTTATTGATAAAGATTATATGTAAATAAATCTTCATTATAATAATTCATATTAACATTTCCTGAAACTTGAAATTCAGTGATTATTACCTATGTCTAATATTTTTTTATGTGTTTCTAATTACAATCCCGATATTAAATCCCAAAAATGATTTAATATCGCGATTGTATCTATACCTATTTAATTTTGATTAAAAAATATATTTATTAAAAATGTATTTTTACAGAAATAACATTTAAAGTTAAATAAATAAACTATAAAGAAAACCCTACTATAAACTAAAAACCTAAAAAGAATATAAACCTAATACAAAACAAAACTCCCCTAAAAATAAATAAATTATAATATTTTTGAATATTTCTGAATCTTTTTATAAAAAATATTCAGAAAAATTATAATATGTTTTCTAAATCAATTTATTATTTTTATAATAATTCTGAATATTTTTATAAAAAATATTCAGAAATATTATAATATGTTTTCTAAATCAAAACGAGCTGAATCTCAAATAGGTAGCTTTTATTAATGCCCGATTCGAAATTGGCCATCGCGTGGCCCACAGGTCAGCAAGTGGGCGGCGGCGATCGTTTGGTATGACATCACGGCTATTTGCCGACCAAGAGGTTAATATCCTTCAAGCCGACACCGCAGGAGTGGCAGCCTCCACGGTAAACCATCTAGAGAAAGTCCCATAATAAATGTATGCAAATACAAGAAACTGGTAGATTATTGCAAAATTCACTTTGTAATTTACGATATTTTAATGCGAAATTATGTTAGCGTTTATAATATAATAATCTTATTATTACGCCATTTTACATAAAATATTATTTAGAAAGGAAAAAGTTGCAAGTTAAACGAAATGTTTATATGTAAAAGATCGTTAAATGGCAATAAATTTAGCAAGTAAATAAAATCATAGATAACTATTTCCCTATATTTAACAATATTTGTTATGAAACTAATGATTAAAAATTGTTAATTTTACAGTTTCTTTTAATAAAAATAATACTGAATTAAATAAACAATTAAATAGTTTTGCTATATTAAAAGAATAGCCATTTTAAAATGGCTTGTTTACGATTTATTTGCAATGAAAATAAACACAGACCGATAATAGTTATTGTATCTTTGCAGTTACATCACGGTTCACTAACAGAACGACAAGTAAGAGGTTTTCATAACCAGAGAAAGCGCATTCCATTGAATTTACTTCATCGAAATACCTTTAAATATTCCATCACTTTTATGCAAGTAATATCATTAGATGTGATTCAAATGAAGCATTGTTTGAATCTACTTGCACTTGTAGAGTCGCCAACAATCAATTTTAGACAATTTTGAGCCTTATTACATTAACATAGAGTTTATGTGTATTTTGTGTGATATGTTGCCGACTGTACCTTACAATATTATGGCCATTTGAGATATTTTACGTGTACAGTAATCGTTATGATACTTAGAGGGTCGGTGTAGAGAATGCTATCAAAATAACGACTTTATAATATATACCCACAAAAATATGTTTCGTTGATTTTGCAAAGGGTTGCAAAAAAAGTTAAACGGTCTTTATTGCAAAGTAAGTAGTCTTAGAAATTCTCAAAATATTCAACACTACATTCATATAATATAGTTTTTCATTAAATGTAATTTAAACTTATTAATATAAATATAACTTTAATTAATTAAGTGTTGGTGTATGTATTATAGTAATTTATATTTGGAAAGTATAATAAAGAAATAAACTACATGATTTAAAAAAAAACTTGCAAAAAAAGTCTTACAATATATTTTTTGTTATAGGAGCACGGCATGTTCCTTTGTATCTACCTGGCGGTGAGCAGACCTACAAAGTCCATGGCTAAATGATGCGATTACGAAATTAGCGGCGACAAAGACGAATTGCAATATGAATATATCTTAATATACTAGTACCTACTCGCTGCCTTATCGCGTATTTTACCACCCATTTCGTAACCGCACACCGTAATCTCCTGAAAACCGGTGAACCCACAAACTAAAACCGACAACAATAACAATAGTATCTAATGTTTTTATTAGCTTCTACATATAATTTATAGAATATTTGACAGCCTCCGTAGACTAGTGGTTGCGCCTTTGGCGTTGTATCCGGAGGTCGTGGGTTCGATTCCCACCCATGGCAAAAAATATAAGTACGTTTTTTTCTGTACAGTTTGTCATGGTCTAGGTGTTTATAAAATATAATATGTATTATATCGTTGCTTCTGGTACACATAGTACAAGCCTTAAGCTTAGTTTGTGACCAGAGCATTGTGTAATTTTATCCTACATATTATTATTATTATTATTATTATTATTATAGAACGTCTGATTTTGTATCTGACCGTATCTTTGAACTTTCTATCTGTTTGTACAACATAATTGTGTACACTTTTCGAAACAATACTTCCAGAGGACTTATTTTTATAAATCAGTGTTTTTCAACCTGGCCCCTAGTTTGTATTATTATATTCTTATGAAATAAAACCTTATACGTAGTGGCCGGTTTGGTTAGACCTTAGACTTAAAAACACTTAGGTCCCTGGTTCAAACCCCGGTGTGTACCAATGAGTTTTAATCTAAAAAAGTATATAGATTTGTTTAACATCCACTATAGGGCCTTGTAGAGCAGGTTAAGCTGCGGTCCCAGTTTCACTATACCAACATCCCAAGTAACACAATCACGTCTAAAAACGGACTATTAGATATCTAATAGAATTTAATTTTTTTGTCTACCTTAAGAGTAAAATATCTCCTAAATAATGTTCAAGAACGCTTATAGACACAGTTTAGTAAAAGTGGGCACAAACTTATTGCTTCTCATAAGAATGAGTTAAGAAAACATGAATAGATAGAGTTAAGAATTGTAAATTTTCAAATCGTCTGTAGAGATATTTGTAGTGTCTTACTGAACTATTTATAGACCACAAGTTATACTAGTAGATAGTTTATAGATAAAATTGAGATCTTTAGAGAAGTCTTTACTCGTCAAGTTTTAAAACCAAATTAACTCAAGACTAACAACTTTAAGTAACATTTGATTTATAGTAGACAACAAAACGTAATGGCGCAGAACTTACAAGAGTTATTTAAGACCCTGCGCTCAAAATATTTTTTTGTTATCGCCCCGCCCTATAGGCGGAGCTTCCCCGCAGGCATCATTGTTTTGCCGCTGTCGCAGGCAAGAATTTTCTATTTGGCGCGATTTTACGAACAAAAAATTAATGTGAGTCGTATTTAATATTTTTATTTTATTTATCATAATTAATATTTTTAAGTTTAATATTATATAAATATTAAATTTGATAGATAAAATAGTTTTAAAATAATCTATTAACTAAAACTGATATAATGTGAAGCATCAACCAGTTGCTAAAACATCGAACGCTATAGCGATCTGTCATGACGTTGGTAATTTGAATTGTGGCAATTCAAATTACCAACGTCATGACAGATCGCTATCGCGATAAATAGCAACGGCAGATTTGACTTTATTAAAAAAAAATATATATATATGGGTTTAGATTGTGTAATCCAAGATGGCGGCCTCAATTTTATTTTTAAAAATCGACATGGGACTCGTTATATAGGTTTTTGGGTGTGCCGAGCACGAATTTGAGGTCCATTTTAAAATCCAAGATGGCGGCCTCAACTTTATTTTTAAAAATCGACATGGGACTCGTTATATATGTTTTTGGGTGTGCCGAGCACGAATTTGAGGTCCATTTTAAAATTCAAGATGGCAGCCTCAACTTTAATTTTAAAAATCGACATGGGACTCGTTATATATGTTTTTTGGTGTGCCGAGCACGAATTTGAGGTCTATTTTAAAATCCAAAATGGCGACCTCCAGTTTATTTCTTAAATTCGACATGGGACTCGTTATATAGGTTTTTGGGTGTGCCGAGCACGGATTTGAGGTCCATTTGGGCCGAGCACATAGGACTGGGAGCCGAGCACATAGGACTCGTTATATAGGGTTTTGGGTGAGCCGAGCACGAATTTGAGGTTTATTTAAAAATCCAAGATCTTGGCCTCAACTTTATTTTTAAAATTCGACATAGGACTTGTTATATAGGGTTTTGGGTGAGGGGAGCACGAATTCGAGCTCCATTTTAAAATCCAAGATGGCGACCGTAACTTTTTTTTTTAAATCGTTGCATGTGAAAAGTTGTTCGATTTGATCAGCAGAACCTCATATTAGCCCAAAGTACATCCTTTTAAAGTCACCATGTATTACGAGTCCAATGTCGATTTAAAAAAATAAAGTTAAGGCCGCCATCTTGGATTTTAAAATGGACCTCAAATTCGTGCTCAGCACACCCAAAAACATACATAACGAGTCCCATGTCTATTTTTAAAAATAAAGTCAAGGCCGCCATCTTGGTTTTTAAAATGGACCTCAAATTCGTGCTTGGCACACCCAAAAATATATATAACGGCCTTCGGCCACCATCTTGGAGGTCGCCATTTTGGATTTTAAAATAGATCTCAAATTCGTGCTCGGCACACCAAAAAACATATATAACGAGTCCCATGTCGATTTTTAAAATTAAAGTTGAGGCTGCCATCTTGAATTTTAAAATGGACCTCAAATTCGTGCTCGGCACACCCAAAAACATATATAACGAGTCCCATGTCGATTTTTAAAAATAAAGTTGAGGCCGCCATCTTGGATTTTAAAATGGACCTCAAATTCGTGCTTGGCACACCCAAAAATATATATAACGAGTCCCATGTCGATTTTTAAAATTAAAGTTGAGGCTGCCATCTTGAATTTTAAAATGGACCTCAAATTCGTGCTCGGCACACCCAAAAACATATATAACGAGTCCCATGTCGATTTTTAAAAATAAAGTTGAGGCCGCCATCTTGGATTTTAAAATGGACCTCAAATTCGTGCTTGGCACACCCAAAAATATATATAACGAGTCCCGTGTCGGGTTTTTAAAATAAAGTTGAAGCCGCCATCTTGGATTTTAAAATGGACCTCAAATTCGTGCTCGGCACACCCAAAAACATATATAACGATTACATGTCTATTTTTAAAAATAAAGTTGAGGCCGCCATCTTGGATTTTAAAATCGACCTCAAATTCGTGCTTGGCACACCCAAAAATATATATAACGAGTCCCGTGTCGGGTTTTTAAAATAAAGTTGAAGCCGCCATCTTGGATTTTAAAATCGACCTCAAATTCGTGCTTGGCACACCCAAAAATATATATAACGGCCTCCGTCCACCATCTTGGATTTTTAAATAAACCCCAAATTCGTGCTCGGCTCATCCAAAACCCTATATAACGAGTCCTATGTGCTCGGCTCCCAGTCCTATGTGCTCGGCCCAAACGGACCTCAAATTCGTGCTCGGCACACCCAAAACCCTATATAACGAGCCCCATGTCGATTTTTAAAAATAAAGTTGAGGCCGCCATCTTGAATTTTAAATGGACCTCAAATTCGTGCTCGGCACACCCAAAAATATATATAACGAGTACCATGTCGATTTTTTTAAATAAAGTTGATGCCGCCATCTTGGATTTTAAAATGGACCTCAAATTCGTGCTCGGCACACCCAAAAACATATATAACGATTACATGTCTATTTTTTAAAATAAAGTTGAAGCCGCCATCTTGGATTTTAAAATCGACCTCAAATTCGTGCTTGGCACACCCAAAAATATATATAACGAGTCCCGTGTCGGGTTTTTAAAATAAAGTTGAAGCCGCCATCTTGGATTTTAAAATCGACCTCAAATTCGTGCTTGGCACACCCAAAAATATATATAACGGCCTCCGGCCACCATCTTGGATTTTTAAATAAACCCCAAATTCGTGCTCGGCTCATCCAAAACCCTATATAACGAGTCCTATGTGCTCGGCTCCCAGTCCTATGTGCTCGGCCCAAACGGACCTCAAATTCGTGCTCGGCACACCCAAAAACCTATATAACTAGTACCATGTCTATTTTTAAAAATAAAGTTGAGGCCGCCATCTTGGATTTTAAAATCGACCTCAAATTCGTGCTTGGCACACCCAAAAATATATATAACGAGTCCCGTGTCGGGTTTTTAAAATAAAGTTGAAGCCGCCATCTTGGATTTTAAAATCGACCTCAAATTCGTGCTTGGCACACCCAAAAATATATATAACGGCCTCCGTCCACCATCTTGGATTTTTAAATAAACCCCAAATTCGTGCTCGGCTCATCCAAAACCCTATATAACGAGTCCTATGTGCTCGGCTCCCAGTCCTATGTGCTCGGCCCAAACGGACCTCAAATTCGTGCTCGGCACACCCAAAACCCTATATAACGAGCCCCATGTCGATTTTTAAAAATAAAGTTGAGGCCGCCATCTTGAATTTTAAATGGACCTCAAATTCGTGCTCGGCACACCCAAAAATATATATAACGAGTACCATGTCGTTTTTTTAAAATAAAGTTGATGCCGCCATCTTGGATTTTAAAATGGACCTCAAATTCGTGCTCGGCACACCCAAAAACATATATAACGATTACATGTCTATTTTTAAAAATAAAGTTGAAGCCGCCATCTTGGATTTTAAAATCGACCTCAAATTCGTGCTTGGCACACCCAAAAATATATATAACGAGTCCCGTGTCGGGTTTTTAAAATAAAGTTGAAGCCGCCATCTTGGATTTTAAAATCGACCTCAAATTCGTGCTTGGCACACCCAAAAATATATATAACGGCCTCCGGCCACCATCTTGGATTTTTAAATAAACCCCAAATTCGTGCTCGGCTCATCCAAAACCCTATATAACGAGTCCTATGTGCTCGGCTCCCAGTCCTATGTGCTCGGCCCAAACGGACCTCAAATTCGTGCTCGGCACACCCAAAAACCTATATAACTAGTACCATGTCGATTTTTAAAAATAAAGTTGAGGCTGTCATCTTGAATTTTAAAATGGACCTCAAATTCGTGCTCGGTACACCCAAAAACATATATAACGAGTCCCATGTCGATTTTTAAAAATAAAGTTGAGGCCGCCATCTTGGATTTTAAAATGGACCTCAAATTCGTGCTTGGCACACCCAAAAATATATATAACGATTCCCATGTCGATTTTTTAAAATAAATTTGAAGCCGCCATCTTGGGTTTTAAAATGGACCTCAAATTCGTGCTCTGCACACCCAAAAACCTATATAACGAGACCCATGTCGATTTTTTAAAATAAAGTTGAGGCCGCCATCTTGGATTTTAAAATGGACCTCAAATTCGTGCTCGGCACACCCAAAAATATATATAACGAGTACCATGTCGATTTTTAAAAATAAAGTTGAGGCCGCCATCTTGGATTTTTAAATGGACCTCAAATTCGTGCTCGGCTCACCCAAAAACCTATATAAAGAGTCCCATGTCGAATTTTAAAAAAAAGTTGAGGCCGCCATCTTGGATTTTTAAATGGACCTCAAATTCGTGCTTGGCTCACACAAAAACCTATATAACGTGTCCTATCATCCTATGTCAAAAAAAAAAGTAACATTCATACTTGATGATCATTGACTACTGTCGTTGCGACCGGAACCAAACTAAGTTACTATGTGTATCAGAAACAACAATATTATACATATTATATATAAACACCCAGACCATGACAAACTGTACTAATATTTTTTTTGTCATGGGTGGGAATCGAACAACCTTTGGATATTACACAAAAGTCGTCGCAACCAGTCTACGGAGGCGGTCAAAAATAATTCCTATAAAAAACGTCAATCGACTGTCGCGGTTACCCCTATATATGTGGCTTCTCTATGTTGTCAAAAAAATAAATAAAAAAGTTAAAGGTAACCGATAAAAAAAATCGATGTTGTTTCACGGTGACTCTGGTTTTCCTTGTTCCAGATTTGAAAACTCAATTTTATTCCTAAAACTAAAAAATAATAATATTATTTTGATTAAAAGTATTTTTTCTATAATTCAAGGACTTGTAAGGTTTATACATGGTCATATTAATTACGTAAATCTTTAGTAGCCCCGGCAGCACGAGAGATACACGTCCGTACGCATCGGCACACTAGGCGGGACTGGTCAACGGGGTCATATAATTACTTATTATAGCTCTTGGATCTGCTCCGCAAGATTGAAAATCGCGCAAACAATTTTCAATCAATAAAAATGTCGTAAGTCACAAAACTAATTTTGTCTATAACATACTTAATAATTTATTTAGGTAAAATTTCGTTTAGTAGTGGATTATAAGCTGTATTTTCTTGTTAGGTGTATTTATTTTAGACTTAAAACTCAGCCCGTTTAGAAGAAAAATGTCTTTATACATTAAAAAGGCATCATTTTAAAATAGAAAAAGTATCGAAAAAATGTTTTCCAATTAGGTTTTTGGTTAAGACATGGAGAGAGGAAGGTCTGAAAAAACTTAAGTTGAAGTGTTTTAATAAATAGATGTGTGCTTGCCTCTGCAGATATAAGCAAATAAGACTAAAATTTATAGTGCCTCCTCTTTGGCGTAACAAATGAATTATTTTTTACATTACTTGAGTTTTAGCTAGTTAATAATGGGTAAACAAGTAAATCTATGTGCGAATGAAATTCTATCGTCGAATATTATGTAAAACTCCCCTAAAATAAGAGCGCCCGCTGTAAATGTAAGATTTAATATTTTTTTTACCGAAAATGAATATTATTTGGTATAAGAAATTTTTTGTAATTGCAATAATACTCTTTATATTTAAATCATATTAATTTAAAATGTATTAAATGTTTAATTAGACATAATTTAATAATAAAACACATAAAAATAAGCATTAAAATATGTAACCAAAATTATTCGAAGCAAAAATCGCCAATAAAAATGGCGTCAAGATAAAAAGTTCTAGAAAAACGATTTCTATAGATCTAACACTCTAGTCTATTTTCTGTAGTATGGCTCTAGACAATTGCAAGAATAATTTCACTTGCTACATACTAAACTATCTAGTGAAAGAATAAACAGATTTATGACTGGTTTAATATTACCTAATAACTGTCATCTCTGTATTCCTTTTTATCTTCTCACAGTATTTCTAGACGTTCATCAGGTAATTTGATGTGTTGTGAACGGAATACTTTTATGCAGTAAGAAGCAATTATAGTAATCAATTCAGGCTAAGTAAAAGATATTTCTGTTTTATTTATAGACGATGTGAAAAATAGTAGCTATATACGCCGGCAGCGGTGCCAAAGTCGCAACTCTCGTCTCTTCTGACCGCCAAGCGAGCCTAGCTGAGCAAGTATCGCTGAGCGAGTATTTTTTTGGATAGTTTTTTCTTTTCGCTCCACTAGTTTGTCGCTCAGCGACATTGTGAACACTCAGCGATCAACTATTAATATATACCTACCTACATCCCTTTTACAACACCACTTCGGTGTAGACTCCATCGGCTACAACGAGGTGGGATTAAAACCCCTCCGCTGGGTACCCTGGGGCCGTCTAGGCGGTCTCGGGCGCCGTAAGGCACCCGTGATGATATATATATATATACATCCCTTTTGTGTACACGAAATGTATATCTATTTTACGTTTTTTGAGCGAGAAAATAGTTAGTCGTTACAAAAGTTGACAGATCCCTCCGTATATGTATTAAATTTGTTATGTGCATATTCACAGATTTGTGTACATAGCCCGTAATTTGACCAAGTAATAGAATGAGTAACGCATGTTTTGACTTGTTCAGTTTTCGGCAATAGTATCTGCTATGATTTTTATTTATTACATCGGGAAAAGCAAAAGGGCTATTTTTTTTACTGTTTCCATTGCATAAAATCATCCAATTTAAATAGTTAATACAATTGCTCTTATCTAATCCATTTTTAGGAAAAAAAACACTAAAAAAACGCTTTCACTATCATTTTTTTAGACAAACTGAAAAATATCTATTAAAGTATTTTATCTAGACTTAAGTCTCTTTATAAACAAAGATTAGAGTACCAATAGCTAAAATGGAATGTTTGTACAAAGTTATATCTTAAAATATATCATCTTACCTATAAAATTACTTCAAGTTAGGTACCTTTAGGCTTTATTAACTATTTGTAGAGCATTTTGTCTTAAAACATTCAATACACCTATAAACGTACTTAAATAAGTGTGCTGTAGAACAAATGCTCTAAAAATAATCCAGCTTGAGAAAAAAGACTCTATGAGAACACATTTTCTTTATTGTAACCATCTTTAGAAAGCCCCCATCTATAGATTAACCATGAATAGATTGTCAATAGACAGATTTGTTTTAAACCTCCAAGACTGTGTTACTTGGGATGTTTAACTGTTTATAGATGGGTTATTGAGTCTATCCAAACATCGCGACGAGCTAGCCACTTGTTCGGTGTAGAATCATACCAACGGCTACGACGAGGTGGGATTAAAAACCCCTCCGCTGGGTACCCTGAGGCCGTCTAGGCGGTCTCGGCCGCCCGTGATGATATATTTATTTAAAACCTTAAATGAAAAATAAACAAAATTTACTGGATAATTAAAGAAATATAAGTATGCAATTTATAAATTAACTGAACCCTCTTCTTTCAGTGCGGTTGGTCATTGCGAAAGACGTAGACCACGACTGATAAAATAAATTAATTGATCAGTTATTTAATTAATTACCAGGAAACACGTACCTTATATGAATTAATGAAATAAAAAACAGTAAAATCAATCAGAGGAGGCCATTACCTAAATACGGTTCCAAACTTTATAGTATTAAACATCCTATTAACAACACTCATAAAACATGGTATGATATAAAAATAAATTATAAACAAATGAGGCTACTGGCGATCCTCGGTCTGGATACTATTTCAGGCAACGCATATCACTGGCAGTCCAAAGAGGCAATGCTGCCAGTGTTTGGAAACATTTGTACCGAGGCAAAATTTGAACATAGTGGACATGTAGTAGGTATTTAAACTTTATTATTGTATTTATTTATATATACATTACTATGTAAGTTTATTGTTATTTTGTTTAGGTAATTTTTAATTTTATTTTTATTTTTTTTAGTTAATTTTAATATTTTTAGTTTAATTTATAAATCTGTACCTATATTCATAAATAATCTTGCTAATAAAACTAAAAAGATTTTACTTAGCTTGCATATACTAACACTAATGTATATATAGATACCTACTTACTCATTAAAAAATATTAAGATTATATATGTATCATCACGGGTGCCTTACAGCGCCCGAGACCGCGTAGACGGCCCCAGGGTACCCAGCGGAGGGGTTTTTTAATCCCACCTCGTCGTAGCCGTTGGTATGAGTCTACACCGAACAAGTGGCTAGCTCGTTGCGATGTTTTTGAATAGACTCAATAACCCATCTATAAACAGTTTCACAAGTTGGTATAGTGAAACCGGGACCGACAGCTTAACGTGCTCTCCGAGGCACTACAGTGGTGTTGTCAAACAAATGTACATACATTTTTAAATTAAAAACTCATTGGTGTTTTTAACTCCAAGTGTTTTTAAGTCCAAGGTCTAACCAACTAGGCCACCACGTATGTATGTATTAAGATTATATAGTTATGTAAATACCATTATGTACAATTTGTTTTGTGTTTGGAATAAAGAGGCTTTACTATTTTTATAAACAACATTTGTATACGTTTTTCTATACAGTTTGCCATGGTCTGGGTGTTTATAAAATAATAGCTGTACCACGCAGTTGCACCCTCTGTTTAATTAAAAATATATCGAATTATTACTGAGCAACTACTTCTTAAGGTCGTAGCGTGATGATATATTTTATAGTCTATTTAACTATGTGCTACTAACACCGACACAGGAAATTATATACTAACATTATCATTAATGAGTTAAAAATCACTATTTAGTTTTAAATATTTTTAAGTTTTTTGAACAGTATTTTTATTGTTAGAATGGTTGTAATAAAGTGTATTGTATTAGGTTTGAATTTGAATAGTGCAGTGAAAATATTTTTAACGTATTTATATTAATTGTTTTTATTTTATATTTCGTGTATTATATTATTTTGTAACTATTGGAAACTGGTGTTGGAAATTAATGGCTATATTTTTATGATTATATTATTATTTAACCATTATAAGAATTGTGCTATCAATGCAAAAATACAATTTCAAATTCGACTGCTCGTTTTCGAGATTGACACGTTTCAAGAAACTTAGTCTCGTTTTATTTTCTCATAAATTTTCTTCTTCAGAAACATATCTTACGTTTAGAAGTACCGTATTATTAACATTAATTTCGGTTTTATTTATTTACTTATAGGAAGACCTCAGAGAGGAAGACCAGTGACAAAATAACAGATTATTAAAACAACATAAAAAAAAAGCAAGGACCATTGAAGTTCTTTTTGGAAAATATAAGATTTATTTCAATAAATAATATACATTGACTAAATAGTGTAAATAGTCTAAATAGGTTTTGTTTTATTCCTTTTAATATTCGTAATGAAAATAACAACAAAGTAGTTAAAGTTCAATTAATAATTTAATAATAATATTTAAGTATTAAGTAAACTTAACAAATTTATTCTTACTTTTATTATTTTTTGTATTTACATGTTGTATATTTTATATTCGAAGGTTTATCGTGCGTAATTAAGGTTTAAAAAAAATTTAATAGATAATTTTATCTTTATGAATAATTTAAATATCTTCAGGTAGAAAATTTGATATGCAGGCTTTAATTAACTAGTTAATCATTTATTGATCGTAAATATATGCCTAATTAAAAATATTCAATCACATACCGATGTAATAATATATCTTTCTGATGGAACACTAACACTGACATATTCCGAGATCACAAAAGCATTAATGACAAATAAAAACACCGCGAAAGAAGATAATTTCATCAAGATTTACTTAATTATTAGGAACAGTCTCTAGAATCAGTTTCCTGATAAGACTACTTTTTATCTGACACCAATTAGTGTCAATATAAAGACCTGGATCATAAAAACATGACATTGTTTGTAGATGAAACGCCATGTCGTCATGTTAATATACGGTAGAGGCGTTCGCATTGGGTTGCAATACGTTCACGAGACACGCTCGTAAACCTGTCCGAGGCTGAACAATTTTCCTTCGTCCGTAACCCGGTCGCGCGAGGGCTCGTAACCCGGGAGCGCTCGGGAGGCGCCGCAGTCGACGCCGCGCGCCCCACAGCGCCCCTAATCTCATTATACCCGCACATAACACGCCGACCTTAGCCCTTTTCCCGGCACGAGAACCCGCATAATTGTTTATTACGCACCTGCCTCTATTGTTTACGTCGTTATCTCGCGCGAGAGTACACTCGATCCGATTTACGTTGGTCCCCAAAACACTCACAAAAATTGCAATTCACTCGACACATGCACGGGTAACTTACCTAAATTGTAAGAAGTTTTTTTTTCGCGGATCGCGTTATTAGCACGTCGAGAGCGGGGCAGTGCGCTCGGGCGCGCCGCATGCGACACAGCGAGCGGCGTCGGCGGCGAGGCGCGCTAGGCGGAGGGGCCGACCGGTCGCAACCGGAGCGCTCTCACCGCGCCCCACGATAATCGCACTTGACACCACTTACCACATTGGATCTCAAGAAAGTTTCTCGTTTGTATGTCACACGATGTACGACCGCGGAGAATCGTCCGACTATTCTGACAAAGGCTCTAGCCCAGAGGATTGTCGTCTGAGTTCTGTCAACATTTGCTAAGTGTGGCTTTTGATAGTCTATAATTTAATTATAATATTTTGCTTCATTCACTATCTACCCCTGAACATCAGACAGTCTCCGACTCTCGCCATTTTCAAGAAATTACTCATTTCTCATTATCATAATTTAGGTTAGGTTTAAACATATATTTATGTATTTATTTTTGCTATATTATTTATGTATTTTATGTTGTTGTATATTTGAGTATGTAGGTATTTATTACTGTATCTAAGTATGTAGTTTATGTATTTTGATTTCTTTTTACACTAATCTGTGCACCCTATATTACAATTTTCACTCTCCTAAAGGTTAGCTGGTAGATAATGCCTAAGGCATCAAGCTCGCCTTTCTACAAACCTTTTAGTGAAATAAAGAATTTTAAATAAATCTATTATAGTTTAATTTGGACCTTAAAAATATTTATAATTGTTATTTCAGTGGAACTATACTATTGTCACTGATGACGCCGCTACAAAGAGAAGCGAAATATTTGGCAATAAAATTTTATAGCTGCAATTTATATATTTTACCTAATAAGAAACACATCTAACACACTTTATTTGTTTCAGATAATTATTAACAATGTATATTTTTTAGTAAATGAACATCTTTCTATCTAGTTATCAGACAGTCTGTCTAATATTTAAATAGAAATAATACCAATACTAGGAAAATAAACAAACGACATTTTTTTGTAAAAAAAAAGAGATAAAAAAATGCGTCCAAATTTAGTTGTAGGTATCATTATTTTCTCTTGATCACTATATCTGAATATTTGCCATAGTGAAAGTATCTGATTCCATTACATAGGAACTGCCAATATCCGACGGAAATACCGCTAACAATGAATAGGAGATAGTTGTAGAAACCGATTTTGATACTCAAATAACAAAGAAGATATAATTTAATTAAAATATTATAATTTACACATGCGACTCAAAGGAAGAAATAATTAGTTTTTAAGGTGATTGTAAATAATAGAAAACAGCACTATTTATATTTTTTAATAATAAATACATTGTTAATGCAAGTATTTATACATATATCTAGTAAAATCCTTATATAACTAACCGGATTTAAATACTATGCTATGGGTCGTTTACACTAATTCTTTGGAATTCGGGATAACGACCACCGGTAGACCGATACCTCTACCATGAGTTTTTACTAACTGTGTTTACTATTGTCGCTGGTTTCGTAACTACATATATGTAGTTAGGAATCAACTAATAAATAAGACATGTTTATTTAAAAAATAAGCGATCCTATTGGTTTAGAAATTTAAACCTCTGGTATAGCTGTAGAAGTAGAGCGTTCCCGCTTTCGGAAAAAAATATCGGCCTGATAGTTTAAGGTACTAAAATGATATTAGTAGCCCGAATTCGGATAACGCTGCTAGTGTAAATAAATTGTCGGGTGCCCGAATTTGTCATCGTGTGACTTTGTACCTACCTGTAGCTCTACCACGAGTTTTTGCAAACAGTTTTTACTATAATCGCTAGTAACTATAGATAGGAATCGACTAATAGGGTCATTTTATTTGTCAAATAAATCTATCTTATTGATTGATGCCTATGTATAGTAACTAGCGAGTAAAACGTCATGGTAGAGCTGCTAATAGTAAGTAACAAAGTCCATGAATTAGGACGATCAATATACTGTTGTTGAACAGCATTGGTCTCTCCCACTATGCCGGCTAAATGATAAGAATACAAAGACGAGTCTGTTTTAAGATCCTCGCTGTCTTATCGTCAATTAACCGCAGGTACTTATACTATTATTTTCTTCTGTGCCGCAGATCTCGCAACCGTGCCCTGAAACGAGACTACCACCTCGACAAGAAATGTATGCAGTAGTCTCCTAAAAAAAGGTGAACCCACAGACCAAAATTAAACATAGGTCACCGTAAGTATTTACCGTTAACCGTAAGGTTTTTCATCTGTATGGTCGGTCGGCCTGACGAAGTATATAGGTAGAGACCTTCCTAACTTAATTGGATACCCAAATGCATGCAAACGATAAAGTGTAATTGCGCCATTACGCGGACTCTTTAGTCGATCTTAGGTATATCTATCCTAATATTATAAGCTGAAGAGTTTATTTGGTTGAACTCGCTAATCTCAGGAACTACTGGTTCGAATTAAAAAAATATTTTAGTGTTGGATAGCCCATTTATCGAGGAAGGCTATAGGCCAATACGAGCGGAGTAACAATGAAAAATGTTGCAAAAACGGGGGAAAAAACCTTTTGAGAGCGTACGCTGCGTAAACGGTTAAAGTTACGCAGACGAAGTTGCGCGGATCAGCTAGTATTTAAATATATTTCTGAATAACAATATGTTATTTGCTTTGGATGTACCTACACATTTAGTTACGTACTTACCTAACTATGGCTTCTCATTGACTAATTGTAGGTACTTACAATAATCTAGCTTCTACTCATGGCATCGTTCATAAAAATAACCCTGTTATCTATACCGAATCCTTATCGGGATATTTTTATAAACCAAGCATCCATTCCTAGTTGAAAAGAAAAAGTGTTGATATTTTCCCCGGGTTATCCCTAGAATTAAATCTGTGGGTACAAAGAGTACCCACAGCTCATATAATAATATGTAGGACAATTTACACATATTACGTAGGACAATTTCACAAACTAAGCTCTAGGCTTTTACTATGTTTACCAACAATATAATACCTACGTATTATATTATATTTTATAAACACTTAGACCATGACAAATTGTACAGAAAAAACTTACTTATATTTTTTTGCCATGGGTGAGAATCGAACCCACGACCTCCGGATACAACGCCAAAGGCGCAACCACTAGTCTACGGAGGCTGTCGAACATAAACTTCTTCTGCTAAACCTCCAAATCGTCCTAGTTTTTTTTTAATGAAACACGGTAGGTATTTGTTTCAGTATCTTGATGGTAGTAAACAGACCTATTACCTTTTACGTACTACGCACTTACGTGACGTTACTCTTGTTTTGGGGTGCGGTGGCGAAACGGGTGGTTGATTTAACCCTTAATTAACAACAGTCGTGGGTCCATTGAACCCGTTAAAAAAAATAGATACGTTACTTTATTTTAACTTTTAGTGTTTTGTTTATTGCTTTAATTTAACTCTATGACATCACCGATCATCACGAGTTCCTTGCGGCGCCCGCGACCGCCTTGATCGTTTCAGGATACTCAGCGGAGAGATTTTATTTCACCTCGTTGTAGCTGATGGTATACATATATCTACACCAAACAAGTGGCTAGCCAAACGCCATGTATGGGTAGACTCAATAACCTATCTATAAATTCTTTGACCGCCTCCGTAGACTAGTGCAGATTATGCCTTTGGCGTTGTACCCGGAGGTCGTGGGTTCGATTCCTACTCATGGCAAAAAAATATTTGTACGTTTTTCAGTACAGTTTGTCATGGTCTGGGTGTTTATAATAAATAATATGTATTATATATTTATGTCTGGTAGATATAGTATAAGCCTAGCCTAGACCTAAGTTTGTGAGCAGAGCAATATGTGCTACATATAAAAAAAGTTGTTATAGTAAAACCGGACCGACAGCTGAACGTGCTCATCGAGACACTATAGTGGTGTTGTCAAACAAATGTACATACATTTTTTTATTAAAAATTCATTAATACATACTGGTTTGAACCAGGGACTCTAACTCGGCCACAACGTATACTATACGTAAATATAATAATGTACAGTTTACATATATTTCTTCTCTTCTTAAATTTAAGAGCTAGGCTCTTGTCGGTGGAGCAATTTCCACTCCTGCCTATTCTCGGCCAACTTCTTCCCCTCCCTGTACGAAGTGATACTTAATTTATCTTTTACTTGATCTATGTATCTTCTTCTCAACCTTCCTCTTCCCCTTTTTCCTTCAATCTTTCCTTCTATTATTGTTTTTAAATAAGCGTCATTCCGTATTAAGTACCCAAACATCTTCTCCTCCTGTTTTCTATTACTTAAAATAATGATCTTTTCTCGTTTACCATTGTCAACACTTTATTCGTCTTCTTCACTGTCCAGCTGATTCTCTCCAATCGTCTCCAACACCACATTTCAAACACTTCCAACCTCTCTCTATCTTTCTGTGTTAAAGTCCACGCCTCGCAACCATATAGCGCTATACTCCATACATAATTTTTAATTAGTCATTTCCTTATTTGGTCTTGCCATTTTAGAGCTAAAGAGATTGGAAAAAGGCATTGTTTTTTAATGCCTGCTATTGTTATTCTTGTGATCACATCATGAGTACATCTGGAGTCAATTGTTATTAAACTGCCTAAATATTTGAACTGTTTTATACTATTATTATTTAAATGTATTGTTTTTTGTACTGGTATTGTTTTGGGTATATAATATTGGGTAAATATGTGGTTTTGTTTTATTAATGTTTATATTGAGTCCGAATTCCTGAAATATGTCTTCCATTCTTTTTACAAGTCTCTCAAGTTGATTTAAATTATCTGCTATTGCTGCTATATCATCTGCAAATCTAATAAAATGAAAATATTCGCCATTAATACGTATGCCCTCCTGTGTTTTTTCTATGCGATTGTATCGTCTGTCTGATACACCGTGAAAACTGAATTTAAACACACTAATATGTCCTAAAAATGCATTTAATAACAGAAATACGTCTTATAATAATCGTCGTCTTAATATCGTCCTGTCAAGAAAAATCAATTATGTCACTGTCAAAAATTGCTCTTTTTTAAAATAGGTCGGAAAAAATATGGTTTCGCCGCGACATCCCCACCTCCAGCATTGCAACCCAATGCTCAAGATAAGGAGCGGACATCCAGTCGGCATAGTTTGGTCACTGGTCTGGTATAGCATCGCTTTTGCCCGGTCTGGTCTGGGGTCGTCATAACGTCAGCTACACGGACATGTCCGTCTTTGCCCGGGAAGGTCTTTGTTATTATGCCACGTAACCACATGTTACGTGGCATTTGATTGTCTGCTATTACCACTATGTCCCCTGTCTTCAGTAGTTCGGTAACGCGAAACCACTTGTCACGTCTCGTCAATGTCGGTAGATATTCGCGTGGCCCACCTCCGCCACACAAGGTCTGAAAGTCTTTGGGCCTCTCGCTACTTAAACTTTAGAATGCCATTCTCATCGTAAGTACCAAAAGGTCGGTCGATATTGTTAGTTTTAAGTAGTAAAAAATCATTAGGTGGCAGTAGCAGATCATGATAAAGTAAAAATCAGTAATCTGCTGTTAATAACGTGTCCAAATATCAAGTCAATTAATCACTACCTTTGTCTATAGGCAATGATTTCGAAATTTTATATATTTTAGCAAAAGCTACTTTGTGCAGTTGCAATTCACATTTATTTTTAGTTGTCGTCCTAATATTATTAAGAAAGCGTAAAAGCCACGCTTAGAGTTAGTCACTAATTAAAATAAAAACGTGAAATAAACAGGAAGTCTAAGACATATTGTAGTCAATAAACAACAATGTTTTACTTCAACGTCACCAGAATCAAGGGAAACTCGTGGTCTTTCCACAGGAAACTTATTTTTAAAAGATCGCAGAAAGTCCGGTCCAGTCAGCCAGCAGTTGATATCGCTATCACGTACGATAACATCTGTGACTTTATCAGCGGGATTTAGATCCGTCGGAACCCACCTCCAGTCAGAGACATCCGTCAGTTCAGTCACCTTACTTACACAGTGAGCTACGAAGGGTTTGAATCTTCCCGAGTCCGAGCGGAGCCAACTTAGAACAGTCTTTGAATCTGTCCAATAATAAGAATGTTGAATAGGCCAGTCTACATACCTCTTCACAAATTCCGCCATGCGTGCACATATTAGGTCAGCTTGTAGTTCCAGCCTGGAAATGCTGGAAATCAGCGTCTTTACCGGCGCAACTCGTGCTCGAGCCATTACTAAGTTGACAAGCCACGTGTCGTAATCAGTCTTAACACGTATGTAAGCAGCACATGCGAAAGCTTTAGAGCTGGCGTCACAAAATAGATGAAGCTCAGCTGGTTGGTCTGTGATTACACTAGAAGACATAAGCCAACGAGGGATATTAAAGTCACGTGTCTTATAAAGTTCAGTAAGCCACGATTTCCATCTATTAAAATGGCTAGTTTCTATTTCATCGTCCCAACCGGTCTGAGACTTCCATATGTCTTAAAATAATATACGTGTTGTAATGGTCACATAAAGCAGAAAACCTAGTGGATTAAACACTGACATGATGACTTTTAGAGTTTCACGTTTTGTCGGTCGTTTAGCGCTTAATTTTATGTCTTCATTAATCTTAATGAGCTTTAATAAAAAAGTAAAACAGTCTGTCTCTGGGTCCCAGTTTATGCCTAGAACGCGTTCTACCTGATTTTCATCGACGTCAGATAGGAACTTAACACCTCCAGCAGCAATCTTATCCGCAGGTAAGTGTTTCAGGACGTCCTTAGAACTAGACATTATGATCGTCATATTAAAACCTCCAGCAGCGTGGATCATGATTACGTCGTTTATTACTTGCTTAATGTCGTCGTCAGTATTGGCGGAATAAATAAAATCGTCAACATAATGTCGCTTGACGATAGCATCCACGGCTACAGGGTGAGTATCTTTTAACCGATTACTATTTACATTTTTTACATACTGTGCACACGATGGAGAGCAAATAGCACCGAACGTCATTACGTTCATGACATATTCGTCGGAGTTCCATAAAAACCTCTGAGCTTGTCGGTCTTCAGCTCGAATTAAAATCCTATGGAACATCTCTTGTATGTCACCAATGATTGCTACTCGACGGCTCCTAAATCTAAGTAATATTCCAGGCAAAGATGTCAATAAGTCTGGACCAGGAAGCAAAAAATCATTCAATGACTTCCCGTCAACTTTAGCGGCAGGGTCATGAACAAGTCGTAGTTTGTTTGGCTTATTCGGATTAAAAACCCCGAAATGAGGTAGGTAAAAGGTCAGGTTCGTCTTATGTCTTACCTCATCCGGAGTCATTTTTGATGCATAGCCCTTGGCTATGTTGTCTTGAATCTTATTTGAATACTGAGCACCAAACACAGGATACTTACGGGCCTTTCTCTGTATACCAATAAGTCTGCTCTTAGCTAGAGGATAGCTGTCAGGAAGCCGTAAGTCGTCAAACTTCCACAACAAGCCGGTCTCCCATCGTCCCTGGGGAAGTAACGTCGTGGTCTTCTCCAAAATGCTAAGAGCTCTGAGGTCCTCACGAGAACGTGGAGTGTCGTCGTAGTGCTTAGTACCAAAGGATTCTGTCGTTAAAAAGCGTTTTATTAAGTCATTTAGTTCATCACATGCACAAAAATTATAAATAGATGCGTTATTAGAAGTCGTCGAAGACAGTCTGCCATGTATAATATGTCCTAAAGCAGTGTCAGAAACAATAGGACCATGTTTGTCACCTCGATTGACTTTCCTCGTCACAATCAAGTCAATATTATCGGAGCCTATGAGCAATAATGGTCGCCGTCGATCATAAACTGTTGGGTCAAAGTCATTTACAAAATTATTTAAAAAACTATATCTATTAACAAGCTTAGAAAAATTAACATTATGTACAGGTAAACACAAATTATTAACAGAATGCACATTATTTAGTTTATACACTTCACTAGAATGAAACTTACCTTTACTGAATGAAATAAGTTTCGATTGACTTTCAATTGTTTTCATGTCGGTAGCACCATGTAGTTTTAACACCGAACTAGGTCCGGTTAGTCCGGCGCGTTCTACGAGAGACTCGTCGATCAGCGAAATAGTCGAACCCTCGTCCGGCAGCGCCAATGCATAGACGCATTGGCGCTGCTGGACGAGGGTTCGACTCTCCGTTTGGTCCATAAATTACGACTGGTGCGACTTTTAATATATTGTCACCTTAAGGATGTTTCTAGTCTGTAAGTAGAAACCCCATTGTATTTTTAAAGCAGATGGCAATTTGGCAATAATTTCTTTAATAAGCGAAGGATTGGTCAAATGTCCGGATTCGTCTGTTGAAATCATGGTGGCCGTAATATTTTGTATAGACGTCGCGTAGTCTATAAGGTGATTAAAGTCGTCATGACGTACGTCGCGCATGGAGCGGATTTTGATAAGCATCGTCTCAATCTGAAACTCAGGTCTTCCAAATCTTAGTCGTAGGGTATTTATGATTTGGTCTAAATTAGTCGCAGTAATCAATAGAGCAGACACAGAGTCACGTGCTCGGCCTTTTAAACATTTTGATAAACGTGCGATATTTCGTCTGTATAGCCACAAAGCTTAGTCGTTGATTTAAATTGACTGAAGAAAAGAGGCCAATCCTCTGGCTCGCCAGAAAATATTGGTAATTCTTTCATAGATGTTTGTCTTGACAAAAACTTATGGATATCGGTCGTATACTGCACCTTGGTAGCCGGTAGCGCGTTAGTCATAGCAGGTTCGTGCTGTCTCAGCAGCGGCAGCGTGGCAGTAGGCAGCGGTAGCGCGGCAGGCAGCGGTAGCGCGGCTGTCGCCGGCGGTGCGGGCGTGTCAGTCCTTGGCGGACGTGCAGCATTATTCAGAGTAGGTTGCGTCGATTGGCATGCGTCAAAATTATTATGTACATTATTTACAGAGGATGCACGAGATAGCGCACGTGACGGAGTGCGGTCTAAACCCTCAGTCTGTATTTGCATTTCCCTCATAATAAGGTTTCTTTCAACCTCGGCCAGTCGTCGAGCGGTCCCGATCTGTATGTTCATTAGACTTTGTCGGCGAGCCGTCATTGTAGTCGAGGCGTTTGAGGCCATGGAAGGTGTCGGTGAAAGATCTCGAATTGTATGTACAGATGGTCTCGGCGACCCGTGTATAGACATATGTACAGAAGGGTTACTTGCGTCCGTCATGATGTCGTCGTCGTTCCGGTAGCCGTCGTGGGTGACTCCTGCAGTCGTGGAGGCGTGTGAAGTCGGGATCACGCCGTTCTCCGCCATTGCAGTATTCAGTCTGGCGAGTCTTGCTTGTCGGCGAGTTAACATGGACTTTATTTCCACAGCGCTTTTCGATTTGCGTTCGAAGGACCACACAATATATCGTCTGTCTGATACACCGTGAAAACTGAATTTAAACACACTAATATGTCCGAAAAATGCATTTAATAACAGAAATACGTCTCATAATAATCGTCGTCTTAATATCGTCCTGTCAAGAAAAATCAATTATGTCACTGTCAAAAATTGCTCTTTTTTAAAATAGGTCGGAAAAAATATGGTTTCGCCGCGACAGCGATTTTTAATAATATTATAATAATTCTATAAAAAAATCTAATAATTCTATAAAAATATGAAATATTAGTGGCGAGAGTGGACATCGCTGCCTTACACCTCGTTTTATTTTGGTTTTGTGTTTTTCCTCTCCAATCTCTATTGTAGTCTGTTGTTACTTCGTACATATATTTATTACTTCGTAAATTATCAGTTTTTGTGAAATTATGACATTCGGTATTTGATGAGCAGTTCCTAAGCAAGGTAACACCTTGGGGCCCAAGGGCGGATCCAGGATTGAGTTATAAGGGGGGCCCCACGAAAAAAAAATCGATTTACAATATTTGATGAGGAGTTAGGACGGCTGTTGACGTTCATCGTAGGTTTACTATTTCTATTCAACAACCACACACACACACTCACACATACATATTCACACTTTTATATAGACATTATTTTGTAACTCATTTTTTTTATTTAGAGGTTTTTACAAGTCATTAGTATATACTTTTTTTATATGTAACCTAAAATGTGAACATCGTACCACTGTAACCTTTTTTTCATTTACTTAAATAATATTATTATTATTAGGTATTGGTACATATATTCTATAGTCCATTACAAAGTTCTACACACGTTTATATTCTAAACAAGAATTCAGAATACCAACTATCTACTTTTAATTACAATTCTCTCACGTACTAAAAAGCAGATAAATGCGCCGACAACTGCATTTTTTTCATTTTAGGTTAATGAAAACTGCGACTTTTTCCATAGCTACTGTACTAACGAGAAATTTACTCATTTACTCTCGGCATGGCGCGTCGCCGACAACAAGTTTGTGTCCATTCAAAGCCATCTGACCTACTGTACAGCGAGAGGTGTTGCTTGTTCTGTACTTATACATACCTACTACTAGGCAAACCTGCATTTTTTATTCCGGTAGGTAGGTTTTTATACAATTATTGTGCACACGTTAGGTTTTCAGCGCTTTATGGTGTAATTTATTACCTTTGTGGGTATATGAAACTAAGAATAATATATGGAACCGCCCTATGCCTAAAATCGCCTATAAAATGAAATGCCAAAAGTGTTCGCTGCCGTGATATTGTGTTATCACTTCAACCAATCAACGCTCAGTAATTGCTTATTATAATTTTTGTTTTGAGTTTGTATCTCAGAGTAATATTATTGATCTGTGGTTTGTGTGGCGGCGGCCATCTACTGTTCTCACGTTTGGAAAGGCGATTTTAGACTTTAGGGCGACTCCCTATAGTTATCTCCATGGCATATGTACACTTACTTTAATATGATACACCCATGAAAACCACAGAAAACAGGCGTTACTTTGCGGAAGCTTAACTTTTAATACAGGTACAAAATAAATGTAGTGATTTTCTACTTTTTTTAATATAATTTAAAATGTATAAGTGCCCTACATAAACCATTATATTATTATTACTAGTTAAATAACCATAATAATATGTTTAGGACAATTTACACATGTTGCTCTAGTTGCAAACTAAGCTCTAGGCGTGTACCAGATCCAACGACATAATCCATATTATATTTTATAAACGCCCAGACCATGACTGCTGTACAGAAAAACGTAGGTACTAATATTTTTTGCGATGGATGGGAATAGACGAACCCAGGACATCTGGACACAACGTTAAAGATATAACTACTAGTCTACGGATGCGGTTTACATTTTACAATTTTCAAATTATACAAGATTTAAGTATTATTACCCTAGTTTTCAGTAGGGCGACCACGTATCATAAGAAGTTCAGTTTTTTTTCATTTATTTATTTAATTCCTAGAAAAATATATAAAAATATATAAGTTTTAGGGTATTTTATGCACTAAAATAAACTCTCTGTAAATGTAACGATGAAAGTTAAAAATGGCGTCTATTTATTTTTTACTTATATATACCAGTTTTATTTACCTTTTCCGACGCCATTTTTAACTTTAATCGTTACGTTAACTTTAATGGCGACTTTGGTGCAACTCAGCCTTAGATAGTAACTAGTGTAATCGGACTGCATTACTTTTATAAACTATTTAAACGCCTTTTATGAGATTGTTGTGTGTTTAACTCTCTAATATGTCTGACCCAGTGGTTTTTAAAATAATTCCATGACATCCTAGGGTATCTGGTAACCCTAATTATTCCATGACATCCTAGGGTATCTGGTAACCCTAATAATCAAAATTACTCACTCTTTATTATCAACATATTGGTTTGGGTAAATAGGTTACCGTGCCTTATATTTTACGGTTCAACGCCGTACCTTCTTTCAACATGCTCCATTGCGTTGAGGTTAAAATGGTTATTATTTTTATTATTATTTATCTTCACACCAGGTCCCTTACGGGGTAGGCAGAGATAACCGAGCGCCACTTGTCCCTATCCCTACATACTCCTTTCGCCTCTTCCACAGTCATAACTCTTCTCATACATGCACGGCGATTTCGGAGACTTTTAATAGCACCGTCTTTTAAAACCTTTTCAATTTGGTCATGGAACGTATATCTTGGTTTCCCTCGGCCACGTTTACCCTTCACCTCGCTTTTATGTATCTGGTTCGTTATTATTTTTCATACGAGATATTACACACAGGGATATTTCTTAAAAACGGCATAGCTTAGTTTAGTTTGAATTATTAAACAAACTAAAAAAAGCTATTAAGGGCCCTGCATTCGTAATCGCGAACTCCGCGTTCTCCATACAAAATTAGCTTTCGCACTTAATACACCAATAATACTCGATTACTGTTTGCCGCAGAATTAAAATAATATTTTTGTCGGTCATTGTATTTATTAATCTTTCAGTGTTGGGTCATTATTTTTATTTATTTCGAAATTAGAAAAAAAACTTTTTTAATTTTAGAATAGCATTTTTTTATAACCCACAACAGAAAGATTTTTGCGTACAATTACGAACATAAAAAAATAATTTAACTTCGACCAACAGCCTAAAAAAGGAAGTACCTTTGTATTGGGCTCAAGTCGACTCCAAAACCCAAAAAATAAAATTGTCATAATTACCTATACTATTTTTTGACCCTGGCAATGCCCCAATATACCTATTGTTATTTACAAAACACACATTATTTTCACAATTTTAAAAATTTCTTAAAAATCTTATTTCAAGTTGCTCTATAGTGAGATTCCTAAATATATAGTTCCTCGGAGAGCACATTAAGCTGTCGGTCCCAGCTTCAGTAAACCATCTTGTGTAGCTGTTTCTAGTTCTTTTATTACTGGGGTACATTTTTTTTACGAGCACGGCATGTGACTTTATATCTACCTGATGCTATGCTTACCATCAGATCTACAAAATCCATGAATGGGTTCGAACTATACATTTTTGTTAATCAGTAATGATCGCTCCCAGTATGCCGGCTTAATGATGCGGTTACAAAATGGGCGGCGATGAAGACGAATTTGCATTACAGTCTACTTTAATAGTCGCGCTGCTTTATGGTCCTATTAACTGCCCGTTTTGTAGCCGCCTCCTAAAAGTAGACTACCACCACGACAATCTGCCAAATCGATGCAATAGTCTCCAAACCGATGAACCCATAGACTGAAACCGAAAAATTACTAGTTTACTTGACGATTTTTATCATCTGAGGCTCTACCATGAGTTTGCGCATTGTAGCAACGTAACGTATTCATTTACGTATACGTGAGCAACAACCAATAGGGCCGCTTTTGGTTGTTGCGCACGTATACGTATACAAATACGTTACGTTTCTACAATGCGCAAACCCATGGTAGAGCCTCTGTACTCTAGCGGTAAATTTGTATCTACATGATGGAACAAAACCCCACCGCTGGGTACTTCGTGGCTGTCGAGGCGGTCTCAGGCGCCGTAATGCACCCAGAACAACAACTGGGTTGGTAGAGACTGGAAAACATGATAAACTCTACTATAATTTCTTTGTTAAATGTCTTGTACTAAAATATTATTTTTAGTACAAGATATTTAACAAAGAAATTATAGTAGAGTTCATCATGTTTTCCGTTAAATACCTATATGGCTCGAGTTTTATTTCAAATTCCTTCAGTGTAGTAGCCGCTAACTTTTGGAACAAACTGCCTCTTGTTATATAAAAAACCAAATAGATTTATTTTTAAGAAAATGCTTAATGAGCACTTTGTAAATGAATCCCAACAACTATCGAATTAGTCATTATACTGTTTATATATTAATATGTATATTGTATGATATGTAGTATATTATATATTATGTATATGTGTATAATACATGTATTTGTATAGCATTAAATAAAATATATAATAAATATGATCACAAAAATATTGTTTATTAATAATCAATATTGCACACCAGGGGCCTATTTCATAAACGTGACAATTGTAATTTACCATGACAATTTGCAATACATTGCTTGGTTTAGTTGGTTCTAAATAAATAATTCCAACTAAACTGAGCAATGTATTATGAATTGTCATGCTAAATTACAATTGTCACGTTTATGAAATAGGCCCCTGTAGTCAATGAGGTAGAATATGCTGATCATAACATAATAATTGTAACACCATTCTCCTGACCATATTCTAGCAAATAAAGAAATATTATTATTACTTTTTAAAATACTTAAGACTACGGAAAATACCTAATAAAACGATACCTCGTAGATAATTTAAATTATTTGCATCGAAATATTTTACCGATGAGTCACGCACGGGCAAAAACGGTGATCATCAACCTTTGGATACCACTCAGCAATTGGTCATCGTTGGCTAAGAATATTGTGTAATTCTTATAATTAAATATTTTTATTTAACTGTTATGAAATTTGATTGATTTGAGTTTTTATTATAAGTTTAGCAACATGATTATTAAGTATTAACTTTTATTTTTAGGATTTCGAACAACAAAAAAGAAAATTTGTTTATTGTTTATCATTTCTATAGTCGTAGTTTTTTTGGAACAGGGTTAAGACTAATAAAGTGGCCCCAGCCTAGTGGGTAAGTCACTGCGCAACTGATAACAAGGTTAAGCAGGTGACAATAAGGCCGGACCTGGCTTAGTAAAGTAAACACGCTTATCTATGCCTGACAGTATTTTATTAAGTGTTAATAAAATACTGTCAAACTAAATCACTGTCCTAAAAGAAAACAATAGAATTTAATAAATTATCCAATAGCTAATACCTCTACATAAATTAAAGCTAATTAACTAACTAATCATGATTAGCACATATTATCTGATTTAAATCGATTGTGCCCCAATTTTCGTTCCAAAAATACAATTGTCACTTAACATTGTCCACCCGCCGTCCCCCGCCCTCATCAATAAACAATCAGCTACCGGTCGGGCCATACTCTACCCACGTTCTATAAACTTAATTCTTACTGTAGAGACCACAGATTTGTAGGACTAGAAGGGCCGGCCCTTGGAACAGCTGTACAGTCCAAGAATGTGGTCTACCACCCTAGAGTTGAAGTTCATTTGCACCTTATTTTACCTTGATGAATATTCTGACAGTTATAATTTATTGTAGTGACGCACTTCGCACTTTTTCATGACATGGGAAGTTGTATCAAATTTGATATACCACTTTCTTGGTCACCTGTACAAGGGTGGAATAACAATAATATGGACTATTTAAGACGTTTCACACAAAATTTCACTGGTCACAAGCTAAGATTTTCATACATGAATGCGTCGTCGATCGCTGGTTCGATCCTCACACAAGCCAAAACATGCTATAATATTTAGTTAGTTTTTCTCACAGAGGTTTTTCTGTACATTAACATGCGACATGTATTTTCGCCTCAGTCTAAAAATATGGGGTTTGACAGTTGTTAGTGAACTTCGTTAGTGATTCCCACTTATGGCAAAATATATTATAACTTTAGAAAAACAATCTGTACACTGCGACATGTCGTGTTGCCTCAGTCAAATAGTATGGATTTTGACAGTTATCAGTCTGAACTAAGTAGGTATAGGAGGAAAGTACGATGTCATCTGTCAAAATGCATACGCGACAAGCCCCCTCGCCTGCACTAGGGCCCACTTGGCACTCCAATCTGGTTTCTCTTTTTCCATAGTAGTATGTCGTTACGCGCGCCGCCGCGTAGAGATTAGAGACCGTGGCCAGCCATAGATTATTTAATATTACTAACGTACCGTAACGCTTAGGTGTTACCTGGAAGGCCACGAGAAAGTAGAGATACCGCAGAAATTGATTGACGAAGAAAGTTAATTTCCAATATCATCAACACCTGCTTTTTGCCGTGTACCTATTGCTGGACTTAAGGTTCTACTGTATAGAACTATTATATACATATCTGTGCTTACATATTTATATCGTTAAAAACGTTACAGATTCTTATTCTCTATTATTATAATTAAGGTTCTTTTAACTGAATTCATACTCGTACCTACCTATATTTATATATATTTACTACCTTTTCTTTGACCCCATTATTTGTATAACTAGGATTATACAAGTAATATGACGTAATAGTTTTAAATTGTGAAACGTGGCATAATTTATGAATGTCATAAATATAATATTTAAAAAAAATACCTTATGTTTCATCTACCCATAAAGAGAAATGTGTAAAAAAAATATGCCTGTATGCCTTAACCAAGATATTAATTTTCCAGAAAATTAAAATTAATTATGAGTTAATCCCTCCGCTGGGTACCCTGAGGCCGTTTAAACGGTTCTCGGGAGCCAAATAGGCATCCGTGATGGTATTTATTTATTTTTAGAAAATTAATTTTTCTCTCTTTGATCAAATTAAAAAAGAAAACTCCAAAAGGAAACTACTCACATTCTTAGCTTCAGTAGTTTCAGCTAAACGATAATAATGAAAAATAATATCTTACAAAACATAAATTTAAAATAAAAACCTATACCACTAATTAGTATAAATACAAAATTAATAATAATAATATATAAATAAATTACGATAAAGAAGAGATAATTCATCCACCCCAGACATATTGCACCAACCATGCCTAGAACAGATAAGGCATTACCCCTCTGTAATGCCAGACTGATGTTTTGTGATAAAAATGTATTATGTAATTATATTTAATGCTCCATTACAAAAAATATATTTATTTGTTATCCTAAATAATTATAATTTATAAGCGAATGACATCACTCCAAAAATAATTTACGTTGAGATTTATTTAATACAACAGATCGGTGTGTACCTACCCGAATAAGAAATTATGACACAAAATAATTTGGTTATTATTATTAAATTTTGCTCCCCAATGAGACCATAAACTTTAGCATTAAAAAAGCATTACCAAACACTAATAGGCGTTCTTAGTTGCATTTTATACGCCTGAAAATACTAGAGGGATCGCGCTCTCTCGCAGTATATTGCTCTTCAACCGGACTCAATAAACGTACAAACATTTTTCATCCACTACCCATGCAATATTAATCGGTTTCCTTCTCCATTCTACTAAAAGATGAATAACGAATTTCAATCTGATTGCTAGCTAAATGCGAATTGAATTTCTCATTGTCTCTGAATTGGAAATAAATACGAGAAGGTGTCTGTTATATTAATGCGCATTTAAGTGGCTGAAATGAATTCGTGAATAAAATAAAAGTAGAAAAAAAATCTGAATCTAACTCAACTGCCTACGTAGACTACTGGATGCTCCTTTCGCGTTATAACCGAAGGTCGTGAGTTCGATTCTCACTCATGGCAAAAAAAAATGACTGTAAAATTTAGTCATGGTCTGTGTGTTCATAATATATTATATTATATCGTTGTTTCTGGTACACATAATACAAGTCTAGAGCTGAGTTTATAACCAAAGCGATATATATAAATAAAAATAAAATAAAAAAAGTTAATGACTATATAAATACTGCTACCCCTAGCAGTATTTATATAGTCATTAACTTTTTACCCCCCGGTAGTCAACGATTACTATATAAATATAGTCCCTTCAAAACTCATGGCTATGTATACAACATTAGTATAAAAACATACTACATGTCACCCGAAGAACGTTTGATTTAGCAATAACAAATCGAGCACGGTTAAAACACCAAATACGGGACAAAGTCAGTCCCGGCGGGTCATTTAAAATTGCGCCCGAAAGACGCCTGGCAACACTACTAGGAACACAAACACGCCGCAGTGGATAGCAGGTGATCCTCCTCTCACAATTGGCTACAATATTATCTGTCAAAAAAGTATCGTATGTCTACCGCTATAAATGACAAAATCATATCATTATTTTATATTAATACATAAAAAGTAAAGTAGGTATAATTATAAATTAAAACAATTGATCCTATCAAATTTTTATTAGGGCAATAAAATATACCAATTAACTATATGTAACTGTTTTACAGAAATGACAAAGAAACAACAGGGTACAAATACTTATATGTAACCCTATAATACACTTTTAAATAACTTAAAATTTCAAAAAGATTTAAATAAACCAATATAATTAACATGTTAAATTTTCATATTACACAATACTTACACGGCCGTAAGTTTCTATCTGGGCATGGATTCTAGTGGCAAATAATTATAGGGAATGCACAAATGGTAGGTTGCAAGTTAAAATGCGGCGTGTAATGCGCAATTTGTGGTTAGCCATCGAGTGGTCACGCGAACTAAACCCGCCTTTAGGTATCTCTATACATAGTTGCAGGAAAAAGCTTACACAGGTATTAGATACTAGGGCACTTTCTTTATAGGTATTTTATTATGGTTGTAAGTATACAGAAATAGTTTTATGAATAACTACTTTACTTATGTGAAAAATATTTTATTATAATTCTCATAATCATGGCTTGATATGTATATATATTATATACTATAAATCTCTATATATAAAAATGACTCGCCGTTCGTTAGTCACGCTAAAACTCAAAAACGGCAAGGCCGATTTTTATATATATTTTTTATTTTGTTGACAGGGGTGGATTAAAAAGAAAAATATTCGTGAAAATATACACATTATTGAACGTTTTAGTTAAAATTGTGTTTCATCTCTTTCTTACCAATGAAAATCTTCTCAGAAAAGAGAAACAAACTATTTAAACCAAAACGAGCAATAGAGTTTTTTTATGAATAAAAGCATATCGCCGTTAAAAACTTTATCTTCTGCTTTTTTATATATTGATTTATATGTATGAGTTTTTTGTATGAAGTTATCATTAACAGAAAGGTTATTATTATTTGATATATTTTCTTTAATTTTAGAAGAAATATTTTTTCTAGAACCTATTTCGTTTGAGACATGAAGAAAATTGAAAGAAAATAAAAATATTTTTTCCCAGTCAGAAACTTCATTGTCAGTACAGCATTTGCTAAAAACTTCTGTTAATTTTTTTGAAATTGAAATTCTGGCTGCCCTAGGAACATGTTTTATAATTGGAAACCTTTTTTTTAAATTGTAAGTTCATTTGTAGTAGAAAATATGGTGTTAACATTATTATTATTGATGGCTGCAATAGAATCAGGCGCTGGGCCATTAGCTGATATGGTATTTTTGTGTACGTGGCCAATATGAATATTAAGCCCACGTTCACCTTCATATAACTTGTTATTATTACAAATATAACATTTTATTAAAGATATATTAAGTACTATAAAAAAAAAGTGTAAAATATAAAAAGAAAAATCACCTAGTTACCAAAAATATATATATAAATCAATTTACTATTTAAAAAAATACCTAAAATTAAATATTAAAAAAATATATACCTATTCGTAAATAAATGAAGTAAATTATGTAAGTAATTAATAAAAAACAAGATAAAATATTAACAGTAAATAGAAATCTTCATTTTGAGAACGTTGAATTTCTTCTCATCACATTTTTTTGGGGATGACTAATGCATCTTACTTGCTTCCATAGAAGGTAAATTCTTTATCCCAGCATTTCAATTTAAATAATTAATAGGTAGGATATGATGCAATAGAAGTAGGTAATGTAATGTAGATATCGTCGAATAAGTGATAGATATTTATCACTTATTTATTATATCTTATTATTTTTCGTCATGTGATAGTACCTACTTAATAGGTCCCCCGGTAAGGACGGAGGGACCTATGTGGTGGATTTAATAAACCCGTCTGGGTTTTCCCGGCGCGTTACAGGCGGCAGCGCGCCGGGTTGTAGAGTTTTAGGTGGTAGTGGGGGTTAGGTTGGAGGAATACTCTCCGCCGAGAAGCTCTCTCGGCGTAGGCCTGACATTCGGCGGCCGTGCGTGCAACGGAGCGATGCCGCGAAGATGCTCGTGCGATCCGTTTCACGGTCGTACATCCGACGGGCGAGCCGCTCTACGAACTCAGCTAACGGCTCGATCTTCACGTCATCGCTGATGGTTTTGTTGCGCACGAACCACAGAGCGCCAGTCGCCATATACAGAGAGATGTTCTGCTGACGCTGGAGTCGTGTTTTGTTCTTGGCCGACAGTAATTGGTGCCGCGTAAGTTAACTGGGGACGGACGAAGGTCTTATAGACCGACACCTTGACCCGGAGTGGGAGGGTGGATCTTAGCACCGGCCGGAGCATGGAGCGAGCGGCCTTGGCCTTATTGATGGCTTGAGTGGCCATTGGGCTCATGCTCAACGATCGGTTGATAGTGCACCCCAGGTATGTATGGAGTCGGCCCGTTCGATGTCAGTTTCCAGAGTTCCAGTTTGGCTGGGCGGCGGTGGCGGCGGGCGACGGGTAGGGCGGATGTCTTTCCAACATTTACAGACATCCGCCATCTGTCGAGCCACGAAGGGAGGACGTACAACATCCTCTGCATCTTCTCGGTGGCGAGTATGGGATTTTGTGGGAAGTGAGGTAGGCGCTGTCATCCACGAACAGCGCCAGGACTACGTCATCCTCTCCGTAGAGTTGATCGGAGAGGGTAGGGATGTCATTGGTGAATAGTGCATACAGTGTGGGTAAGAGGCAGCTTCCCTGGGGGACGCCTGCGTAAATAGGGTGTTCCACCGAGACCTTTCCCTCCACGGCTTCGTGGAAGTGGTGGTGGTTAAGAAAGGAGGCCACTAACCGCGTGGCCATGGGAGGCACAGGCGAATGGAGGAGTTTGTAAACGAGGCCGCAGTGCCAGACACGATCGAAAGCCTTCTCGATGTCGAGGAAGACTCCGACCGTGGATCGGCCCGCGTTTAGCTCGCACCATGTGGTGCAGCACCCGGACTAGTTGGAGCGTGGTACTATCTCCCTCACGGAAGCCAAGTGCTCCGGTCAAATTTCGACGTAGTTTTTTAACCTCCGGAGGAACAGTCGCTCAAACAACTTAGCCTGTTGCGGAAGCAGGGTTATGGGCCGATAGCTGCTCGGTAGACGTTTGTCTTTGCCGGACTTCGGCAGCATGATGACCTTCCCCCGCTTCTAGGCGGTGGGAAAGTGTCCAGTACGAAGCACCCCATTAAAAAGTTTGGCGAGAGCCACAATGGCTTTGCGGGGAAGCTGTGCGAGTTGGTGGTTAGTGATCCTATCGGGTCCCGGGGCCTTTTTAGGCTTAAGACGGAGCACGGCGCGCTCCACCTCAGCGGGAGATATGAAAAAGTGCCCCGGGAGGGGCACTTTTTCATATCTGGATTGGGACCATTTATGAACTGCCGCACTGTATGCACTATTCGATCGAGGGGAAGGGCATGAATTGCCTCCTTGACCGAAATAAAGGACTCCATGAGTTGTACGGCGGCAGCCTCAACGCATTGCGGCTTGGTGAGGGGAACAATAAGAGAACAGGTTAAGGTTCAATCTGTGTTGGTCCCAGTCGGTTTTGTACCGCCCTCTTGCGGCAGCAGAGGTAGGTGACGGAGGCCCATGTCGTAATGGACTGGGCTCGTTATGGCTTGGGCCAGGGCGATGTCGAGAACGTCGGCCGCGTGATTCGCCGCCGTAGGTATGTGAGTCGGCAAATACGGTCCGAGTACTTCGTACCGCTTCCTACCGCGACCAAGCTAAGAGTGCCGTTCCCCAGTGCGGCTGGTACATTCACGGACGGTGTGATTATTCTTTACGAACAGTCAACCGTCCGCTTGGGTAATGAAAAACTCCTACGAACTGGGACCTACCGCACGACAACTAGAAGTGGACGGAGGAAAAAAGACAAACCTTTTTTCTCGGGCGGCCCTATTCGGGGGAGTATGCTTGATTCCACCAGAGGGGGATTAGCCCTGCCGGATTTGGCAAGCCCAGCAGGGTATCCGATGGGATCGGTCAGTCTATGTCTGTCTGTGACTTACGAACCCGACGTGCGGTAGGGCGACCGGAGGGTTTTTGTTGCCAGGCAGTTCATAGGCCGAGCAGTTACAAGGGGACTGCAATTGTTTGGGTTCCCCCTAACACTCGGTCGACGCTCTGGAGACAACTACGACTCGATAACCACTTGTTGACACGTAAAGAAAACTCGGAGGAAACACGAAGAACACGCAAAATCGCAGTTGAAGGTATACGGATATTCTCGACGTAGCGCGGAGGAGAGGGGGTAAGGTCGCACTGGAGGCACGTCCGCTCTCGTCCGCAGATATAATGGGAATGAAACTTATTATATTACTCACCGTTTAATACTAAAACTAATATTTTGTATGTTATGAGTTGTATACCAAGTAGGTATTCAAACTGGAAAAATAAAGGTTTGATAACCCAGTTACAAACATTCAAAATTTTACCTTATTACCTACCTGAAATCGTTACGGATAGGAGACCAAAATTTCCTTGGGGCAATTTTTTTTAGTAACGAGAAGAAACTAACATCTCTATTTTAAATGTATATTTCAACCTCAACCTGTTTTCGAGATATCGGTGTGACCAGATAGACGAACTGACGACTGACGAACTCTATTCCCATAAAGGTTTCGTATTCTTTACGGTAAAACGTACGGTACTCTAAAAAGACATTAAAATACTCAACATAACTGAAAATTGGGTACACACATACAGTATTATGTTAGGTATAAAAATACTTTCAGCATTTCAGCATTATAAAAGGTTGAGACGGTATTTCACAGTAATGCACACTCCTGAAAAATATATAGCCGCACGTACGAAAAAGTTTGGCAAGACTACATCTGTCGCACTATTAAAATGTTATACGTTCTGCCAACTTGCATGTTCCTTTCTACCTTGTACCTACCACCCCATCCTACGCTTTTGAACGAATATTGAATGTTATTTTAATGTTACTTTAATATAACTAGTTATTCATTTAAACTACTTTTTTATTATTATTAAATATATACGTGGTGGCCGAGTTGGTTAGACCGAGGCGACCAACCTACCGTATCCACGCTTTAAATATTAGTTCTTATATTATATTATTATCATTATATAATCAAGTAAAGCAGGTACGCCAGCGGTGAAAAGAGCCCTGCATAGTATATCGAGTGCTGCGTGACGGGAAAGGCGACCTGCGCTCTTAGCGCAAGGAAGTCCATGGTGTCCAAACTCATCAATAAATTTACAGCATAAATTGACGTCTCAACATAAATTGGATAACTTTTCCATGAAACATGTTTAATAATATTTTTTATTTAAGTTCAGGTACTGATCAAGCAAGGTTGCGTGCAGTCGCTCACCCAGAAGCTGGTCTTTTGAAAAAAAACATAAAAAATATTCACAAAAAAATCGTTCATATAATTTTGTTCGTTTTATAGTTGAGACGATGGGTCCTTGGTCCAAGGAAGCAAAAACTTTTCTTATTTCTTTGGGTAAAAGACTTAAAGGAGTGACCGAGCATCCAAAATCAGGACTTCTTTTAGGACAAAAAATAATTCATAGCTATCCAACGCGGAAACGCAGCTAGTGCTATGGGTACTTTTTCAAGATCCTCGATTGTTTTTGGTCACTGCTTTAATCATTTTGCCAATAGTTTGTATTATTAATAATCTTATAATTTGTATATAAATTATAAAAAAAATATGAGACATTCCTTTAATATTGCAAAATATATAATACACTAGAATGTTCAATTTCATTGACATCACTGGTGATTCAAGAGCTGGCGGATATCTCAAAATTAGTTTAGCTATCCAAAGAAGAAACGCCGCCAGTGTCTTGGGTACAATGCCACAGGACAGTTTGGAAGAATATTACTTGTTGTAGCTGTCACAAAGATACTTGTAATTATTTATTTATTTTTAATCTTTATTAAATTTTTACAGTTTTTTTTATTTTTTTAAGTTTTAGGTGTTTTTTTTTAAGTTTCTAGTTTTAATATTTATAGAAAAAATAACCCCTGAAAATATTTTTCAGGGGTTATTTTTTCTATATTAAATTTTAGTTTTATTTAGTTCTAGTCACTTTACTTATTATTTTATATACATCGAATAAATTTAATCATTTACCAAAAAAAAAAATATTCAAATAATTATTTTGGCTCGAAGCCGTTCCCTCACCTTCACTTGGCACCCTACTTGACGGCAACGACATTCGCATTGCCATTTCTCTCCGTGTAGGTGCTGCTCTATGTCAACCACACAGATGTTTCTGTGGTACTATGGTCGATGAGTCCGGTGTTCACAGCCTCTCATATAAAAAAAAGATAGACGCGGCACGCCCATTTGAACGCTCTAATTAAACTAAAGTGCGATTTATATGGAGACAAATATTGCCTGCCTTCTTAAGAAGCCAGAAAATGGTATCGCGATCTCAAACATCTAAAAAGTGATATTAAAGGTTTTTTTCAAGAAAAAAGAAAGTGGAGGTTTAAATATTACAAGACTTACTCGATATATAAAATCTATTAACTTTTGAAAAGACAAGCATACTTTGATTTATGATATTAAAAATATTACTTTACATATTTTATAAATATGTCATTTTAAAATTAAATGTATATTTTATAAATAAATTATGAAATTGGGATCAAGTAAGTAAAATCTGCACCTATATGTTCATTTTTTTTTCAAAAAAAACGTTATTATCACCGAAAACAACATTTACATAATTTTTGACGTTCAAATTCTCGAAGCGAATCTATTTCCTGTGCACTTAAGTTGACGGCCCAATTTCATTTTCAACTAACTTATGCAACTGTTTAAAATATAAATAGGTTATAAAATCAAACACCGCTACTAGGTCGCCACTTATTCTACTACGATGAGGTTGGAATAAAATTTATGCGATGCTGGATACCTTGAGGCTGTGTAAACAGACTCTGGCGCCGTAAAGTACCCAAGACAGTAGGTGCGTACTTTATTAAGTTTTGTCTTAGCATTCGCTATACAAAGCGACCAATTGGCGACGTACCAAAATCTTCGTACGCAATTCGCCCAAGTTCTTTTTGTTCAGTATTCTATATATACATTTTGTGTTTTTTATTTGTTTGGTACACCTACGGTATCACTTTGATGATATTCATTAAGTATAATATAATGTTTTTGCTTAAGAAAGGCCCGCTTTCATAGCGTATTTTAAATGTAATTATATCCTTACTTTGAGTGACTTCCAACATTTTTTGGCTGATAAAAAAACGTTAAATATAATTTAAAAAGGTCACACAAGCCGCCTTTAGCCTAGTTTTCTATAAATATGTATTTAAAAAAAATGGTTTACCTACATTGAAAACAAAACAGCCCTCTCTACCTCCTACTATGCATAAAACTCTACAGAAAGCTAGCGGATGAAGATAGAGTGTGAGGGCCGATTATGAAAATATATTAGGGAAATTAATAAGGCCTAAAATCACCTTTTCCAGGTATGAAAACAAAAGATGGCTGCCGCCATACAGAGTAAAATAAAAGAATAAAAACAAAAACTATTACAACCAATCAATGCTCAAGAAGACAGAAATATCAGCACACAGCAATTGATATATTGAGCATTTTGTTCGAAAAATAAAAGACCTAAAGATTGCTATTTAGCAATCTGTTATCCATTAAGTACGAGCATACAGATGCATATGTACTTTACAAGGACTGCGGATGTATTCTGTTTCTTATAACGGAAACGTTAGATTGTCAAAATAACGAAATACTTTAAGGACAATGACCATCCGCGTGGAATAGTAATTTTTTTATCATACAAACTTTCATCCCCTATTTTATCCCCTTGGGGGTAGAATTTATCAAAATCCTTTCTTAGCGGATGCCTACGTCATAACATCTACCTGCATGCAAAATTTAGGCCGATACGTCCAGTGGTTTGGGCTGTGCGTTGATAGATCACTATGTCAGTCAGTCACCTTTGAGTTATATATATTTAGATGGATAATATTTTATTTTCTTTATTTTGCAATAGTCTGTAAATGCTTTTATTAATACGATTTATATCGTTGTAAGCGTCAACTTCAGTACCGTCTTGTTCAATGAGCTTTCTTACATCAAAATTTACAAATATGCGATTACATCAATAATAAGATTAAGGGCTGATTTTTCAATTGTCAGATTAAATAGTTTGACTGTTAACTTGTATAAAAAACTATCAAATTTATTTATTCTTTATATAAATTATATATTGAATAGCTTTATTAGATGACTATCTGAAGACTTTATTCATTAACGCAGCGCACGCAACGGAAGCTCTCAAAAGGAATCATATTTTCCCCGTTTGTCATTAATGCTCCGCTCCTATTGATCGTAGCGTGATATTATATAGCCGATATTATTCTTCGATAAATGGGCTATTCAACACTAAAATAATTTTCCAAATCGGTTCAGTAGATTACCCCCTACATCCTCTCAAACTTTATCTCTTTATAATAGTATATATAGTATAGATAGAATATAGTATAGATAAGATAAAAAGAAAAGTTGGCCAAAATTACATAGATAAAACAAGTACCTACTATAAAATAAGTAAGGCGCCTAAAACTTTAAAAGCATAATCATGTTTAACCTTTAGCTTAGCCTAAAACTGCTATAAGCGCCTTAACAAAAAGCTATACTTACTGGATTGTTTTTTTACAGTAGCTTTTATTTTCTATGTTTTGTTCTATGATGAAATTAATGAAACACGTATTTTTACTTTTACTACGTATAGATTTTTATAAAGATTATTATAAATTTAATTCAGTCATTCCTTAAAGTGAGTAAAATTAAAGATATTATACAGTATCATCGTGGGTGCCTTGCGGCGCCCTAGACCACCTTGACAGCCCCAAGGTCTGGGTAACTTCGTTCGGAGTGATTTTAATCGCACCTCGTCGTAGCCGATGGTATGAGTCTACACCGAACAAGTGGCTAGCTCGTTGCGATGTCGGATAGACTCAATAACCCATATATAAACAGTTTCACAAGTTGGTATAGTGAAACTGGCATACAAAGGTATATATTTTTTATTTATTAAAAAAACATAGTACACATCGGGTTTGAACCGTGGAACGGGGAATCGATCTTAAGGAAATAGAATATCTTAAGTTAATGTCAATCAGCTTCCTTAGCTCACAAAATCCATTATAGATTTAATAAAAAATAATTTAAATCTTTTTTTTTGTATTTTAAGTGCCAGTTAGTTAAAATACAAAAAATCTCTCAAAAATCCATTGAGTTATTTCCATATCACATTTTTTACTAAACTTATGTTAAGATCCTCCCGCTTTTTTATTTTATATAGGGTAAAATAATCCAAATAAAATACCTACAAACAAGCGGAGGGTCTAACAAATAATTAGGAAAAATATTATATATTTCAAAATTGGGACACAAAATGTTTTGAAAAAATCCACTGTAAATAAAAACCCAGTCCATTATACTCTCCGGAGAAAAAGAAACCAGCAAGTAAAAAACTCTAGTGCTTCACACAAACTAAAAATGGAGCACAACTTTTGATTGGCTTATGCATATATATATATAATAGTAGCATACTCAAGATGTACCCCACTGATAAGCATGCGTAATACACCCTATGACAGATTATTTGTTACTGTACCAATGTACAGAACTACACAGTATACTGTAGTATAAATAGGTAAGTAATCAATAATGATTACCTTATCCAAAGACAAAATTTACATAATTTAATGAAAATAAATTATGTAATATTATATTATTACAGTTATACTAAACTGGGGTACATTTTGCATATCAGGACAGTTCCAGACGTCTTTATCGTTAAAATAGTATTTTACATTATAATTTTTTTTAAAGAAAAACATTACCTAGAGGTAAATAAGTTAACTCTCTAATTATACTAACTAAACTAATATAGTCACGCTGATTTCCCACAGGGCAGAAGATAAGGAAGCGCCAACTACAAAGATCCTGATAACTCTCTCGCTTCCTTCACATCTACTCTCTTCATAAAAGCTCTACGGTTATAGGCACCTTGAATTACAGCCATTTTTGAGAATATACCCGATTTGGTTATGGAACATTCTTCTGGGTCACCCTATCCTTTAATATATAATTTATAAATTTATCTTCCGTCAAACTCGTTTCATTTATTCTCCAAATGTGTCCAATAACATTCCTTTCTTAATCCTTGTCACTTCTTGTCATTTCTCTCTCAATCATCTTCTTTCAAGTCACACATATCACGCACAACTGTCCTGTATTCGTAATTGTTACTCCACATGCACTCCTTCATCACCGCATTTCTACAGCATTAATCCTATCTTCATGCTTCTTCAGCCACTCCAGCATTCTATACAGCGCTTATTTGTTTTACGGTCTCGTAACATACATATGCAAAAACCGTCAAGTGACCTAGTCATGTTTCGGTTTTAGCCCTTGGGTTCACCGGTTTTCAGGAGATTACTGCATCAATGTCTTGTCGAGATGGTAGTCTCCTTTCAGTGTGCGGTTACGAAATGGGTGGTATAATTGACGATAAGGCAGTGAGTATATTAAAATATACTCGTACAATTCGTCTTTATCGCCGTTCATTTCGTAATCGTATTATTTAGCCGGCATAGTGGGAGCAATCAATATTGTTTAAGAACAATTATTGATTGACCCTATTCATGGACTTTGTAGGTCTGCTCACCACCAGGTAGATACAAAGTCACGTGCTCCAATATAATAAATAAATAAAACTAAATAAAACTTAGAAACTACTTTTGTTGTATTTAATTTCAGATTGCCAATTTGTTCTAGGCCCAATTAATCTGGGCCTATCTAGACACGTAAATCTTGGGCTTAGTCTAATTTCAATTAATCAAGAAATAAGCAAGCTTGAAAGTTCACTATTTATTACAACGATCGTGATAGCGTTAACAAAGTGCGCTGAACCCAACGCCGCATCACTATAGCTCCATACTGCGCCACGTAGTAAGTACGTAGCTATACTATAGCTGCATTATAGCTACCACTACAGCAATGGCCAGGATAATGGCAAGTACCCTTTATTATCTAGTTCCGGCACATTAAGGCCGAGCCACACTTCGTGTTCGCACCAACTTTAAGTGTAAAGTTACAATGTAAGTTTGTAACTTGTAGGTTTAGTGTTAGTTGTAATCTGTGTGGCAATTAGGATTTGGTTAATGATCTTATTAATTAACAAGTTAAGGTGCATTTATTAATTTAATAAACTTGGTAATAAAAAATGCTTTAGAATTAAATTTCATATAGGAGCTTTTTTTATGCATTTTTAATTCGTTTGCGTACTACTACTTATTTAAAAGCGGTGTATTTTATGATATATACCTATAAGTATATCTAGATATACCTACCAATATTATAAAGAAAAAGGATTTAATTATTGTTTGTTCCTTATAAACTCAAAAACTACTGAACCGATAAAAAAAACGAATAAAAAGCTACTTTATTAGCGAGTTATTTTATTGAACCATTTTTTTTTTAATTCAACAGCATGTGAAACGGAAAGCTAGGATTTTATAAAACTAGCTTAACATATTAAGCAATAATGCTTCAATCATGGAATATTATAACGGTTGACAAAGGGCTATATGCAGTAGAATTGACAGTTACTACGAACTATGTCCGTGAGGAGCGGGCGCGCGGGGATGTCATTGATCGCTCCGGCGCGCAGCCTCCCTCGCAGCCACCGCCTATCAGCCTACACCAAATGTATACTCGTTAAGAAATTTAACTTGAAGCGCCATTTGATAGTCGTTAGCGAGCAAGGGCCGCGAACACCTCCTTATGTAGCACAATGGCATCGATAACATTTAGGTGCCCCTCTGAGAACGTATTGTTCTTCCTGTACTCGAGAACAAAGCGTCTGGAACACGTCTTGCATCGTGCATACACCACACAGAATACCATTTAGTTATCGTTATAAAATATCGTTCTTTAGAATGAATGGTGCTGTCAGGGCAGATGATATGATGAGATGTTACTTCAATATAGGAACTCTTTACAATTTCATATAACTTTAGGTAGAGCTCGATGAAATATTGTATATACATGGTGACTTTAAAATGCTGTTTGGGCTAATATGTTGTTCTACTGTTCAAATCAAATAACTTTTCCCATGCAAGAATTTTACAGGGTGAATTTGAAAGGTGATACTTTGGCCTTCCCCATGATCAGTAGAGCCTTATATTAGCCCAAAGTATAACCTTTTAAATTCACCCTGTATATTGTATACCTAATTATTTATTAAATATAGGTAGATTTACCTACTTATATTATATAATAAGTACCTAAGAATATTAATAATTTATTAGTGGTATTAAATCCGCCTACTTATTTTGAGCAATACTTTTTAATACATTATAAATCTAATAATATTCAAATGATATTCTGGACCCACGGGATTTTCCTTATACCCACTTACTTACTTAACTCATGAAATAGATTCTATAGGTAATAAGAAAGTTAAAATAATTGTGATACATTATCCCTTGTAAAATATTTTGGGCCCTGTATGTGGGAGATGAAGGTCGCGGCGCGTGAATGGCGGCCGGGAGAGCGCCGGGCGGCTGCGCGGATAGCGCCGCGCCCGACCGTCAGTCCGCACACCGGCGGCTCCGCTGCCCCACGCGAGGCCGCACTCCGCTACAACAATGCCCGAGCGCGCTTCGTAACGACACACCGAATCGAACCGAACCGCGGCGGGCGATGCCCTCGACCGAGACGGCGCTCGAGGCCGTCGGAGGGCGGTCGTGAGCCGAGTTCGATTTATGAAATCCTTAAAAATATTGCATTTTAAGCTGCTCGTATTCGATACACAAAAATAGGAGCGGAGGCGGTGCGGGCGGAGGGTGCCATGGCGCGGGTCGCGGGCCGGCGGGCGCGCGGCGCGGCTGCGGAGCGCTGACATGGGCTGGCGGGCGCGCGGCGCGGGGCTGGCGGCGCCCGCGGCCCTGCTGCTCGTGCTGGTCGGGGGCCTGCTCCTCTGCGGTGAGCACAGCCTGCACATCCACACCTCTCCCTCTCTCCCTATACTGCATTCTGACAAAGCCTTGGAAGGGAGCCAACATTCTGCAGTACCCTACCTCGATCTATATGCGTAGTTCTATATGTATGCGTCATTTTCATTGTGCCTAATAATTATTAATATTATCTCTTGTATTGAATTAGGTAAGTCTTTTTAAAACAAAAAACCAACATCTTACCACGAGTGTTAAAAAATATAGTCAACTGTCTTTATAACCACCACTTAAAAAGGCGAACGTGCTTAAACGGTGCTTGTCCACGGAGATAAGATGTCACGAGGGGCATCGTGAGAATTATCGATAGCGGCGGCGTGTGGAGAGAGAGGGGCCCTTTGTAACATCACGTTCGACATCCTCGGGCCCTTTCATTTATCACACCTAATGCCTAGTCGAGTTATTTATTTAATTAAAAAGTGTTAGGCGACGGCAACAATTTCGTGATCAGGATTACAATTCACCGAGCACGATCAGAATCACTGTCCGCGGAGCACGCTTTTGCTATCCTAGACGTGAGTCCTGATCATGGTAATTGATTTTTGTGATCTAGATCGTGATCCGAATCACCCTGCCGCCTGCAGCCTTACGGGGTTCTATAAATCAATCTATCTTAATACACATTCTTGTTCTATATGCAGGATGATTAAAATTAAAAATATATATTTTGTATTAATTATTGCTAGAGGTTTTTTTTAATATTAATATAGAACATTTCACATACATTTCCCTGGTTCCAATTAAGGCTCTATGTTTACTACTACGTTTATCAGTACCTAACCAAACCTTAATATTATTTTCAGGAATATGTTTTTAGTATTCAATGCTTCGTTCATTAAAGGGTCTGTTTGCCTCAAATTGTTCAAGAGATGTTGACGAATATACAAAGCAAACATTGTTTTTAGATTAACATGCGGTTTTAATGATATAGGGACCTTTATGGGATCACTGAGGTGGTCTGTCTGCCAGACCGATATCTCTAAAACCGCTTGAGATAGAAAGTGGATATTTTTCTCAGGAAAATTTTCATATTTGTCGGTTTTTAATATGATAATTGGGGTACTAAGCCGAATTATTAATAATAATAAAATATATTTATTTATACAATAAATATTTCTTCTAGATTATTTATCTTTGAACATCCTTAAACAGCACTCGTACTATATCGCATTTTTTTATTCTTAACCTCATTATTAAATTAAACCCTAAAAAGTGTTATTGTCATTTCATGGTATTTTTTTATTTAAATTTTTCACTTATTATTTATTACAAGTTATAGGACAAACTTGTATACCTGCGATGCGACACTATTGTATGGAATCCTGTTTAGCGTATGGTATATGTTGAGAACTACTTTTAACAATTTAGTTGAAATTTAAACTTATTTATTTATTAGTTAAAATAATTAATATTTTAACTTTTAAATCCAAATATTAGGATTCTCAGAGTTAAATATTTATGGCATCTATTTTTATTTATTTAAATACTTTACAAGAATTGTACAACATACTTCAGTAAGGCCGCATATTCGGTCAGAATGTCCCACAGCTCCTTTCTTATGACTTTATCAATTGCCTAAAATCATAAATACAAATTCAAAAAGCGAAATTGGTAGGTACTAAAAATAAAATGCCTAGGTACATTGACGTAACCTAGGTACCAAAAAAACTTACACATAATTAATAAAACCACTTGATATAACTATTTAAAATGAAAAAATAATTAAACTAAGTTGGATAATCTCAATGAAGTTTTACAAATACAAATACAAAAATATTTATTATTTCTCATTAAAAAAAATTAATGGTTGGGAATAGTTGGGATATTCTATTGAAGTGTATGCACCTGTTAGTTTTGTCCAAATATTTCTCCAATCTGTCCAGTATCGCAAGACACTGGCAGCATTTAAACTGGCAAAAGAATTTAAAGAGCTCTTTAAATGGCTTTTTAATGTAAATGTGTTGTTTAAAATAACTGCCAGCTCTTAAGGGCTCTGCAGGCGTCTTGACGCCCATGAAAACGTACTTATAATATTACAACTTGGCTGTTAGTCGAAATTCAATAATTCTTTTTATGTTGGTAATTGTACGTAAAAATCTTTCTGTTGTGGTGTAATAAATATTTTTGTATTAGGTATAATATAAAAAAAGTTTTTTATTTGCCCAACACAGAAACATAAATTAAAACAAAGACCGACATAAATATTAACAATTCTACGACAAAACAGTAGTCGTGTGTTACTGGAAGGACAAAAGCTCACTTCGTATGGAGAACGCTAACTTCGCGATTGCGAACGCAGTGTCCTTAAGTCGTCCTTTAAATTTCACAAAGACAAGGATGCCAATGCTTTATAATAATAAAAAGTATAATATATATATCTTTAGTTCATTCAAACCAGCACTTTTTTTTTACCTGTATATTTGTTACCGGGTATATTTGTTATAAAGGAAAATATAAAAAAATCGTACGGAGAGCTTTTTCGAAAATCACTTCCAATCACTTAACTCAAAGTGTCATTATGTACAAAGTACAAGAAAAGTCATTTTTCATCTAGGTGACTTTCTTTTTTAACCCTCGCCGGCTTTTATAAATTTTAACACTTAAAGCGCTTTTGTGGGATTTTTGGGAATGTCGCGTAATAAAATGCACGACTAATATAGCTTTTTTAGTATTTATTCTGCTCAGAATATTGGCATAAATTTATTACTACATTTCGATGTTTCTTAGGTCATGAATGTTCAAAAAATGTTCTATGAAAGTTTTTAAATGTTTCTATGAATTGATTTTAGAAATTAATTTACGCTTTGGAAATAATGAATCTAAATTAAAAATAGCAAAAACAGGTGTAAATAATATTATAATATTATTTCTAATATTAATGATGAAAATGCCTTTTTTTTAATTTAATCGTTACAATTACTTTAACGGAGACTTTGGTGCTACTGGAGCTTAGATTAATGATGCTACTACATTTTTAGACCTAAGAAACATCGAAATGTAGTAACAATTTTTGTGTTTAATATAACAGAGTTTTAATAAATTTTATTATTGTAATAGTACGGTTCCGGGTCAATACGTTGGTAATGATGTTTTTTAGTTGGTATGCTTAGCATGACAATGCCGATATTATTTAACAGTCGATAAACTAAAATTTATGAATGAACTTATTTATTTTATCGTTCTTATAACGTGACATTGTCCATTAAACTAAGTATATATGAATATATATATTTTGACCATTTATCGAGGCTGCCTATGCTGTTGTGCTAAGTCTAAGGTATAAGCTTATTATAATAAAGTATAGCTAACTGATGTCCTCTAAAGTTTACACTATCTACTATATCGTATTGTAGCGCGTATCTTTCGTAGCATAATTTATCAAATTGAAATCCAGCCGATTGAGGGACTTTTCTAATTCTATAAATTCATCTGCAATCAACACCTATGATATCCTGTCCTGTGACCAGAATAATATAATGTGAAATGTCTACCCTTATACTTACCGATAATCTATTTTGTTTTGTATTAACTAATCAAAAAAATGATTTTTATATTAATAAAAAGAACATCAAAAAGGTTATGTTAAAGTTTACGTTAGAACCACGTTGATTTTACTATTTGAAGATCTATGAGGTAGGTAGTCAACTACTAAGACTGTTTATAGTAATTCGTTGAATTTGATTTTTAATATAATTTACTGGATTAGAATTAGGTCCAAAGGTCCACCTCTGATATCATTTCATTTCTCCATACTGTCAGTGGTTCATCTGTAACTTTAAAATATTTGTTTATTTAATTTGAATATATAGGTATATATTCATAAAACTTTACAAAATAAATAATAAATTAACCTAGAAAAATAAAACTTAAATTTAAACTAATAAGAAAAAATCAATATATGAGGCGCACTTGGTAACCCTACCAAGTGGAGCCCTATACGCTAGCATAATTGCCTCTTTGTATGGCAATGATGCTGATTTTTTGTTTTAAATATGCGTAGCATTTAGGATCTCCACATTCCAAAAAGACTCGTTATCCGAAGTCTCGGATAAATCCGCAAACCTCGGTTCCTAAGGTTCCAGAAGTTTCGACCCCAAATGCTAATTTAGTATTAAATCCCTGTACTTCAGCCTCTTACGTGACTCAGCCATGCTCGCGCCTGAACCAGGGATTTCGGATGTGGCCGAAATATATGATTGCGCATATCTTTCGATAGGTATCCACACAAGTGGCGTCCTATAACAGTGATTATAATAAAATAAATAATTAAAATACTGATACGATATTGATTGTTTTAAACATTTTTAGATTGAATATCAAGTTAGAAATTTAATTCAAATTATATATTAGTACAACAAAATGAGGCAAGGGTACTCGGTACACTGTAATATACAAACATTTGGAAAAATATTTTAAATATTATTTATATTTGATCAGGTGCGGATGCTGGCTACCACGAAAAGCGATTGCTGCACCACCTGCTGGATCACTACAACGTGTTAGAGCGGCCTGTAGTCAACGAGAGCGACCCTCTCCAGCTCTCCTTCGGCCTGACGCTCATGCAGATAATAGATGTGGTTTGTAAACCCAGTATTGTATATAAATATTTTTTTAGTAGGTCGTTAGGCCGACATCAGTGGGTTTAACGGCTTTCAAGGGACTATTGCATCTTGTCAAAGTTGTGGTTTGTAAACCCAGTATTGTATACCTATGTATATCTTTTTTAGATGGGAGGAAGGTTTTAACATCTCCTATTCATGTTTTGTTTTTGGTCAGTCGGTTCAGCGGCCTTTAAGAGACTATTGCATCTTGTCAAAGGCAGAGTTAATTTAACGGTAAAACGGCGGTCTTTGTCGCCGCCCATTTCGTAACCGTATCATTTAGCTAGCATAGTGCGAGCGATCAACGCTGTTAAACCACAATGCCTTGATCAAACCGATTCATAAATTTTGTAGGTCTGCTTACTACCAGGTAGATACATGCCTTGCTCTAGTGAAAAAAACTTTTTAGCTTAGCTATTAAAAAGTTGCTTTCATATATCATTTGTGTCTACATCTTTCTCAAACTGTATGATGATAATAGTCTATTATCATCATACTTGAGGACAAAGACCTTTCCTCAGGCGCGTCCTCAAGTATGATCCCCGATCCCGTTTCCCTAGTCTTTCAGTTCCAAAACCTGCCAGCCATACTTACTTAGATATGCATACGTACTTAGGTCGACACTCAATCCCGCTGCAAGATATTCCCTACGTGCGTCGAGACTCGCTGATTACTTTAGAATGTAACTGCAATGCCAATCAATTCTGCAAGAAACATATCCAACCCACCACCACACATTTTTAGGTGGGAGGAAGGCCTCTATAACTTCGCTAAACCGACCGACCGGACTCGTTACCGCCGCCTATACCGATGCATAAACCGTCAAGTGACCTTGTCATGTTTCAGTTTTAGTCTGTGGGTTCCCGGATTTCTGAAGACTTCTGCATTGATTTCTTGTTAAGGGTTAGTCTTCTTTCATGGTACGCGTACGAAACGGGCGGTTAAATTGACGTTTAAACGGCGACGTAATGCAAATACGTCCATGTCGCCGCCCATTTCGTAACCTCATCATTTATTCGGCATAGGAGCGATCAATATTGTTAAACAACAATGTATTGATCGACCCAATCATGAACTTTAAGTCTGCTTAACAACAGATAGATAGAAGTCTCATGCCGTGCTCCATTAAAAAATGTTGTAAATTTTAATTTTTTACAATTATGTTAATTGTTTTAGGATGAGAAGAACCAACTGTTAATCACAAACATCTGGCTTAAACTGGTAAGATTCAATTAAGTAAATAATCTGCTATAAATCTTCATTAATCTATTAGAACTTGCTATTTGAACTAATTTTATCTATACAGGAATGGAATGATATGAACTTGCGATGGAATACTTCCGACTTCGGGGGAGTTAAAGATCTACGAGTGCCTCCACATCGACTATGGAAACCGGATGTTCTTTTATATAACAGGTATTTTATCGTTGAATTAATTTATGCTATAATCTGTCAAAATACTGTCATATCACTGATGAAACCTATAGAAGTTATAGCTAAATATATCGTGTTAATGTTTTCTATAAACAAATTTATTTATATTTATCACTATGTTGTTATATATATTTTGAAATAGATATCGTGTTAGTAGAATTAATACTATTATAAAGAACGATATAAGTAGATGTTATAGGTATCACAAATTCAATATGAAGTTAAGTAAACAATAAGAGCGACTTAAACACAATGACCGAAATTAAAGATTTTGTATATAATTTTGTTCGCTACGAATTTTGGTATAAAAAGCTCTTTTTATTCCACTATAATTCGACGCCAGGTTTGACAGTTCGAGGGTAAGCCAACAAACAATTTCTAACTTTAAATTATTACGTGTTACTTATGGAAGTATATAATATAATAAACCAATGAATTTCACATTAATATTTTTTTGGTAATTTCGATATTTAAATCTTGTTTGACTTAAAAATCTGTCAATCCCGGCGACGAATTAAAAGTTAAAGTATATTAAAATCTTTTTTAAATAAGTTATTAATAGGTACTTACTAATATTCTGATTTATAATATGTGAACAGTGCGGATGAAGGTTTTGACAGCACTTACCCAACAAACGTGGTCGTGCGGAACAACGGATCTTGCCTCTACGTACCACCTGGGATCTTTAAGAGCACCTGCAAAATTGACATCACTTGGTTTCCGTTTGACGATCAGCGATGCGAAATGAAGTTCGGAAGTTGGACGTATGATGGTTACCAGGTAATTTGCAACTCTATCGCTATTAACTTTAGATTGAATTTTGAATAATATTAACGTATTTATTTGTTTTTTAGTTGGATCTCCAATTACAAGATGAGGGTGGGGGAGATATCAGCAGTTTTGTCACGAACGGAGAATGGGAACTAATAGGTATAAATAAACAATATTTTAATGTTCATAGGTTGAATAATGTGTTACATTACTGTTTACATTAAATTTTCTAATGTGCAGGTGTACCGGGAAAACGCAATGAAATTTATTACAACTGTTGTCCGGAGCCGTATATCGACATCACATTTGCGGTTGTTATCAGAAGAAAAACACTCTACTATTTCTTCAATCTCATCGTCCCATGTGTTCTCATTGCCTCTATGGCCCTGCTGGGATTTACCTTACCACCCGATTCCGGAGAAAAACTATCGCTAGGTAACTAACTATCCTTAATATTCTTAATTATTTTTATAATTGTTCTCCTAATTGGTTTCTTTATTTCAATAGGTGTAACCATTTTGCTGTCCCTGACTGTGTTTTTGAACATGGTGGCTGAGACGATGCCGGCAACGTCAGACGCTGTGCCACTTTTAGGAACTTATTTCAACTGTATTATGTTCATGGTGGCGTCTTCTGTCGTTTCCACAATTTTGATCCTCAACTATCATCACCGCCATGCCGATACACACGAAATGAGTGAATGCGTAAGAATTTAATCTGTATATTTTAACTTTAGCCTCGTTTTGCTAATTCTAACCACATATACTATGATTCCAGAAACGTATTGTTTCGTTACTTTTCAGGGTTTTAATATATCAATTCTCTAGCACTAAATACTTAAACGTAGGTGTATACTTTTGTCCTCAGATCCGTGTGGTGTTCCTCTATTGGTTGCCATGGATCCTCCGGATGTCCCGGCCCGGGTCGGCGACCTCTCCGCCGCCGGGCCGGCCACCTCCACCCCCCGATTTGGAACTCCGGGAACGATCCTCCAAATCACTGCTGGCCAATGTCCTCGACATCGACGACGACTTCCGCCATACCCAAGCGCAGCAGCCGCCCTGCTGCCGATACTACAGGTCCCTCGACGATCTACACGAACACTACTCGCCGTAAATAGCACGGTTACATACTTCACCCCAACCTCTGTCGTTCCGTCGTACACCCGAGTCCGACCCTGTGGCTCTTATTGCTTTATAAGATTTTGCTTCGAAGCTTATTTAAAGAGTGTAGAAACAAACTAAAGAGTTTACACTTACAATATAAATATTAATGACTCTACTTTCTCATATCATTACGTTGTTTCTGAGATGTGTAAACCAATTCAATGCTATTAATATAGGCAATGACGAAACGCTGTAGAACATAGTGGTCCTGTAGATCCAACAGTTCCTCGGCCCACCCGTAGTTTAGGGTTCCTATTGGAACTGTCACTACAGACGTGTATAAACTGTTTTAGGGGGGGAGAAGAGAACGGTGCAGGGCTGGGCTCACACAGCTGTTTCGGTGTCGACTATGAACTCTCTCTTATACTGAAAGAGATCAGAGTCATCACGGATCAGGTAAGGGTACCTACTGGGTATACTAATATAATTTGGAGATAGATGATAATACATAGTTAACGTCGATAATTGTTTACAGATGCGCAAGGATGACGAAGACGCGGACATCTCGCGCGACTGGAAGTTCGCCGCTATGGTCGTGGACAGACTGTGCCTTATTATCTTTACCCTGTTCACCATCATCGCCACGCTAGCCGTGCTGTTGTCCGCGCCACACATCATGGTGTCGTAGCGGGCCCCTGCGTATGCGTTACCTTACGTGAACATTCTGTGATACCGCGAATACTTGTTAAGTTGTGATGTGCGTAGCGGCGCGCGCGTCGACGCCGCGGCGCAGGAGTTGCCGCCGCCCGCCTCGAGCGCGCGCGCCATCCCCGCAGTCGGCAGTGTTTACACCCGGCTGCGACACCGGCGCCCACCTTCTACTGCCACCCAGTCCTCCGGCCCGCTTGGGCTCTATCTCTTCTCCTTCAGGATTTTAAACAGCCTCAATAATAATCAAAATTCCTTCTCCATTTGTTTGAAACACGCCACGGTCGAACAGTGTACCGGTGTCGCGAGGCCCGAAGAGAATGAAACCGCGATGGGGTCGCGATCTCTCTCTTCGCGTCGAGCGGCAGTCGCAGTATGAAGGGTCGCGTCTTGAGACATAGAAAACGTTTAGCACAAAAAAGTCTTCCTTCTAACCGTCGAACAATCTCGTTCGTATTTAACTATTCTACATTAGATTATGAATGTCGATATCATTTGTACATTTAGCGTCTGGGCAGCGAAGTCATCGGGACATTCTTTTTCATCTTTGACGATTGCGTTGGGATCTTTGTCACTAGCTAGTATAGGACTTTACTAACAATGTTATTTCAATTGGTACAGGTTGTGATATGCCTCGTTGTGAACGGGTTTATACGTTGTTATAAATTGTAATAAATTCCAAGGCTATAGCTTAATTAATGTTCGTTAACAAGTTGTAGTTTAATACTGTTTCGTTCTGGTCTTTTCAAAAGACTGTTCAACTATTAAATTAATGCATCATTAATTATATACCGGAACCAAATACTGATAGTGATCGAGTCGCAGTGGCGCAGCGTGCAGACGTCGTCGTTCTCGTATAGTAAGTACTTCGATAGTTTTAATGACACATTCGTCGCAGAATGTTGAGTACATTCATATTGAACTTCAATCGTATTCGTAAAACTTACGACGTTCTAATAGTTGACTACATTTTCAATAGAAAGTTACATAAAATAATAAAAATTGCCTAAAAATATAATACCTTTTGTACCATAAATTTCAGTACCTACATTTTATTTACAAAATGTATTCTGTTTGTTTGTTATTGTAAAATATGTTATTGTTAAACATTGTATTTATTATAAGTAAGACCTTTCATCGGTATGTCGTTAGAGCCGAGTCATGTCGATCCTCTCATCGGAGGCGATCCCCGACGCCCGCTCCTTCCCGGCCGAACTCCGGCGAACCATCGAATTGTACAATCCGACACGAAATCAATTTCTTTTCAAATATTAAGTCATATTGTGAACCGCGTAAAAGAAAAATATTCTAATATAAGTCCGCGTGCACGGATACCCGTTAAGGTAGTGGTGGTACCCGTGCACCGGATCATTGGCACGTTTTCCTTTTACGCGGCGGAACGCTCCTCTAGCGCGGTCTCTCTTAAGGAAGTTGCTGGGACCGCGCCTGTAAAGCGTTCAAACGTTGTATCGATTTCTGTAGGTTATAATTGTTACTCATCTTGAACTTTTAACGTGTGTGCGGTGAAACGGCATCGGTGGCGGGATCGGCGTCGCCCCGCTAGACATTTACTATAATCTCGTATAAACTTCGGTGGCGCCCATCTTGGCCACCGAACGACATTGAGACGAATGTCGAACATAAAATTTGTTCAATTGATAGGGCCAATACTCTGAATTGCATTTTGTTTACTATTAAATATTAACGAATTATATTTTTTGTTTCATTTTTCTACTAGCTAAACCTTTTCAGCTATCTTACTTATAAAACATCTTAATTTTGTATTGCAATGTTATTTATTATTGTTTGCATCAATTGTATTCATTAGTTTATTCCAATAAAAACTAATAAATATAACTAATAATGAGCGCTAACCAACTAAATTAAATAAGTGGCTACCTAAACCAAACAACCTTTATACAGATATTAATTTTGACTGCATAATAGTTGACTACTAAAGTGATTAAAAAATACTTTTAATTTGTTTAATAAATAATGGCCTAATTAGCTTTCTCTATTTTTACGAAAAATAGCTTTAATTTATTATAATAATAATAATCGGAATCGTCGGAATGTAGGTTACAAAAAGGTCTTATCAAACATATGGCTCACTACATTCAGCCAATCTGTGGCACACAAAATCTTAGTCGTAAAATCACAGCAATACAAATAATAAACACAAAATTTAATACACTTTCCATGAATCACTTTGCTATATAAACCTACTAATATTTTTTTCTGTTTATCCCACTCTGTCCAAAAAATTAACAGTCGAAATATAAATTTAGTGGGACTAAACCCTAGTAATGTATATTTTTATTAAGTTTTAAAAATACAGTATTTCTACTTATATAGCTCATAGCTTAGTGACCTCAAAACATTATATTATGTTGACCTCAATATTTATTTTACCTCTTATGTTAGAAGTCATTTATAATAACTTATTAAATAGTAAATAATCAATAGTTTAGCACTGAAACAATCACAAATAGACAGACAGACTTTCACAATTATAATATTAGCTTGGATTGATTTTAAATTTAAAAAATATTATTATACTTTAATATAGCTTAGCATACGTTTTCGTAGAATTAATAACTAAAATTAAAGGATGCTACGAGCTACGAAAAATTTCGTAGCGCACTTCTTACGCTACGTAAAAATTTCGGAAATTTTCAAGCTTTGTAGGACAGAAACGTGGTGTTTGTACTCTGGTCCCAATCAATGACTCCTGTGGGAAGACGCACATGCGCAGTAGGTGACCTGATAAAATTGGAACTTCAGCAGAACTTGCTACAGCTCATAAATTTTAATATTATGTCACCGCTCAAAAGATCAATTATTGATAATTGTGTGTGTCATCGATTAACCATTAGATCAAATTATATTTTGATAAAATTAACACAAAAAGCCTCCTTTATTTATTAATTAATTATTTTTATAAATGTTAAATTAAGTATTTCTGTCTGTTAGTTTGTTACCAAAACCACAAAACTTATTTAAATTGAGAATTCGGTAAACAACTTTTGATATTGGAGGTCAGTAACATATTTTCATTTTTAAATCCTATAAAAAAAAGGTAATTTTGAGAAATCTTTGAATGCGAACTTTCGTATTTTCATATAATTTAAGCACTTTGAGTTAAACAAATAGAGGATAAACACCTAGAAAAAACTATTAGCAATCTACAGAAACAATCTAATATTAAATTGAAAATCTGAATTAATTGTTGCCTCACCTCTATACAACCTGTTAAAAGATTCGCAATACTGTTGTCTGGTTTTCCCTTTAAATTTGAGTGATTGCACTGCTATCTAGTATTTTATATTACTTATACGTATAAGTATTATTTATAAGTATACGATTTGTCGAAGAATTTATTACTGGCTCTAATTAAAAATTTTCTTACAAGACTTTTAAAACTCATACACACTGTATAGATGCATCCCCTGTAGCTATGTCGACAAGTGATTTATGTCCCAGGGTCTCAAATTATCTCCATAACCAATATCATCCAAATCGTTCCAGCGAGCGGTTAAAGCGTCAAAAGGTAAAAGACAGACAGAGTTACTTTAGCAATAATTTTAGTAATAATCTATCGAAAGGTGATTCATTTAACAAACATAACCAAAAGATAAAATACACCTGTCTAATGAATAACGTAAGTCGAAAATAAACACTCATTCGCAACGGAGGAATGAAAAAAAGACACAAGTAAACAAGGTTCTAAGGTAGATCAGAAATTTATCGCACAAAGGATTGCAATATAGATATATAGGTATATCGATGTTTGAAAGTTAATTCATACATAAACTTCATTTTATCGATTGTCAAGCTATATCGACATTGTCATGCATTAGATGAGGCCGTCTTATCTCCTGTCGCAAGTCGTTTGCCCTTTTTTTTATGGAGCACGGCATGAATCTATATCCACTATAGTGGTAATCAGACATACAGAGTTCCTGAATAGGGTACCAATACATTATTGTTTAACAGCGTTGATTACTCCCACTATTCCGGCTACGAAACCGGAGGTGTCAATAAAAATTTGCATTACCAGCTTACTTTGATATCCTCTCTATTATATAGTCAAATCAACCGACCGTTTCGTGACCACATCCTAAAAGAAACCTACCACCTAGATAAGAAATCGATCGGTTTACTGGTGAACCGATTTCAGAATTCTACAATCTTCTGAAAACCTGTGAACTCACATACTAAAAGCAAAACATGATATCAGTATACTAGTAGAACTGAAAACCTCATGTTTTCTTACGAGTGCGCATCATGTGACCACACATCTGCCTAATGGAAAGCTTTATGAAGGTCCAAGAATGAACACAACCTACAATAAAAGTTATGCGTCTGTAAGTTACATCCATTATGCCGTTTCTTGCTTCATATAAGGACGTAAGGTTGTAATAATAATATGATAAAGGGAACCCACAAACAAACAAAAGCATTGCATAGTTTCAGGGAAAGACCTTAACTAATAAGTCCAAGTCATATAATAAGCTGTCTGCATGCTACTATTCCATGCAGACCATGTGGTAAATTCTAATGAAAGGGGTACGATTCCATATAAAATTACAGGTAAATTATTCTCATTATGAATTTATTGAAACTCTTAAGAGGAGCGTTTGATCAAAGATTTCCTAAACAGTCATGACCTTCATTTACCCATTCCATTCATGGAATTTATGATTTTTGGAGGCGTTATAAATATGACCGATATCTAGGCGTATTCCTTTTTTTATAGTTTGGTATATGTAACGAAATGAAAAAACGGTACAATCCCTCATATTAAATTAATTCCTATAAAAAATAGAGACAGACATATATAACACGTACAGTATTTTTTTATTTTCTATTTAATAAGTCGTTTTGCTGCTAAGGTTTGTATATATACTATACATCCAAACAATGTATTATTTTGGTAAATAAACAATTTTTAATTTAATTTTTTAATTTATATACTCGTATGTATGGTAGCGTTACCGACTCATCGTCATGCGCGGGGAAAGGTACTACTTTACAGTTAATCAGCATGAGCATCGAAGAACCTCATCAGACTCTCCTCTTATACCTACATTTAATTTATCATTAAATAAATATACGTGGTGGCCTAGTTGGTTAGACCTTGGACTTAAAAACACTTAGGTCCCTGGTTCGAATCCCGGTGTGTACCAATGAGTTTTTAATTAAAAAAATTATGTACATTTGTTTGACAACACCACTATAGTGCCTCGGAGAGCACGTTAAGCTGCCGATCCCGGTTTCACTATACCAACTTGTGAAACTGTTTATAGATGGGTTATTGAGTCTATTCAAAACATCACGACGAGCTAGCCACTTGTTCGGTGTAGACTCATACCATCGCCTACGACGAAGTGGCATTAAAAACCCCTCCGCTGGGTACCCTGGGGTCGTCCCGTTCTCGGGCGCCGTAAGGCACCCGTGATGATACATACATACATAAATAAAAAACAGAGTTAACAAATTAAAAACTAAACAAGACAATGTGATGAGCTAGTGTGCGGAGGACACTCGCTGCGTTCCCCCGTTGAACAGCGAGGCTGTCCCTATGATTAAAATACTCTCTATATAAAGGGTCACGAGTCTCGACCCGTCTCTAAACGTAGATAATTATATTTTTCCATATGACCCTGTAACCAGCTGATGAAAAACAGTATGAAGTAAAGCTTTGTTAAAAAAAGAAAAGCTTATAAAATAGTTTTCTATGTAAATAATAAATAATAATATATTGTAGGTCAATTTACTCATAATTCTCTGGTCACAAGTTAAGCTCTAGGTTTATGATATGGGTACCAGAAACAATGATATAATAAATATTATATGTTATTAACACCCAGACCATGACAAACTGTACTGAAAAATGATTTTTTTTTCATGAACCACGTGGTACCCACGAACCCACGACCTTCAGATACAACGCCAAAGGCGCAACCATTAGTCTATGGAGACGGTCGTTATAAATATACCTATAGAGAGGTACCTAACATTACATTTATAAAGAACGTGTTCTTCATAGAGCTTGCTTATATTTTATAAAACTATTGTTTAAGTACTCGAGGCAGGAATCTGTCAAAAACTATATAACTCAAGGATAAAAATCATAATGAAAGGCTGTTTCTAAGATTATTTTTTTTTATTTTTTAAAAAACCTTTTTTTTTAAACGAAAAAAAAATGAAAAAGAAATATTGGTCACCCTACGCTTGCGCTAGGGCGGGCGGGGATTTCTGCGTGCGCCAAGCCAGTGTGCGCCGCCATGGCCGGCGGAGCGCGCGCCTTTTTGTGGGCTGTAGCCGTCCTCACAGCTTTCTATACACAAGGTAAGTCGCTTAATTTTCTATGTATATACTCTTAAATCAATAATCAGTAAAAAAAACTAATTTTGTGTAACGTAATTGGCATTTTTTAAATTCAAAATAGCGTTAAATATACAATCTCAAAATTATTGTTAGTTAAAACAAAAAATAATAATAAATATTGGGTTTAAATTACCGCATTTTAAATAAATATAAGCATATTTAAACAATGTGCTAAAAAAGATATGATTTTATCTAGATAAAAAAAAACTAAAATATACTTTAACTAAACAAAATAAATAACATAACAACCTTTACAAAATAACTAAATAACGATATTAATGTTTTTATTTGAATTATATAGTTTATATAGTGATATAGATTGATAGCTTATCTCACGAACTTACCGTATTGATCTGGCGATGCTGCAGCCTCTCCGCATCAAATCCCGACAGAATTATAAAATATGGCGACAGTACGTCCCCTGTATTCGAATAAGATAACCCCACTTTATTGAAATATAAATATTATTATATCCCTACTTATTTAGAGAATATTATTATTAATAATGATAATAAAGTTAAAGTAGGTACTTGTTTTAACCGTATTTTATTTGACATAATAGTTATTTTTAGTAGTAGATTTCGCCACGCCTGCCTGGATTACATTTGACAAGTAGTTAATGAAAGTAAGATACGGAAGCTTTTTTTATTTATGTCAATATCTCCGATTTCTATTTCATTAGATTTTTCATTAAGGCGTGAAAGGAATGTTTACAAAAGGAACACTTGTGGTGGATCAGCTTTTGTCAATTAGTTAATAAAAAAGCTTTTTTTGTACTCACTTTGTCAATACATCTGATTTCCCTGGGGCTTTTTCCTACTAAATCAATTATGTATGAACGGCATATCAAAATTAATAATTAATGTATTTACCATACAAAATATTCATTTAATTTAGTAGTACCCCTGAAAAAAATCTTTTTTTTTTAATGAACGCTTATGGTAAGACTGGGGTTCCATCCATCTGTCTGTATAAAAAAAGTTTCGACAAATATATCACTTTTTTTTTACTGTTATGTTTTTTGTATCTTCCTGATGGTAAGGAGACCTACAAAATCCATTAATGGTGTCAATCAATACTTGGTTGTTTAACAGCATTGATCGTTCCCATTATGCCGGTTGAATGATGCGGTTAGGAAATGGGCGGCGACAAAGACGAATTCGCATTACGAGTCTATATTATATATATATTTATCGTCAAATCAACTGCCCATTTCACAACCGCACCTTGAAAGGAGACTACTCGACAGTAAATCGATCCAATAATCTTCAGAAAACCGGTGAAACCATAGACTAAAACCGAAACATGACTAGGTCACTTGACGGTTTTTGCATCTGTTTATCATCGTTACAGCGTTGTCACCGCCCGACAACGAGACCGGTCGGTCACCCTAGTAATGTTATAGAGACCCACCTAATAATCACTATATTGGATTCCTATATACAGGGTGAATTTAAAAGGATGTACTTTGGGCTAATATGAGGTTCTGCTGATCAAATAAATTGAACAACTTCTCCCATGGAACCATGTGTCGCAAATGAAAAAAAATGGCTTCCCCATACAAATTGGTCATTTTAATATTACTAGTTTGTATGGAGAAGGCAATTTTTTTTTCTTTTGCGGCACACGGTTCCATGGGAAAAGTTGTTCGTATTGATCAGCAGAACCACATATTAGCCCAAAGTACATCCTTTCAAAGTCACCATGTATATTGATTGTCTCACGGGACGACAATTAATAAATATGGCAAGGATTAGACTCTAACCATTATCAATAAAAAAGTACCTACTCAATAATTAAATACATTGATTCACTTTGTTGCCTATATTACTATTTTCTACGATGTATATGACCCTGCTACGAAATATTGTTGTCCATTTATAAATTTTAAAATCCAGTTGATAAAACTAACAATATGTACCCGCGCTGTCAGCACAATTCAATAAATGATCATAAATCACATGAATTAATTCCTGAACCAACCATACTCTCGTATACGCAGATACATTTATAGATACCTCGTCATGGCTACCGAAAATTTTTGTTTGGAGTTAGCATCACAGCGTCCTAAGATAGCTCCCGTAGCTTGCAGCCCAAGATAGCGTAATAAAATTTCTTGGTACATCATAAAAAGTTTTTTATCACAGTTACCTTGCCGCCGTGCTATATATATAGTCGTATTTTGTGAGTTCATTGTAGATTTGAAAACCTTTCAGGATGGTGTTCCGAAGACGAGGAGCGTCTGGTCCGGGATCTGTTCCGTGGCTACAACAAACTCATCAGACCCGTGCAGAATATGACCCAAAAGGTCGACGTCAGATTTGGCCTGGCCTTTGTTCAGCTCATCAATGTCGTAAGTAACTCTTTTAATTTGTTCTGAACATTCTTTATCACTAAAGCCTTTAAACAATTTTAACAGTGAGTGTTCCAAGGTTTCACTGGTAGATAATGTCTAGCAGATACCAAACAAACTCTTCATTCCGCTTATGAACTTCGACAGTCACTGTTTCAATAAAATTATTCCAAGGTTTGACGTGCAGAGAATGTGTAGCACATATTATATAACCAACTCTTCAGAACCAAGCAGAATGTGACTTCTTGTCTACGTCAGATTTGTTCAGCTTATAAACTTCGACAGCCACTATTAAAATTGTTGAACATTTTTAACAGTGACTGTTCCAAGATATCACTAGTAGATAATGTTCAGAAGCAGACAATATAACAAACTGTTAAGAACGCTGTTACCTCATCGCGACGTTAGATTTTGTCTGATTTTCGCGCTTCAGCTTCATCATAATACCAAATTTGGCAGTCACTGTTCAAATTGCTCAAAGGTTTTAGTGATAAAGAATGTTCAGCGAACTGCAGCACGTCCTCTATGACCAATTTGGAATATGAACAAGAAGGTGGACGGAAGATTTGACCTGTCTGTCCTCCAACAATAGTATCTGCTAACTAGACATTCTAACAGTCAAACCTAGCTGATACTATAACTATCCTATTATTAAACCCTAGAAGAATGTGAATCGAGCATATAATTCGACCCGTATATTTTTTTATTTATAAGTAGGTAACTAGGTTATTTATTATTTGATTATGATTTTTTTTTAATAAGAAAGTACACATTAATAAAATACATTAATTAATGTAATAAGTCTGGGAAGTGATTCCAATGTTTTTTTGTAAAAAATCTGACATTACAGAACGAGAAAAATCAGATTATGAAAAGTAACGTTTGGCTTCGACTGGTATGGATGGACTACCAGCTGATGTGGGATGAGGCTGACTATGGAGGAATAGGCGTCCTGCGACTACCACCCGACAAAGTGTGGAAACCTGACATTGTACTCTTTAACAAGTATGTACCTTCATATATTTTTTTCAATAAAAAATCTCTTTCTTTATATGGACTAATTTCGCTAAACAATAACTTTTTTTTAAGCACGGCATGTTATTTTGTATCTATCTGATGGTAAACTGACCTACAAAGTAAATCCATGAATGAGGTCGATCGATACATTGTTGTTTAACAGTATTAATAAACAAATGTCTTTTTTTAACCTTACTCGTTTATATGGATAAGCCATTTTTTTTTTCACTTGCTACACCATAAGTATTTTTTTTTGGTAGAGCCTCATATTAGCACAAAGTACAACCTTTGAAGGTATCTATGTATTGAAGCTTGTCAAAAGCACTAATTTTACTGTCGCAGTAAGTATTTTGACAAGTGTAGTAATTATTAACTAAGCCAGACTCATAAACTTATCGGCTATATAAATAATAGTACCTTGTTTTACAGTGCTGATGGAAATTATGAAGTAAGATATAAATCCAACGTGCTCATCTACCCTAACGGAGAGGTATTATGGGTGCCTCCTGCGATTTATCAGGTAAGATATACTCTGAAAGAAAACAGTATTCAAATGCAGTTAATGGTGTGAGTTAATTTTTAAAAAACATTATTTTAGTTCCCCTGACTTTACCAAACTGTTTCAATTTCAACTTAATTTTCAGAGTTCATGCACAATCGACGTAACATACTTTCCATTCGACCAACAAACCTGCATCATGAAATTTGGATCATGGACTTTCAACGGCGACCAAGTATCTCTAGCTCTTTACAACAACAAAAACTTTGTCGATCTCTCAGATTACTGGAAGTCTGGCACTTGGGACATTATTGAAGTACCTGCGTATCTAAATATTTACGAGGGCAATCATCCCACAGAAACTGACATCACCTTCTATATTATAATTAGGAGGAAGACATTGTTCTATACTGTTAACTTGATATTACCAACTGTATTGATTTCGTTCCTTTGCGTACTGGTCTTCTATTTACCTGCTGAAGCTGGAGAAAAGGTATTTTCTATTGCAGTATTATTTTAATAGTTATTGAGTTTGAATCTATTTTATAATCTTATTTCTCTCAGGTAACCCTTGGAATCAGCATTCTCCTGTCACTGGTTGTGTTTCTGCTACTGGTGTCAAAGATTCTGCCGCCGACGTCTTTGGTGTTGCCTCTCATAGCCAAGTACCTCTTGTTCACTTTCATTATGAATACTGTCAGTATTCTGGTTACTGTCATCATCATCAATTGGAATTTTAGAGGACCTAGGACACATAGGTAAGTGTCTCTCTCACAGACTACCACTGCCCCCGTAGCCTGGTGATCCTCAAAGAGTTTCAGTAAGAATGACCAAATTATTTTATGATAATTTAAAATAAAGGGCGTGGTAAATTGACAGATTTTCCCTTTATCTTGTATATTTTAATTTGTTCGTCGTTTTTACCAAAATCACAAAACTTTTGAAAGCTTCAAGAATAATTGGTTTGTTATATAATGCTTTCAGATATTTTATAAATGCATCTAATAGCTTATTTCAAAGAAAGACGCAAATAGTGCTTTAAAGTTTCTTATTTTCAGGATGCCGTTATGGATACGAAGTGTGTTCCTCCACTACCTTCCGACTGCACTTCTGATGAGACGTCCTAGGAAGACTCGCTTACGTTGGATGATGGAAATGCCTGGAATGGGCGCCCCTCCGCATGCAGCTGCACCGCATGACCTGCCTAAACATATTAGGTAACTTTCTTTTCTTTAGAATTTTCATGTTTTTATTTTGTTGCTTTACTTTAGTGCAACATTTATCGTCGCTTATGTTTTTTAACACTTTTATATTTACCTAGCTCTACCCCGCGGTTTCACCCGTCATTTAATTTAAAAGAAATTGAATTGAAAATTGCTCATAATAGAGCTTCCTATTATTATATTTAAGATTCAGTAATTTTCGAGTTTATCCGGAATAAACAAAAATTTTTCTTTTATATAGATATAGATGTATATACTTATATATTGTATTCACAATTTTATAATGATGACCGTTATTTATTATTTAAAAAAAATATTTGCCACAATATAACTTTTGTTTTGTTATTAGGTATCTTTTTTGGTTTTATTAATTAGGTTAGGTATACCTATACCTAAACTATAACATATGATAGTGCACAAGGTGTTTGGGATAACAGTCTGATATGAATAATTGTTACCTTATTTTTTATTGTGGTAGTTTCGTTTGTGTGTAAATAAAAAGAACGCATTCAAATCTAATCGAGTTTTATTGTTTGCGTATTTCAGTGCAATCGGAGCAAAACAAAGCAAAATGGAAGCCATGGAATTATCAGATCTGCACCATCCAAACTGTAAAATCAACCGAACGGCTGGAGGTGGTGGAGAAATGGGAGCTTTGGGTGGTCTTGGAGCCTTAGGGGGATTAGGAATGGGTGGGGAGCGTCGAGAATCTGAAAGCTCCGACTCACTTTTACTATCCCCTGAAGCAGCTAAAGCTACTGAAGCAGTCGAATTCATCGCTGAACATTTACGCAATGAAGATCTTTATATTCAGGTATTTAGATGTTTGTTTTAACTTTGAAATTAAATATGAAGCGTGAATATAGCATTGCTTAAGCTAGCATAGTAGGCACCACCAATATCGCTGTTACCGGTGTTGGTATCGTCTATTCATGGACTGTATAATCTACTCAGGGATATGCAGTCAAATGTTGAGCTACAATAAATATAAAATAAAACAAAAACATTATGCGCTGAATAATGACCGACCCAGCATAAATGTAATATTAAACAATACATCCTGTCGGTGGTTCATAACTTATTACAAATACTTATGGGTGAAATGTCCTACATATTGTTCCTAGTATAGCTACTGTAACCTACATGAAATTTGTATAGAGGCATACGTTTTAGTGGTGTTAGAGATGTTTTCTGTGCCTACTCTATATTATATTTCAACACCTTTGATGTTCTGGATATTCTGTCAACAGACAAGGGAGGATTGGAAGTACGTCGCAATGGTGATCGATAGACTCCAACTGTATATTTTCTTCTTGGTGACAACCGCTGGTACCGTCGGCATCCTCATGGATGCCCCACACATCTTCGAGTACGTCGATCAAGATCGTATCATTGAAATTTACAGGGGAAAATAAATCTGTCATACCTTGTTGTATGATAGGTGTTCGCCAACTATACCGTGTTCACGTTCAAATGAGTTCGCAGGCTTTTGCAGATTTTGAAATGTTATCTTTTTTAAATGAATTGCATTTATTTATATTTCATTGTTTCCTTCTTAATAGTGATACAGTTTCAAGTTTCGCAAAATTCACGAACCTATTTAAACATGAACAGGGTAGGTATAGAGTATAGTACTTACTTAACAACTAATAAAACTTAATTTAAAAGTGTGTGTGAATGTGCAAGAGTTTGTTTCGTTGGATTTTACATCGATATTTATTAGAAAAGGGATTTTTGCCCTAGCTTCCATAATATTTTTAAGTGCATAGAAAGCCTAATTCTTCGCTCAAAATATTATCTTCCATAATTCTGTGGCCAAAATTTTTTAAGTGATTTATAACTTTATTTAAGTGTTAAGTATTGGGTTGTAAACTATTTATTGACTTTCGTGTTTTCTATTTTGGAGCGATTTTTATTTTAGGTGTTTACTTTTTAGGAAATTATTTTTATTCGGATTGTTATTCGATTTTCATATATTTAAATATACCTAAATGCGTTTGTAAATAATAACAATGGCTGTGTTCGAGTATTAGCGTATTGCACTATAAAGTAAAGTAAGTTTGTATTTTGTAAAATTGTGTCATTTAGTGGTAGGCAGAAGTCGAACTACCCAAATCATAATCTTCCAAACATTAGATTTTAGAATAATTCGTTAGCATAGGTACGAGTACCTACCTAGGTAGTAGATATATATATATAGGAAACCCGTATAAAAACCCAAATATATTTTTAATTCATAAAGAATTACATATACCTACTTACAATAATAATAATATGGCCTACGACAATAATTTGAAATTACAACTTATTGCTGTTTATTTTATATAGATATATAAGTATAAATTGACCGCCTTAGTTGATAGCCGGCTTTGTATCCGGTTGTCGTGGGTTCAATTCCCGCCCATGGCAAAACAATATTAGTAGGTATCATTGTTTCTGGAACATATTATTATTCCCAAAGTGGTCTATATTCACACCAGGGGTCGACATTGACCTGCTGGGAATGAAAATAATATTGGGTATCCATAAGATGTAAATAGGGGTCTAAGAAAGTAAATTCCATTTAAGTTATCTGCTACAAAAAAGTTTAATAAATAGTTCAACAATGTAGTATAAAACCCAAAATAAAATGTACTATTTCCCAGTCATAAGAAGGTATCTATTTTTTGATTACGAGCTACATTTTCGGAATTTTTTAGTTGTTTATAATAGCAATATTTACTTGAAATGATGTTATATAATAACAATTTGAGGTAACGAGGGATTAGAAAATGTGCCCATAGCACTAACTGCATTTCTGCGTTGTATGGCCATTGATATTCTTTGGCCTAAAAGAAAACCTGAACGCGGATCCCCTGTTATCTGTTTAAAGTTTTTACCTAAAGTCAATATAAAGGATTTTGCGGACTTAGACCAAGTACCCATTGTCTCGACAATGAATGGAACAAAAAAATAGGAATTTATCTATTAGAAAAGCAGGCGGTTTATGGTATATGGCTCACAAATCAATAAGTGGTCTACGATAATATAAAGTTTGGGAAACTCTGTAATAAATGATAATGATATATAAACTAGTGAAATGAAAAATACTTAAATAGTAGCCTTCATTATAAATTGATCGCAGTGACAGCTATTAGAACTTAACAAAATATTACTTCCTAATAAGACGTGGTAACTTTTCAAATAAATAATTAGACTCTTTTTTTAGACGTATTTTAAAGTGTTTCTTATATATGTTTTTGTTTTTTTTTTAATTAAATTCATATACCCGACCCATTGAGACATCTGTGACAGCGATCAACTGACCATTATCTCTCATATGAAATCATGGCGAACTTAGTAGAGAAGTACCTATTGTATTCAAGATACCTACGAATAATATAGAGTTATAAAATAGTGTCTTCCTTTCAATAACATTTTAAAGTTTAAACCCTAAAAAACCTTTGAGATATAAGATACATTTTCATTAGGGCGACTAGACAGTGTAAGTTTCTACTTTTAGTGTTTTAAAAAAAAACCCTATTAAATTTTAATTACCTACTGTATAATTTAGGTGACAATTTTATTTATTTTTTGTTGTCCAAAATTTACAAAATGTTTATATTAATCTGTATTAAACATAGATATTTACGTCAATGGTATTAAAATTATGATTGCAAAGAACTTATTGCAACACCGCCCGTGTCCTCTAAACAAACAATCAAAATAAGTAAATAATACTAAATAAGTATGCTTATATTATTATTTTTTATGTTATGTATAAATGTAATGTTTTATAATTTTGTTAAGGCAATAAAATTTTAACTAACACGTTGTATAATTTCTACATCATCTAAGTACCTGTACCTTCTTTCCAGAAACGCTGTGAGTAAGTACGTAAATGTTTATAGGTAGTTTTATGTATAATAAAGAATAAATTAAAGGATCCTTTAATTTATTCTTTATTATACATATAAACAAATACGAGGAAGCGAGTTGGTTAGACCTCAGACCATTAAAACATTAGTTTTTAAATCGGGTGTGTACCATTAAGTTTATTAATTTTAAAATATATGTACAAGGTGGTATCATTTTTACCACAAGTGCTTCTGAGAGCATGTTTAGCTGTCCGTCCCAGCCTCACTAAACCAACTTGTGAAACTGTTAATAATGGACTGTTATTGAGTCTATACAAACACCGCGACAATATAATAATATCTAGTCGGTGCCGCAGCTTTATGTGCATGTTATTTTCTAAATATATATATAACTCAAAGGTGACTGACTGACATAGTGATCTATCAACGCACAGCCCAAACCATTGGACGGATCGGGCTGAAATTTGGCATGCAGGTAGATGTTATGACGTAGGCATCCGCTAAGAAAGGATTTTAATAAATTCTACTCTCAAGGGGATAAAATAGGGAATGAAAGTTTGTATGATACAAAAATAACTATTTAACCACGCGGACGAAGTCGCGAGCACAGCTAGTTATTACATATAATATAGGTAGGCATAAAAAACACACCACAACCGTATGCTCGCTAGCTGTAATTTAATATTTAATTCAGTTTCTTCAAGGAATCCTGGTTAGCGCGACACTCGAACCCATGATCCTCGCTTTTGCGGCAATGTACTCAACCACTAAACCAACCAGGTTCGAGTCACCTTTTTTTTCAGATTCTTTTCATTGCATGTTATCTTTAAAAAAAAAATTATAAAAATATCTTGATAAATAATGTATAATTATGTAAAAATATAAAATACTGAAAAAAGTAAAAAATAGACTTATCTGCCATCTGGTATTAGAAACTAGGACTTCTAACTCTAATGAGGGCATATGTGTATAAGTAGATAATAAATTTCGTGAGGGGTGACTGGAAACTGGTTGACTCCAAGGGCGTCGCCAGCCGATGGCCCAGGGGGGGGGCAAGTTAATATGGAGGATGAGAAAGGTATGAATTGTAGGTAAAGTCGAGAACACATGAAACTTTTCACACACACACACACACACAGTACGAGCCTTACATCTACGACGATTATAATAACAATGGTACAGAGTCCAACGTGTAAAGCTACACGAGCTTCTGTCTGTACAATAAATACAACTTTTAAATAAGTATACATTTAATTTACACTTATACACATATATACATTTAGGCTTAGGACTTTGGTTGCTTTACATTTGACGCCTTTTTTAGAATCTCTAGGAGGAGGGCAGCTGCCCCTCCCTGCTCCCCCTTGGCGACGCCCTTGGTTAACTCAGTGGTTAAGTAGGTACGAAAGCGGAAATATTCAATATAAGATAACTTCAAAGAACAAAGACTTCCATACAAAATGCCCCCTCCCATCCATACAAACGTAGGTACTTCTAATGTTCCAACTTGGCTTTTAGTCGTAGTACGTAGTACTTATACAAATATTCCGTTTCAGCCGCTTAGATAACCAGAGTTTGATAACCAGTAAAAAAGACAAAGGAAAAATATCTACTTTGATAATAATCAATCAATCTTCATGGCGGGTCCACTTTTCCGCAATTGGCCAGGAAGTTAGGCCTTTTTGCGTGATGTAAACGGCCGGCTACTCTAGCCAGCCCAGCTCCTTCCAGAAGGCAGCAAGGAGTCTTGGACTCCTACAGGCCTCGAGGAGCGACCTCGGTGTTCCGAGGATTTCCGCCCGTTGTGAAGCCACCCCGGTGCAGTGAAGCAGCACGTGAGTAGGTGTTTCTTCGGTTTCCATGCATCCTCTACATAGAGGACTGTTGGTGATACCTATAAGGGTAAGGTGTCTGTTTAATGGAAAGTGTCCGGTCAAAATGCCCACCACCATCCTTAGGTTACCTCTGTTGTGACTAAGCAGGTTTCGAGCTAGGCGCGGGCCAGGTTTGGTGACCGCCTCTCTCGCCTGCCTGCAGTTCTGTAAATTGGCCCAATACTTACAGTGATGGTTGTGGATGTTGTCTCGCAGCCAACTTCCCAGCTGATTAAAAGAGATCGGTACATACGGTTCGGGTCCCACCGGAATGGTAGCCGATCCTCTTTTTGCTAGTTCGTCCGCCGCGTCGTTACCAAGCGAATTGCTGTGTCCTTTAATCCACTGGAGAATGACCCTGTTTTTGGCTGCTATTGTCTCCAGTGCGTAGTGACATTGTTTTACTAGACTTGAGTTTACCTGTCTGTTTTTCAATGCCAGTAATACGGCTGCGCTATCTGATAGAATACGAATGCCCTGTTGTTCTATCTTTCTCGCGCACACTGCCGCTGTTGCTTCTATAATGGCTATGCACTCTGCTTGAAAGATGGATGCATGTGTGCCAAGTGCCACAGAAATATTAATGTTCAGGTCAAGAGAGAAAACCCCTGCTCCTGTCCCGTGCTTAGTTTTCGAGCCGTCCGTGTAGATCCTGACTTCGTGAGGACCGGATTTATCAGCTGGCTCTTCCTGGGTGTTAATTTGGTATTGTCTCTCAAGTATGTGAACGCGTGGGCATCTGTCGTTCACAGCGTTTATGAGTGGTTGTGTTTCAACGTGTTCTTTCAGTGACTGAGTGTGCCTCGCTCGTAGGTCTGGTTTCCACTGACCAGAGGCCTTTAGTCTTATGGTAGCGAGAGCAGCTTCGTATTGTACATGTAGATGTAGTGGTGTTAGGTTTAATAAGGTTTCGATGGCTGCTGTCGGTGTAGTTTTCATGCATCCTGTAGTTGCTATACAGGCCAGTCTTTGCAGACTTTGCAGGTTGGCTGTCACTGTGCTCAGGGTGGTTCTGGGCCACCACACCACTGCTCCATAAGTGATAGTCGGTCTTATTACTGTGGTATATAGCCACATGGTGATTTTAGGTTTCAGCCCCCATGTTCTTCCTAGAAGTCTTCTGCATTGCCACATTGTGGTGCAGGCAGTCTTCAGTTTATTTTCCAGATGCTTACTCCAGTTCAACTTGCTGTCTAGTGTTATTCCCAGATACTTGACATCTGTTGCTAGAGTAAGTTTCGTGTTAAATAGTGTAGGTATGGTCATGTTTCTCAGTTTTCTTTTGTTTGTAAAGAGAACAAGCTCCGTTTTAGTTGGATTTACATTTAGTCCACTTGTTGTACACCATGTTTCTATGATTCTTAAAGCGTTCTGCATTGTTTCACATAGTATGTTCTCAAATGCTCCGCTTACTAGGATCACTAGGTCATCTGCGTAGCCCACCGTGTAGTACCCTTTGTTGTTCAGAGTCCTAATTAAGTCATCCACAACGAGGTTCCACAGAAGGGGGGACAGGACCCCTCCCTGTGGACAGCCTTTTGCAGCTATTCCTCTGGTCGTACAGTCAACGGTGAGCTGTACCGCTCGTTGTTTCAGCATGTTCTCTATCCATCCTGTGATAGTCGGCTCTACTTTGTATCTGGTTAGAGCCGTTGATATGCTGACAAAGGAAGTCTTATCGAATGCCCCTTCTATATCAATAAAGGTTCCTAACGTTGATTCTTTGTTGTTTAAAGTTGTTTCTATCTTGCCTACTACATGATGTAGTGCCGATTCTGTTGATTTTCCTGTGGTGTATGCATGCTGATAGGGGTGCAGTGGCATTTGAGTCAGGATCGTGTCTCTGAGATGTTTATCGCATAGCCTTTCCATTGTTTTCAGTAAGAAGGAAGTCAGGCTAATGGGTCTGAAGGATTTGGCTTGTGTGTAGTCACTCTTTCCAGGTTTTGGTAGGAAGACCACTTTCACCTCTCTCCATTGTTTGGGAACGTATCTATGGGCTAGACACGCAATGAATATTTCTGTTAGTGCGGACATTATAGTAGTGAGACCCCACTGAAGGAGAGCTGGGAATACACCATCTATGCCTGCGGATTTGTAAGGGGAAAAGCTTTCTATTGCCCATTCTACCCTTGCTGCTGTGATTACGGTTCTCGCGACTATCCAGTCCTCATCCGTTGGTGGTAGTTGGGTACTATTTTCCCAGTCTTTGTTGTCTGTAAGTTGACAGTCTGGGAAGTGTGTTTGTAGAAGTACCTCACTGGTTTCCTTGTCTGTGTTTGTAAAAGTGTTGTCGGATTTTTTCAGTGATCCTATACAATTTTGGTTGGTGGTCATAATTTTCCTGACCCTGTTTGCTTCATGGCTTGTTTCTATGTTTTCGCAGAAACGTCTCCATGACTCGGTTTTTCGATGTTTAACGCGTTTTTTGAAGTGGGCTTGGGCTGTTTTGTACTGTTCGCAGTCTTCTTCATCCCTTGTATTCATCGCGCGGTTAAAAAGCTTCCTTGTTTTATGTTTGAGTCGCTCCAGCTCTGGTCCCCACCAGAGATTACCTCTCTTGTTTGGCGGGGGAGGTTTCGTCAGAGGGCATGACTCATGATAGCTTTTTGTTATGTTCTCCACTAGTGTATTCACGTTGTGTTCGATGTTATCAGTTGTGTTTGTCATATCCTCCAGGTCTATACTTATTGTATTGGCTTCCAAGGAGTTCCTGTACAGGATCTTATTTGTTTTCCTTGGATTCCTTTTGGATATTTGTTCTGGTAGTGTCATGTTAAGTGTGAAGCATATGCGCCTGTGGTCTGCAAGTGAGGCTTCCCTCGAAACGTGCCACTTAGATATTAGATCACCTACCTCTGGTGTAGTTAATGTAACATCTATTATTGTCTGACATCTGCTTGTGACGAATGTCGGTTCCGAGCCCCTGTTTAGAATAGAGAGGTTAGTTGTAAAGAGATATTCTGTAAGTTCCTCACCTCTTTTGTTCGATGTCGCGCATCCCCAGAGTGGGTGGTGCGCGTTGGTATCCGTTGAGATTATTATTTGCCATCCTTGAGTAGCACAGTATTCTACAAGGTCGAATAATAATCAATATAATATGAAATAATCAATCAAATCAATGAATCAAATTATTTATTTGTGAACAGAAGTTACAATAGTTTAAATCGCTCATGTTCTACTTTACAGTACACAAATGTAAAAAATAAAATGCATAATGTAAATAATTATTACTATTATTTTTTATTTTTTTATCATTAAATATTCCTCAATTTTATAACAGCTATATAATCAGAAAACAATATAGATAGTTTTTTTTATATGGAGGTTTTTAATCCCACCTCGTCGTAGCTGATGGTATGAGTGAATACCGTACAAGTGGCTAGCTCGTCACGATATTTGGATAGACTCAATAACCCATTTATAAACAGTTTCACAAGTTGGTATAGTTAACCTAGGACAGCTTAACGTGCTCTCCGAGGCACTATAGTGGTGTTGTTAAACAAATGTACATATTTATTACATATAAAACTCATTGGTACACACCGGGGTTTGAACCAGGGACCTTAGTGTTTTTAAGTCTAAGGTTTAACCAACTCGGCCACAAAGTAGGTATATCTATAATAGTACGTATAATATTTGGTGGTTGTAGTTTATTTATTACTAGCTGACCCGCGCAACTTTGTCTGCGCGTTTAAATTTAACCGTTTACGCAGCGTACGCTCTCAAAAGGAATATTTTTTCCCCGTTTTTGCAACATTTTTCTTTGTTACTCCGCTCCTATTAGTCGTAGCGTGATGTTATATAGCCTAAAGCCTTCCTCGATAAATGGATTACCCAACACAAAAATATTTTTTCAATTCGAACCAGTAGTTTCTGAGATAAGCGCGTTCAAACAAACAAACAAACAAACTCTTCAGCTTTATAATATTAGTATAGATTTATATGAAGGTATGTAAAAATCTTACAGCTCTAATAAATACTTTTTGTGTTATATTTTTTTATATATTTATACACAATCTAAAGTAAACCCACAGACTAAAATCCTTAACTCCACTTTACACTCAAGGAACGTCTGTAAGAGACAGAAACCATCCACCAAATGTCAACTATAAAAAGCAAGTTAAGACAGACGCTCCTTGAGTGAAGAGTGGAGTTAAGGAAACGTCTTAGAATACGGGGGTAAAACCAAAACATAACTTGCCGACTTTGTACCTGTATGGGCAGGGGCAGATCCAGGATATTTGACAAGCTTTTCAAAATAGTAAATTTTAGGTGAAAAGTTAGCTATTTTTTTTGTGTTCTATTTTGCTGTCCAAAGTACTTGGCAACAAAAAGACCATATGGTTTAAACCTTCTGAAGGTTGGCCTGACCATATTAACGTAAATCTGGACCACAATTTATAGGAGTAATAATAGATTTACCGGTTAACTTCTTACGCAAATTTTTTTTTTTTAATTTGGTCATTTTCCAGTATTATTTTTTATATACAGGGAGGGCAGATATACAGGATTTTATTTTAAGATTTAATTCATTTGCATTTCATATACACATATTACAATATAGGTACTTATAAAATAAACAAGATACGTAAGTAGTCTATAAAGCAATAAAGTAATTCTACATAATAAGTTAATTAATATTAAATAAATGTAAGCATTTAATCATCATCATCATCATCGTAAAAGTGGGGCAACGGAGAATAGTAGTATCCAAAGGCTTCTTGCGACGGGTAGTACCCGAGTGGGGACGACCACGAGGAATAGTTGGAAGAAGTTGAGGAGTATGTAGACGACGTAGGGGATGTAGCAGCATAAGTCGGACTAGTATTAGTCCTAGCGGTGTGAGACGGACTGGTGGGAGAATACGAAGGACTTGGCGTGTAAGATTGAGAAGCTGGGTAGTACGCCGGTGATGTTGGGGCATAAGATGGGCTTGTTGGGTAATAATTTGGCGATGTTGGAGAATAATTTGGTGATGTTGGGGCATAAGATGGGCTTGTTGGGGAATAATTTGGTGATGTACAAGAATAATCTGGTGATGTTGGAGAATTAGATGGACTGGTTAGAGAAAGGTTGGGTGAAGCTGGCGTGAGGATTGTGGAAGGAAGGGCGTACACAGGACTTGTGGGGGAATAAGAGGGAGAGGCTGCTGCAGGGGAAGCGTTGGTAGGTAATGGTGCACCGGAAGAGCCGGGGGACTGCTGCGGAGAGCAGGACGGGGACAAGTCGGATGCATCCGATGCCCCTGGCCGCAAAAATGATGAACCACCTGTTGTCATGCTGCTACCAGCTGTAAGAAAATATACAACATATTATAATGTAATAAAGTCAAAAATAGATATTTCATGTGAAACTTTACAGGCATTTATGAAGAGTAAAAAACATACTATATTTAGATAAGGTCTAAAAGCATTGTTAGGCCGCCTTTCTTCCCACACATACACTATAAATAAGGTTTCCGAAGACAAGCGGTGTGGTTTCAATCCCACAAATAATTCATCTATAAACAATTTCACAAATTGGTATAGTAAAACTGGTATCGACAGCTCAACGTGCTCTTCGAGGCATAGCGGTGGTGTCAAATAAATGTACATATCTTTTAATTAAAAAAGTCATTGGTACACACCGGGGACCTACTTATTATAAATTGGTTAATTATATAAAAGTTGTCATTATGGAATAATTAAGAAATTTGGAATAGCAGAAGTGGTCACTTAATCAAATACCCATTTTCCTATATTTCCTACTTTTTTCATTCATAATCAACTTTCCACAATGAACAGGGGCGTATTATATTATTTACCCTAGGGCGCCACGGCCTGGGGCCGCAGGCTGCGAGGGGCGGCGAAGCCTTGAAGCTACAAAGTTTTCTGGGTTTCTGCAGAATCCGAACGTATTTTTACAGCGTTAATGGAGCGCGCAAAACTACTGCAAGATTTATTGATGGCGCCCGAAAATATAACTTTGGAATCAAGTACTGGATAAAAGGTGACTTTGGCAACCAAACCGATTCGGTCAGAAATATAGCTGCAGGGTTGATTAAACAGTTTTAGACTTTACCTACTGGACATGTTGTCAGAATTTTTGGGAGCTATTTAAAAAAAAAAATATATAGCTTTAAAAGTTCTGCGAGGGGTTGATGCGGGCCTGGAGGTCGTATAAATTAATTAAAGAGTCATAAAGAATGTTTTGACATAGTGAAAAAGGTTGGTATAGGTATAGTTGTGAACTGGGACCGATAGCGGTCTAAACATGGAGATATAGGGAGGCGCCCTTGAAATTTAAATCGCGTTTCCAGTCGTGAGAACAGAATATGGCCGCCGCCATACAAATATAAAAAAATGGAAATAAAATGTTTATAACCAATCATTGAGCGTTGATTGGTTGAAGCGAAAACACATGGCAGCAATTAAAATGTTTGACAGTTCGTTTTAAATGCGATTTTAGGGCAGGGCGCCTTTGGAAAATGGTAGAACAAACGCATATCAAAAATGTTTTTTACCAATGTCGTTACTGACTTACTATTTATTAGTTATTAAACTAAGAAATTATTATTTATTTATTAAATTAAAATTATTATTTATTAGTTAGAACTAGAATTATGTAAAAAGCCTCTATTATAGTAAAGTTTGACTATTAAGTCAAACTTTACTATAATAGAGGCTTTTTACATAATTCTATTATGTATATATATTTAAAGTCACAATGATTGTTATTCTTTTGGATGTTAATTTCGAGCCTGTAAATTTCATCACTTTAAAAGTTTATTTACTATAAATCTTTCTACGAATAGATATAAAGTAGGTATTATACATTTTTAAGAAGCACATCTCATGGAGATTTTAGAACAATTATCTGTTTTATGTTTTAGAAATTAGTTTATGTGTAAATAATCAAACAAAAACATAAGGGAAACAAGTTAATTCTTTAAGTTCATTCAGAGTTTTCACTGTTACCTTTGTTTGTCTGCGCGTTATATTTAGTGTTGATTTGTAGCCTAGATATTAAAGAAAGATAAAAATCAGCTGCGGATTTTTGCGATCTCCGAAGTTACTGGGAAAAATGTCATAAAAGTCAGGAAACGGAGAACCATTATCTACTGCGGTTTTAAATGTTCAATATTTTTATCATATATTTTTTCATTTAATATTAATTATTTACTAATAACAGGGGTATAAATATATCATATAATATTAATTTCACTATAACGAATTTGTAGTAGCTAACTAAATAGACGTTAATTGTTACATATTAAATACTTAAATTATTTTGTAAACTTTTAAAAATGTATACTTTCAAGTGTTCTAAACGCGAATTATTACTTCCCTATATTGATGGAAGAAAAACACTGGAGGCCCTGTATGATGCAAAATATTTCTTCGTTTAATAAACGATGGGCAGAAGCATCGAGAAAAAAATTTACATTTTAAATAAAGAACAATAAATTGTTGGATTCTGAATATTCAGTAAATTTACCGAACTTGGAAGACACAACAACTGACTCCACGCCATCTACTTCGTTTGGAAAACGCGGAAGGCCTTGCGTGTCTTACGGAGATTCGTTTCGAAGGCATATCGCAGTACCTCCTGTTGGTCAACTTTCGGTTAATCATAAATCAAACTTTGGGTGTCTTTTCAAAAGTTTATATATTTTTTATAAAAATACTATCTAATTAGGATCGAGTAAGTAATATTTACACCTGTACGTTCTTTTTCATTAAAAATAAACTTTTATATCACTGAAAACAACATTTAGACGTTATTAGACGTTCGAGATCGCGAAACCTTTTACTGGCTTCTTAAGAAATGGAAAAGTTATTGATTTTTGATCCGAAACTGACCTTTATTTTCCATAGTGGGGCGGTTCCCTAGGAGTTTGAAACCCTCCTTAAACTTACAGGGTAACGGTAAATAATATTTACGAGGTCTGTTGTACAGAAATTAGTTTTTCGATTAATTTTTATTGGAGCACGGTATGTGACTTTAAGCCAGCCTACAAAATCCATTAATCGGATCGATCAATAAATTGTTGTTTAACAATTTTGATCGTTCCCACTATTTTGGATTATGAGTCTATTTTAATATATTTTCGCTGCTTTATCGTCAATCAATCGCCCGTTTCGTAACCGCACCGTGAAATGAGACTTCAACCTCGACAAGAAATCGAAGCAGTAGTGTCCAGAAAACCAGTTAACCCTCAGACTAAAACCGAAACATGACTAGGTCACTCGACGGTTTTTACATCTATACACCTATAAAAGTGAGTACTAATACAACGGCCATATTCGGTTCCTATAGAAAAGTCATGCACTCTACTCTACAGGGCGAATTTTCAAGTGTGCCTTCAAAGTCAAATCCTAAACTACCGGCCGATCGAAAACTAAAACTGCATTATTTGAATTTTGAAAAATGTATTCTTCTAGCCGGGAATCAAAACGGTTGATTTTGAAAAAAAACTCAACCTGTATTATTGAAAAAGCTGATAATAAGCAATATTAATATCAAAAAACTAAATTTTAAAGTTCTCTTTTTTAACAAAATATACTTAATGCTTTTAAGCTCTAAGTAATAAATTGTTCGAAATGATAGCTATTATTTTCAACGCTTTTTCTTATTTTTATTTAAAAAAATATGATGTTGTTATTTTCAATGGGGATGGGTTTTGAAGAGCATATTATTTCAAACGATTTGATTAGTTGGTGAAACATACCTACGGTGTAAAGTATGCAATTTTTTTAATTAAATATTTATTTATTAAAAATGAGCACTTTCCTTTAGTTTGTCGCTTGATGTTTCTTACCAGAATTTAATTCTTATAAGCGACACTATCAGCTGTTCCAATAATACAGGTGATTATTTTTTTGCAAATGAACAAGGCCGATTCTCAGATAAGAACTTTTTTTTTTAATCTAATGATGCAGTTTTTGTTTTTATCAAAATCGGCACCGAGACATCTTAGAACATTTTTTGCTATTCCTTGTAGTTTAGCATTTGGCCTTGAAGGCACACTTGAAAAATTAACCCTGTATATTTGAATATACAGGGTGAAAATTTCAAGTGTGCCTTCAAGGCCAAATCCTAAAGTCTAGTCCTGAGTTACAGGGATTGTCCTGCCGTAGTAATGTGGCAGTAAGTACCACAATAGAAGTAATTCACGAGGATACTTCTTGCACAGAAATTAGGTTTTCGAATTTATTAAGTAGGTATATGAAAATGAAAATATTCTTTATAAACAACAAAAGTATTAGTACCTAGTTACCTACAATTATAAAAATAGGGACCATCTACTACGTATAAGAATACTTGTGTTAGATTATCCCTCTCTTTTTTATCAAAAAAATCGTAAATAGGTATGTACACAATTTTTTCTTAATTTTTATTTTAAAATATTCCTTCTTAATTTGCATGTTATAGGTACCTTAGTAATATATGAGTATAGCGTACTTGTAACTGTATAATTATTGTTGTACCTAATATAACATTACAACAATAATTATACAGTTATATAAATTGTTTTAAAATTTATTTATGTAAGTATGGGATCAGTAGGGTGAATTGGTAAGTGCATGTGTGCGTTGTGAGTGTAGGTATGTGTAATGTGAGTGTTTGTGTGCGGTGTGTGGGTGGATGTGTGAATGCGTGTGTGTGTGAGTGTATGCTTATACGCGTATGTATCTTTTAATTTTAGTGAGTATATCTAGTAAGTCATATTATATTTTCTTCGGTTTTCTTGAAGCTGGAGCATTTCAGCTATTTTTCAAATTTTTGTTCACACTACCCTGGGGAACTCCGTAGGTCACACATGTGGTCTGACCTTCAAATTGTCCAATCTTTACTGTTTGCTTTCTATCACACTAAGAGGGATTTTGTATATAAGAACAGGGACAGAGACGGTGTCAAAGGCTTTTTTAAGATCAAGGAACGCTTACACTTATTCCCCGTATCAAGCTGTTTAGTTTCAGTGTGTGAAACAGCGTCCCCTGCGGATTTTCCAGTTCTGAATCCGTATTGTGAGGAAGATAGGTAAATTTTTTCATGATATTTTAGGAGCCTTCAGTTAATTAATTTTTCGAACACGGCATGTTACTTTGTAACTGCCTGATGGTAAGCAGATTTATAGGTCCTTGAATGGGGTCGATCAATACTTTAATGTTTTCAAATGTTAACGGCTCCTACTATGCCGATTAGAGAGAAAATTGAGTGTTATGTTCCTTGATGCCGACTATATGATGCGGTTATGAAATGGGCGAAATGAAAGACGTATTTGCATTACGAGTTTATTCTAATATTCTCGCTGCTTTATAGTCAAATCACTCGGTTCTTCGTAACCACACATGAAAAGAAACGACCACCTACGACAAGAAGTCGATACAGCAGTCTCCGGAAAACCGTTGAAACCACAAACTAACCCCGAAACATGACTAGGTCACTTGACAGTTTATGCATCTGTATGGGCGAGTCCGGTCGGTCTAGCAAAGTTATAGAGGCCTTCATCCCACATATGAAATTTAACAATCTAAGGCTGAGTTGCACCAAAGTGTCTGTTTAAGTAATTGTAATGATTAAAGTTAAAAATGGCGTAATAATGATGTACCCTATGTGTCTGTTAATGTAATTAACAGACACTTTGGTGCAACTCAGACTAAACATTTACGTTAGATATACGCAGAATATCGGCCCATATATCGGTCTCGACGCATCACCTTCCATAAACTTACCAAACTTAAACGGGATTAAAAGGGGGGTAATTTTTGTTTATAACTAAAAAACTCGTTGAGAGAATTATACTTAAATTTATTAGTTTATTATTACATAAAACTTATTGGTATTTCTTAAATAAAAAGGTACAAATACAACGACATTTGAAATGCAAGTGTAATATTCTAACCAATAAAGGATAATAATGTAATTGATTACAAACATATTATAACTAGATATATATAAATATCGCAACATAATCAGAATTTACCAAAATTTCTATATCGCACACTAGCGAATGTTGTAAAAATAATTTGTATTGTTGCATTTTATAGAAAATGAGAATTCGAATAACACCCGTAAGAAATAAAAGAAATATTATTATACAAGTAAATAGTACGCGAAAATTTAGTACAAAGGATCTACTTTATAGCCTGAAGTCAATAGCATGACTGTAACATGCTGCGTAGCGTACTGTTTATACATTAATATTCTTAGGTACCTTTATATAATTGAAATATAAAATGTTATTCCTGACAAATATTTTCAAACTATATTGTTGTATTACTAAAAAATATTACAATAATAACTTTTAATCACAATCAATTTGACTCCTTTTTGAAACGCGTTGTATATGATTCTTCATTACGTAATAAGCACACTACATTGATATTTCCGGGATGTCTACTCTATTATTAATAAAAATCAATGTTAAAGTTTGAATTTCCACAATGGCACTAAAAACGCTGTTTTGCAGTCTATGTAAAGTGTGACGTCACACGCATGTAAACAAACAAGCACCGATTAAATAATCTCCTATATATTATACTCTATTCTATTTCATCCACATGATTTAAAATCTGTGTATTGTTTTGTTTACTTGCGTGTGACGTCACCAGTCATCAACCAATCAAGAATGTTTTTGTTATAAATAAAATTGTAAAAAATATTCAATTTTATTTCGTGTAATCTACAAAATATATACATAATTTAGTTTAAAATAAAGTGAATTCTGTTTTTTTACGCCATTGTCTTCATAGGATGACCACAATTTATAGTATATTTTTAATGTAGCCTATTGTAATCTTTGACATTTTTCAGTTTTAAATAACAATAATAAAAATTACATACTAATAATTACATAAACTAATTCTCTAAGAATATAAATTAAATGTAAACATTTAATCATCATTATCATCGTAAACGGGTGGCGACGTGGGAGAGTAGGAAAGCGAAGTAGGGGAGTACGATGTGGCTCCCTGCGACGGGGAGTACCCGGGTGAAGACGGGGAATAGTTGGGAGAAGTTGGGGTATATGTAGACGACGTAGGAGAAGTAGGAGAGTATTTGTTGGAGCTGGGAGAGTAACCAGGGGTAGACGGGGAATAGTTCGGGGAATAATTTGGTGACGAGAGAGAATATTGTGAACTTCCGGCGTGTTGTGGAGAAGTCGCCGAGTAACCTGGACTGGAGGGTGAGTAATGGGGGCTTGTCGGTGAATACTGCGGACTGGTGCCGATGTATGTGGGACTTCCGCCCGATGGTGACGTAGGGGAGTAATTCGAAGATGTAGGGGAGTACTTCGGTGAGGATGGTGAATAGTTAGACGTGCCAGAGAACGGAGACGTAGGAGAGTAGGACGGACTTGTAGGAGAGTACGCGGGAGACGTGGGTGACGTGGGAGTATAATTTGGCGAAGATGGAGAATAACTATGTGAATTCGGACTGTAAGCCGGGCTTGTCGGAGAGTAACTGCGCGCAGAGGGGGAATAGGCTGGAGAGGTCGGGGAATATGAAGGACTAGTAGGGGAATATGAAGGACTGGTGGGAGAATATGAAGGACTGGTGGGAGAATATGAGGGACTTGGCGAGTAAGATGGACTTGTGGGAGAGTAATTTGGAGAAGTGGGGGAATAGCTTCGAGATTGTGGCGAGTAAGATTGGGAAGCTGGGGAGTACGCCGGAGAAGTCGGGGAGTAGCTTGGTGATGTTGGGGAATAATTTGGTGACGTTGGAGAATAATTTGGTGATGTTGGAGAATAAGATGGGCTGGTAGGGGAATAGTTGGGTGAAGCTGGGGTGAGGCTCGGGGAAGGTAGAGCGTACACAGGACTTGTAGGGGAATAAGAGGGGGAGGCTCCTGCAGGGGAAGCGTAGGGGGATAATGGTGGTCCGGGGGAGCCGGGGGACTGCTGCGGGGACCAGGCCGGTGACAAGCCGGACGCATCCGAAGCTCCTGACGGCGAAAACGATGGACCACCTGGTGTCATGCTGCTACCAACTGTAAGGAAATATAGAACATGTTATAATGTAATACAGACACACTCATAAAAAAAATATACCGGAAAGCTACAGGCTCCTCAAACTAGGTGGAATAGTGTAGGAGGGAACACAAAAGATCCCAAAGAACCAAAGTTGACATTTTCACTGTTTTCATTTTTTGTCTTTTTAATGATAAAATACAATATTGATACTGAGAAACTGCTAGATAATTCCTATATATAAAAAATATCATTAGTATGTATAAACATATTATCTATACTAATATTATAAAGCTGAAGAGTTTGTTTGTTTGTTTGTTTGTTTGTTTGTTTGAACGCGCTAATCTCCGAAACTACTGGTTCGAATTGAATAATTCTTTTTGTGTTGGATAGTCCAGTTATCGAGGAAGGCTATAGGCTATATAACATCACGCTACGACCAATAGGAGCAAAGATATAGTGGTAAATGTGTAAAAAACGGGAGAAATTATTTCATCTTTGAAGCCTTCCGTTGCGTGCGCCGTGAAAACGGTTCAAGATACACAAAAAATATGTATTAAAGAATAATCTAAATATATATAACTCAAAGGTGACTGACTGACATAGTGATCTATCAACGCACAGCCCAAACCACTAGACGGATCGGGCTGAAATTTGGCATGCAGGTAGATGTTATGACGTAGGCATCCGCTAAGAAAGGATTTTGATAAATTCTACCCCCAAGGGGATAAAATAGGGGATGAAAGTTTATATGATAAAAAAATAACTATTCCACGCGGACAAAGTCGCGAGCACAGCTAGTATCTTATAATATCCATCCATTACTAATGTATTTACAAAGTGTTCTAAATTATGTTTTAAATGATTGTTTAGCTAAAAAAAATCAACTATATTAAAAAGAACCTTTAAAAATTAAGAATAGGTTATTTTTCTAAAGAATCTTCTAATTATAAATTAGTCCTTTGACATTTCATATTTAAATTGTAATTTTATTACAATTTAAATTTATAAACGTCAGGGAGAGCAATTTACCGACGTTAGGTAAATTGTTAACAGTAATACAAGAGAGACAATAATGTTCTTAGCTAATCATGTAATGTACATGCCGAGTACATCACAAGGTATGGAGGCGGGGAAGTGAACCTGTGACTAGAAAACGCGAAGTAGTGTTAAAAGCCTTTTACAATATCAACACTCCCACACGTCTACTGTCCAATCATCTGTACCCTCTCTAACCAAATACGATATATTTATACAGTATAAGAATGGATCACATACCTTGTGCAGGAGACCAAACACTGCTTCCGTACCCAGGAGTGTTTTGTGTGGACCAGGGTGTCATGATGGGAGTCATGGAAGGTGTACCAACACCGAAGTACATGCCGCCTCCAACTCCCATACCTACGCCCAGACCTCCCATTTCCATGCCGTGTTTACATTTCTCGGCATCCAAAAGTAAATCAAAGCACCCTGAAAAAATCAGAAAAAAAAGAGATTGAAAAAATCACTTTAAAATACTTTGGACAGATTATATGTATAAAAACTAAAATTAAATGTTGTTCCAAGTGTTTAACCAATAATATTATTGTAATGCGATGGGCAAAATGCATTAGATTTTAGATTCATTGGTACACAATTTGTAATTTATAAATTTTATTTTTTTTGTTGGGTTATACAATAAAAATATCAAATTACCTGTCCCCATACGCGGCATTTGTCCCATGATAATATTTTCCGAGACTCCTCTCATTGGATCGACTTCGGCGTGGCTCGCAGCGTCAAGTAATACGTCCACAGTTTCTTCGAAAGAGCATCTCATAAGGGCCCCGGTGTCTTGTCTGTTGATGCCGTGACGAGTGATAGCCATAAGATGACCCTTGGCTGTCATCACGTCGCATAACAACGCCAAGTGACGGTAGTTCACGTACAGGCCGTAGAACTGCAACACGGCATTCATTTCCTTCTCAACAGATTTCCTTACGGCCTCAATGCCCAACACTTGGAATATCTCGCAAATATCATTACTGAATGTTCTAATAGGATCCACATCGCGTTCCGACAACACCTTCATCAAGGAAGTACCGTCAGTCTCCAACAACCACTCAGCTATGGCTTTAAATTCACCTTGATCAGTAATAATGATTCGCTTCTTGGCTTCAGTCTGTGGTAAATGCATGTACACTTTAGCAATGGCTTCAATACCTTGCAAAGTCATGTCGGATAACATGTTAGCTTCAATACATCTCAAGAACATGTCATCCTCCATTTTGTCCACAGTCTCTTCCTCATTATCTTGGAATTTGTTTTCTTCATTGTTCATAATTCTTATACGCAAAACAAGTTTTTCTGCATTGTCATCATTAAAAATGCAATTTAAATCATCACCAAATCCAGCATTGATTTTTTCAGCAATTTGCTCCATTGTAAGTTTTTTGTCTGTCATTCGCTTCCTGTCTAATTCAATACGCAATAACCAAGGCGATATTTTTGTGGGGTCAAAATCAGGCATCTCATAGTACACATTAACGAATTCTTGATCCTCTGCAATAACGGTATTTTGAGGATCGGGATCGTAATAGATAGCGGTGTTGGCGGTGACCTTTCGCAAGGTTGTGTGTTCCAGTCTACAGAGAACATTCTTTGCTTTCTCCGCGTCTCTGGCTGCACCGCCCGTTAAGAAGACTGTTAGAGAAGGCGCCTTAGGTTTTTTAGAGATGTTGATAATTTCCTTCAGACGAGGCACACCAAGAGTTACGTTTTTGGATGACACACCAGCAAAATGGAAAGTGTTCAGTGTCATCTGAGTAGCGGGCTCTCCAAGCGATTGAGCCGCGAGGGCGCCGACCATCTCTCCTGGATTCACTTGCGCCTGTTGGAATCTTGTTTCAATTTCTCCAATTAACCATTCAAAGGCTTCACTTGATAACCTATATTCTTCAGAAACAAATTTTGTGCAAAGGGTAGATCTGACCAAACATTGGAAGAGCAAGGTAGCATTCTCATTAGCTTGTTTTGATAGACGATCTTCGCCAGCTACTATAACACATTTCTTCAATAGATCCTTGACGCCTTGAATAACTTTAATAGGACCAAGATCTGTCGGCATTCTCTTGTTAATGTGGAAGATCTTTTGCACATTCCATATCATTCTTTTAAAGTTGCATGGAAGAACAACTTTAGACTCTCCAGTTGGGAAAATTGTTCTTAATGCTTCCCTGTCCTTGCAGAGCTGTTCCCACTCACTCTCAAGATCTCCAATGACATACCCAGACTCTGTCAACTCTTTGATAATATCCTCATTAAATATTCTCTTTAGGTACCTTTCATTAGAGGGGTCAAACTTGAATTTCTTTTCAAATGCCTTATTTGATAATTTGACAGTTGGTAGACTTTGGAACTCTACAGTTTCACCTGCCAAACCATCCTCACCATACCTTAACTGAATAAGTTGGCCAACAGAATTTCGAACAGTTCCATCATAATGAACCATAACAGACTCCATAGCTTTGATTAAACGACGTTGAATGTATCCAGTTTCGGCAGTCTTTACAGCAGTATCAATAAGACCTTCTCTTCCTCCCATAGCATGGAAATAGAACTCTGATGGAGTCAAACCGGCAAGGTATGAATTTTCTACAAAGCCCCTAGATTCTGGACCATAATCATCTTTAATGAAATGGGGCAATGTTCTTTTACGAAAACCAAATGGAATTCGTTTACCTTCAACATTCTGTTGGCCCACACAAGCAATAACCTGTGAAATATTAATATTTGACCCTTTAGAACCAGCAACCACCATAGCTTTAAGGTTATTGTATTCTGTGAGAGATTTTTTAGCAGATCCACCAGTTTTGTCACGAGCATCGTTAAGAATTCTGTTTACTTGGTTCTCAAAAGTTTGTCTCAGAGTATTACCAGGAGTAGGTTCCAATTCCATATTGTGGGCTTTTTGAATTACTTCTATGACATCATCTTTAGCTTTGACAATTGCCCTCTGAATTTCGTGATATGTCTGAGGATCAGCAATAGTGTCTCCAATACCGATAGAATGACCTTCCAGAAGGAGCCAGTTGTTGATTACAGTTTGGATGTTTCCATAAAATCGACCTGCAGTTTCATGGCCCAATTCCAACATGCAGATATGTAGAAGAGATCCAGCAGATGCACCAAGTGATTTCTTGCACAAGATGCCCATAAGCAGTTCTCCATGCTCCACAACTACCTTTGTGTCTCCAGGAGAAATCCATTTATAAGGTCCATCATCTTCCTCATCAGGATGAGTAGAGTGGGTTCTAATCATGTTTACATTGCCAGGAATAATCAGAGTAAATATTTGTTTTCCAGTCCAGAGAGGTTGTGGTTTTAAAATGCATGGTTGTGGTATTTTACCATCCCATGTAGGTAAAAACATCAATAAATTCATAACTTGTTCTTTTGTCAAAAAGACATCTCTCTTTGTCATTTTCCTTACTGCAGTTAGAGTATCCTGTACAATACCCATAACAGGTTTGTTTGCTTGCGGAGTAATAATTTGTCTAGGGGTAATGTGTATGTTTTCTACTTCAGCTCTCGTTTCCATAGATTGTGGAACATGAAGATTCATTTCATCTCCATCAAAGTCAGCATTGTAAGGAGATGTGCAACTTAAATTCATCCGGAAAGTGGACCATGGCAATACCTTTACTCTATGACCCATCATACTCATTTTGTGAAGAGTGGGTTGACGGTTGAAAATGACCAAGTCATCATCTCTTAAATGTCTTTCTACTTTATAACCATACTGCAAATGTAAATCTGAAGGTTTTGGGTGGAATCTCAAGTCAATCCTTTCACCATTGTCTCTTACAATATATTTTGCTCCGGGATATTGTGCATTTCCTCTTCTTACTAACTCTTGCATCCTATCAATATTGAAAGGAGTCACAAGTTCTGGGAATGTCAGGTTTTGAGCTATAGATCTAGGAACCCCAACTTGATCAATTCTCAGGTTAGGATCTGGTGTAATTACTGTACGAGCAGAGAAATCTACACGTTTTCCCATTAAATTTCCTCTAATTCTCCCTTCCTTTCCTTTTAATCTTGCTTTAATAGCTTTTAGAGGTTTTCCAGATTTTTGCATAGCTCTGTAATAAAAAAAAATTAAAATCATAATTTTAATGACAATTATAGTTTTGATGACAACATTTCTTTCCAAACTACTTACTTTGGCATGCCTGGCATATCATTATCTACGAAAGTGGCAACATGAAACTGCAACATCCTAACATTTTCAGCCAGGACATGGGCTGCAGCACCAGATTGCTCATTCCTCATAAGTTCATTGTTTGATTTAATAATGTCTGCAAGTTTGTGAGTTAAGTCATCCTGATTCTTAGCCGCACCAAACATTACTACAGCAGGTCTTACACATAATGGTGGTACAGGAAGACATGTTACTATCATCCAATCTGGTCTTGCAAACTTGGGATCCATGCCCAGTATAAAAGATTCTTCATCTGATAAAACAATAAAATTATTTATAAAATAAAATGACTATTGATTGATTTTATAACATAAAATAAAATTAAAAACAATATTTTTGTTGTAGTAGTAAGATAATATTTTAGTGAGAAAATAGTACCTAGGCCCTACTAGGAAGCCACATTGCCATAAAGATTGACGCATTAATCAAAATGTATGTGAATTGACATTTCTCATTAGACAAGTTTTACCTATAGACAAATTTTCCTATTGATTGGTATGTTGATGTGACTTCCTAGTAGACACCTAAAAATATTACTCCCAACCAGGCCTTGAAGCATGGCACTACTGATAGTGTAGTAAATATCACAGCAAAATAAAAATAAACTAATTAATTGTAAAAAGTATTTTATCACAAATATCTTAACAATGTGCTAAAGGAACATGAGGTTATATGTGTGTTTAATACACATATAAGCTCATGCCTCTTTATGTGATGGTACTAATAGTACCATCACATAAAGGTGCCTTAAGTTGTTGCCCAAGACTGACAAGACAGCCTCTTGGTACCCAGCAATGAAGTTTTATATACCAGTGGGCCTATCGCGTAACTGCAATGGTAATGGTTCGTTTTGACATTTGAAGTCCATTAATGAACATCTAAACATTAATTCGTATCGCAGAACGCAATGGGAATGGAAACCCATTATCATTGTAAATTAATCCCATTGAACGAACGAAATATGATAGTTCATACAGATTAGAGCGATCGCGTAACCTTATTGACAGTTGAGAATGATATTCATTACCATTTTAAAACGTCAAATGAAGCAGGTTACTCTTGTCCAGTCGGCATCATAATCATATTTTTTTTTATAAACGAAAACTTTGTATTTTTATCGGTAAAACAAGTTTTCATTTAAAACAATAAATTAGTAAGTAGGTATGATGCAGTGAATGTCATATATGTACATTGAAATTAATAAAAAAATCAATAATAGATTGTTTAAAAGATCAACTTTTTTGTACTTTATTTGTAACATTAATTAATAATAATCTGACATAACTATTTATGAAAACTCGTAGCCAAGCAACCGAGTGCGTTCAGATTCATCACAAGTTACATTTTGTTCGAGATTCCCTATTACAATACTTCTATGGGCTCTTATTCAAATTAGTTTTTTTTATTTTATGTATAAAATTATAGAAGAATTGAATACTGTGATAAACATTTAAAGGAAATAATATATTTTATATAATTAATTTCTTTTCGATATTTGTCATGTACTTGATGAAACAAAACGCAATTGAATGAGTGAATCATATAAATTTTTGAAAGCCATTACGATCCAAATGTTTATGCAATCGCACCTATTTGCTTCAATGGTAATGGGAATGGCAATGGTGATACAAATGAACTTCATTCCCATCGAAGTTACGCAATAGGCCCACAGGTCGCAACCAATATTTCCAGTATACACCAAACTAATGGTAAGCTTATTGCAGTGCTTAGATTTACTTAATAACATGTCAATACACAGATTCCCAGTTGGTATAGTGATACTGGGACTGACAACTTACTTACTTACTACAACAAAAATAATACCTGTAATATGTTTCAGTATCTCCCAAACCCTTTCAGCAGTAATTATTGTTTTCTTCTCTTGTGAGTCTTCATTAACATGTTTCCATTCTGCAGTTAAATCCAAGCCTTGTCTCCTAATAGAGGGTTGGTAATGTCCACAACCTCCATGGCCCGTGCCTTTTTTTCCTTCTTCACCCTCTTTACCTATATCCATGTCTTCTCCACCTTCACAAATATTTTTTCCTTTGCATAAATCATAGACGTAAGTTAAACGTTTACGTGGTTGACCTTTAGATTTCATAACAATTTCTTTAATTTTTGGGTTAGTCTGAAATAGAATAAATGTGTAAGTTTTATACATGGAAAATTCAGGTAAATAAATGATTAGGTTGTTTGTTTGGTCCAAATACATGCTAAAGTGCACTCTTAAAGTTGTTTCTTTTTGGTGCAAAATAAAATTAGGTAGCAATATAAATAAGGTTAAGCAGATGACAGGGGGGCCCGACTTTTGAAAGGTGACCGCTTTATAAAATGAGGCTATACCATCCTAAACACCATAACAAGCTCGCACCTTGTTAGGTGTTGCCTCCAAATAACATGGGCAAATGGGGAAGGGTTAATCCCTACTCTAAAGCCATTTATTAAAAGGTTCTTGGGGGCCAAAAAGGCATCCGTCATGGTATATCTATTTAGGAAGAATGCTGGACCTTATTTTGTTGGTGTATTTTGTATATGCACTATGTCAAATTCTTAAATTCTGACTTTGATATATTTGATTTTGTCAGTTGATTTAGTAGAATAAGGTTTGAAGTTTGCGCCATAAGACCTGGGGCCTGTTTCCAGATAATTGATTGATTTCATAAAATCAGACCCCTGTGCAGTAACAAAACTCATATCTACAGGGGTAAGGAAATAATAGGGAATGCTTAATGCAGAGGTAACCACCAACTTCAATACTGTGAGTTCTCATTTAAGTTGACATTTCATACAAATGATATTTCCAATTATTTTATTTTAAATTAGGTACTCAAACTAGTTATGCCATAGTAAATTCAACACTTTTCGTAGCAACAAAAACATAGTGATCAATCTCAACTTGAACTAGACCTCACTATAGTGAAGTCTGTGATTACCATGCTGCCTTAACTATTTGTAATAAAATGACCTGGAGCTATATTCACTCATCTGTACTCATAATAATACCTTTGTACTATGATAAAAATAAAATAAATTCAATACTTACAGGACTAACCAATAACTTTGAACAATAAAAACAAACACATCTTAATACTTTGATTGTTTTTGTTATAAAGCCAATATGAAAAACTGGCTTAGATAAGTCAATATGTCCAAAATGCCCTGGACACTCTGTCATATTCCCTGCACAAGTCTGGCATCGGGAACTTCTATCAATCACTCCTTGTCTTGGGTCCATGAGGCCACCCAACTTTGGACGGCCTCCTTCCATAGTTTCCGGGTAGCGAATGCCCCCTTCTGTGACTGACATCCGTCGCTATAATAAAAAATTACCATGGAATTTAAATATATTATATTTTATGTTTGGTATTAAAAAAATATGAAGTGCGTTGTTTATCAAAGTGAAAGAATTACACCATATTGTACATGCCTAATAATTAGTGAATATTAAAATTATTTAATAAGTAATATTATAATAATAATTTTCATATAAATAACTATAATAAAAAATAACTAGGTAGAAAGTTTTTATTTTATTTACAGGAACACTGATACAGCAATACAATCAACATGTCATAAAACATATCTCATTAGACTTAAGATAAAAAATTCATACTCAAATTAAAATTTAGATTACTAGTAGAATTAGTTTAATACTTACGATTTCATCTGGCGATATAATACCAAATTGTACTCTTTTTACTTGGCGCAACGGCGCCTTCGAATCGTTCGTGGTCGCCATTTTGAAATGGCATTACTTTTTTTTGCAGCATTATAGCAATATTGATTACATTGCGGTCCGAATCGCGCCTAAATCGACATTAGCGGCCTCTCAATTTCGGTGCGAATCAGCGTAAGCACGCTAACGGCAGATGAGAACACAGACTCTGTGGATGAGGATAATAATAGGGATGTTATGGTAGACGACTTAAGGCTTGCTAGGCTCCCAAAACCGCGCCTCGCCTAAAATAATTTTATCGATGGCCCCATGACGCACTCATATAAAATGTATAGGTCATTTTATATGAGTGCGTGATGGGGCCTTACCAAAGAGTCAACCTTTACCGTCACGCATTTTGCGTGCATTAGTTAGGCTTTTGACGTTTTTCTTTGTAGGAGATGATCACGGAATAGAAAAAACAAGTGGAAATGCTATAAAGCACGAAATGTATTAGAACCGGTGTCGCCAAAATCATATATCTATAAGTATTGAATCTATAACCACTTCGTCCTGATTGGTTGCAATTATACACAGCAATTTTAAACACTATTCTCCAAATAATTAGATTTAAATTCATATAAAAAAATAATCATGCCATCTAACATAAAGTAGTAAGAACCTCCTATAAATGGTTCTGCTATTCCTACACAGATGGCGTGATTACTACAACATTCGAATAAATGTTTTGTTCAGTCGACATAAGGCATATTATCTTTTATATAAAAAAAAGTATTTTAGTTTATTCTAGAACTTTCCTTGCATAAAAATATAATAATTTAAAGGCGGCGACATAATAAAATATTTAAAGTATCGATATCGATGCTTTTTTTAAATATAAATGTGCTCTATATATTTAAACGCAGATGGAAGGGAAAACTTTTTAGAAAACATAGCTATAAAACTTTTAGAAAATATAAAGGCTTAAAAAACTGATTTTTGAGATAAGTATATTTTTTTAAGTTGAGTTGGGTGACGTTGTCGTGACGTGAGCACGAAACAAAACTTTGGGACGCAATCTTAATATAACTAGTATTTTTGTAATAAAAATAAAGAAATTAGGCAAAATGAAGAAATTATTTTTGCCTGGAATATTACATTATTTTATAAAAATATTTTTTATCGTTATTTAAAAAAAATGAGTTTATAGTCGCAATGGTACAGACCACAATTTTGTTTGGGCATATGACGTGACGAGTCTTAATTAAATATATATCTCAGAAACCATTTTTTTTATTAAAAAAATAATAATTTAGGTATATTACATTAATTTAGTATTTACACGCACCCATGTGCACATACATATTTTATATTAATTAATTGCAATCTTTATCAATACCTTACTTCGTCTATATTAATGAAAATTTGTTATTGGTCTTATGATAATGTTGTATCTTTTATGTACTATTTTTTATTGTATCGCTGTCGATTTTCTTGAAATAAATAAATAAATATTCACAAGAAAGGAAATCTTTTCGGAAGCCCATTGATTTGGATGGCTGCTGCGCTATAAAGATTTTTTTATGTATGTGTTTTAAGGTAAACCAACCAAATTGTGCTCACTTCTACGTATAGGGAGTTTATCGTTATAAAGAGTTTACACGTAGGTACATTTTATTATTCTAAGCCCATATTATTAAAAAATTGTATGCGATACAATATGAATAAATATTTTTTAAAAAATGTAAGTATATAATTTTGTATAACTGCCGAATCTGTTTCTTCTTTTCTTTAAATAAATAAGTTATATCGATAAGCACCCACTACAACACTAACCGAGTAGCAAAGAACTTTTGAAATCCCAATTTCAACCTAAAGTATTCTTTATTACAATTACATAAGGTTGATTTCTTCATTTAAACTACAATTATTAGTAAACTTAAATAAGCTAAGGTTTTTAAAGAATACTAACAAAATCGTACTTACCGATGATACGAAACACCTCCATTACGAAGATTTTTTCTCCTACTATCGTTTTTGCACTCCAGAATGCAACAATACGGCATATTTACAATAATTATGCGGAAAAATCAGGAACGACGCGAGACTACCAACTCGAACCGATGTTAGACACGACTGATAACGACTGGGATCAAATAAGCGTACCTACGCTTAATTGTGCCACACTAAACACGCCTACTTTGCACTTCCACTTGTTTTTTCTATTCCGTGGAGATGATCATACTTACGAAGCTTGTAATACTGACAATACATAAGCGAAATCTAAGTACGAATTTCATAACGACATCTTCTAATGAAGGACTCTCCAGTTCTAAAAAGGCTTAGGTTAACAAAATCGCACAAAATCAACCAAAATTTCTGCCAAAGAACTAACCTCGTAAGTACATTATTTCAATGGTGATCCTGCCGATGTCACGTTTTATCAGCCACAAACAGCAACAAAGGCCTTTTTTATCAGCAGGACCACCACTGTAGGTATCTCTTAAACCAAGCGATCTAGCGAAATGTGAATAGGCTAACAAAATCGAAAACTAATTTCTGCGAAAGAACTAACCTCGTAAGTACATTATTTCTAGGGTAGTCCTGCCGATGTCACGTTTCATCAGTAGGACTACCACTGTAACTGTTGCACCAAGCGGTCTAGCAAAATGAAAATAGGCTAACAAAATCAAAAACTAATTTCTGCGAAAGAACTGGGGCCTTATTCCGAGCTTACAACCGCTAATCACGACAAGACGTTGCGCAAACTATAAATATGGAAATATAAGTTCTATTCCAATGGTTATATAGTATGTATTAGGTTGACTATAATAATGCCACCATACACGAATTCTTCGCATGTTTTAACATCTTATGAGCATTGGAATTTCAACTTTATAATTAACAGGATAGAACTTATATTTCAATACCCGTACTTTACGCAAAATGCGCGACGGTGAACGTGTCAAAACTTGGAATAAAGCCCTAGGGGCTTTATTCCTAATTTTGACACGTTCTAATCTCGTAAGCAGTGTTGCCATTTTTTTTGGACTGGTGGGGAAAAAATCGGATTAGCGGGAAAAAAATATTTAGGGATTTCTAGCGGATTTTCCAATAATGTTAAAACGAGAGGCAATATATGCATAAATACAAGCCAGTGAGACTAAATACTATAAATATAACGTATGAATAAATTTTAGCGAACGATGGCGTTTTTTTTTTGGCTCATCTAGAATTTCAGAACAGATATGTGGGGCCTTATTCCTAGTTTGCAAACATTAAACACGAAAAGACGTTGCGTAAACTATAAATATTGAAATATAAGTTCTATCCTGTTAATTATAGAGTTGAAATTCCAATGCTCCATTCATATTCAAACTTGCGAAGAATTCATGTATTTCAAGATGGCGGCATTATTATAGCCAACCCAATACATACTATATAACCATTGGAATAGAACTTATATTTCCATATTTATAGTTTACGCAACGTCTTGTCGTGATTAGCGGTTGCAAACTCGGAATAAGGCCACTGGTCATCATAACAATCCTTGCGATCCGATGCCAGCGCTGTCAGCACTGCCCCCCTAGCCAAGAGCATGGTCGCTTTTTACGCTCGGACGTCGCAGAAGCGTGACAGAGAGGGAGATAATAAATTGATTATCCTATTGGTGTATCTATATTGTTGTCTCGTTTTGGTTATTTCTGCAACGATAAAAACGAAAGTGACGTCATCATCAAATGTCATCTTCATACAAAACTTTCGTGCGCGCTTTTAGCGCTCATGCTCTTGGCTAGGGGGGCTGGTCCGTATGAGCGTAAGCCATTTTTTAGCGCTTTTTCTAATTTATAGAACGGCAATACTGCTCGTAAGTGCGTTTTTTCTATGGTGGTCCTGCCGAAATGACAACAAAGCCTGTATATATTATTATATTATAGCTAACAAAATCGCTCAAATTACGTACTAAAACCAGGGGCCTTACCAAAGAGCCGATCGATAATCGAATCGAAATACCCATCGAAAGCCAAATGTATGGGATTTGACGTTTCTCGGCGTTCGGACTCACGGAATAGAAAAAACAAGTGGAAATGCTATAAAGCACCAAATGTATTAGAACCAGTGTCGCCAAAATCATATATCTATAAGTATTGAATCTATAACCACTTCGTCCTGATTGGTTGCAAATATACACAGCAATTTTAAACACTATTCTCCAAATAATTAGATTTAAATTCATATAAAAAAATAATCATGCCATCTATCATAAAGTAGTAAGAACCACTGAACAAATAAGTAAGAACCTCCTATAAAAGGTTCTGCTATTCCTACACAGATGGCGTGATTACTACAATATTCGATTAAATGTTTTGTTCAGTCGACATAAGGCATATTATCTTTTATATAAAAAAAGTATTTTAGTTTATTCTAGAACTTTCCTTGCATTAAAATATAATAATTCAAAGGCGGCGACATAATAAAATATTTAAAGTATCGATATCGATGCTTTTTTAAATATAAATGTGCTCTATATATTTAAACGCAGATGGAAGGGAAAACTTTTTAGAAGACATAGCTATAAAACTTTTAGAAAATATAAAGGCTTAAAAAACTGATTTTTGAGATAAGTATATTTTTTTTAAGTTGAGTTGGGTGACGTTGTCGTGACGTGAGCACGAAACAAAACTTTGGGACGCAATCTTAATATAACTAGTATTTTTGTAATAAAAATAAAGAAATTAGGCAAAATGAAGAAATTATTTATGCCTGGAATATTCATTATTTTATAAAAATATTTTTATCGTTATTTAAAAAAAAAGAGTCTTTAGTCGCAATGGTACAGATCCCAATTTTGTTTGTGCATATGACGTGACGAGTCTTAATTAAATATATATCTCAGAAACCATTTTTTTTATTAAAAAAATAATAATTTAGGTATATTCACAAGAAAGGAAGTCTTTTCGGAAGCCCATTGATTTGTTAAATTTTCATGCATCCTGCCGATGTTATCGGCAGGATAAAAAATTTAACAATGTGCAACTTTTTTGCTCTACATTGTGTTAGAGCAAAAAGTTATTTATAAAAAGTATTTTGCATTAGGCGGCCGGTTCAATTTACAATAAAACAAATATAGTATATTTCTTAGTATATTTCACACAATATCTCACTATTACAACGTTCCAAATTTTATATATAACCATATAAAGTAGGAACCTGCAATATTATAATTTATAGCTCGCGATCTGCACTACTCGTTAGCTGATAACCAATGACTGTCGATATATCTGCCAAAAGTGAGAAAAAAAATGGAAACACCAAGTAAAACCTTAGCAGATTAAAAATATTATAATAGAATAGAATATGTATGTATTCAATAAAATAAAACAAAACTTACGCTAACTTACAATAATATAATAGTACGATTACAATGCTAATAAAACTACATTTTATTGAAATGGTTTCACCCTCAGCTTATGATTAAATAAATAGTGTCTCGCGCTCATTTTCAGGATGAACCATGATTATTAACCTAGATTTTATACATAATAAAATTGCTAATTTATTAAGTCATAGCAAATTCAAACCAAAATGAAAAACAATATAACAAAAACAATGAACAGGAGGAAAACTAAATTTAAAATAGTGTGAAATAGATTTGATATTTAGTCAACAAAATACTCTTTTTATCGGTTATCTTATTCTTATAGAACAATTGACTATTATGAAACATTTTAATATCATATCATAAACACTTCCAATGCCTCTATGTATGTAGTAATAAAAAAAAAACATGGTAACTTACTTGATTAAAAAGCTTAACGATTTTCAAAGTTGGAAATGCTGTTAGTTTTGTATATTTGTATCCTTTATTTGATATTAAAATATCATCTTCTATAAAATGTTCAGAACATATGGTGCTTGATTTTGTTGGCATCCAATTTATTCTACCTGTAGCATCAATCCATTTCTCTTTGACAGTGGCGTCTTTGGGAAACCTAAAAATATTTTAAATGAAGGTTAGAAAGTTGGTTAAGTTCTTATTGATGACATTTCAATGATTTTAATGAAATTATATATAAACCGCTCATTGTAACAATATGGTAAATGGTAAGTAATGGTAATGGTAAGTAATTGTAACAATGGTAGCCTACTAAATTTTAATTATTCAATTTTATAAACTATTAATTTCAATTTCTTTTTACAAACAACTGTTACTGTGTCTAAATATGAACACAATTCTTCGTAATATAAAATGGCTGCTGCGCTATAAAGATTTTGTTATGTATGTGTTTTAAGGTAAACCAACCAAATTGTGCTGACTTCTACGTATAGGGAGTTTATCGTTATAAAGAGTTTACACGTACATTTTATTATTCTAAGCCCACACTATTAAAAAATTGTATGCGATACAATATGAATAAATATTTAAAAAAATATGTAAGTATATAATTTTGTATAACTGCCGAAACTGTTCCTTCTTTTCTTTAAATAAATAAGTTATATCGATAAGCACCCACTACAACACTAACCGAGTAGCAAGAACTTTTAAAATCTAAATTTCAATCTAAAGTATACTTTATTACAATTACGTAAGGTTGATTTTAACTTCATTCAAACTACAATTATTAGTAAACTAAAATAAGCTAAGGTTTTTAAAGAATACTAACAAAATCGTACTTACCGATGATACGAAACACCTCCATTACGAAGATTTTTTCTCCTACTATCGTTTTTGCACTCCAGAATGCAACAATACGGCATATTTGCAATAATTATGCGGAAAAATCAGGAACGACGCGAGACTACCAACTCGAAGCGATGTTAGACACGACTGATAACGATTGGGATCAAATAAGCGTAGCTACGCTTAATTGTGCCACACTAAACACGCCTACTTTGCACTTCCACTTGTTTTTTCTATTCCGTGATCGGACTTTACCCATAGAGTAAAATTCCTATACATTTTTATCGATCGATGAGGCGATTCGATTGGCGATAGTGTTCTTTGGTCAGGCCCCTGGTCTAATTAAAATCGAAATCACACGTAGTGGTCCTGCGGTGTCACGCATACAACAAACTAAGGACCATAATGATACTGCATTCGTACTCGCAAAGTCTGCTTCTCCATCCAAAAGAGCTTTTGCACTTCCAGTAATACTAGATTACTGTTTGGGACATCACTGTTACCAAAAATAAAGCGGCCCTATTGGTTGTTGCTCACGTATACGTAGCTATACAAATACGCAGGGACCGGACCTATTTCCCCTTCAGGGGTTTTTAAATGGGTTTTTACTATGGGCTTGCTTACCAAACCCGTTGCACCTCAAAAATATATTGAAATCAAAATAAGCATTACCCCTATCAAACTTTACCAAATGAGGTAATCAAATGACTTTGAAAGTGTAACCCAATGAATGGGAAACCCCTTGTGTTTAAGTGATTTAAACGATTTTGATATTACTGTATAATATAATAAGAGTCATTTTAGCTTAAATATATTTTTTGTCAGCGTAATGTTCAATTTTAATTAACTGCAATAACCATCAACTTATTTTTTTTCCTGCACCAGTTTTGCTGGCTGTTTAAGAGTACGTCTTACAGGATAACCTGTTAAACATAGGGGTTTCCCTTTCAAAAGGGTTACCTAAATGTATAGGATAGCAGTTGAATTGGGTAAGCAAGTTCACGGGGTAATTCGACGTAAGAGGTACACCGTTTAAAGACTTAAGCCGAGGAACGGTTTTTCCGGTCCCTGCAAATACGTTACGTTGCAAAACCATTTATTTAAAAAAACCTTTATTGCAATAAGAAGGTTTGTACAAAAGCGAACTTAATGCCTTAGGCAATGGTAGAGCCTCTGAGCTTCTGCTCAGGTAGGTAAGGTAGGTAACGAAAAAAACACATCATTGCTTAAAATACCTATATTTTATTGCATAAATACACTTTGGTAGATAAAAATCTGTTTATTTACTAATAACGCTGTTTATCTAAAAAATCCTGTTAATTACTAAATGCTTTAATATAATTAAATCTAAACTTTACTACTTGATGGAATAACGTTAAATTCTAAACAATCTTTAAGAAGAGTGGTGCGTCTCTTTTCCGCAATGTCCATTTGGTTTTCAAGGTCTCCGCGGTCGGTTGTTTCAGCTCTTTCAACTTTCCAGGACAAGTTTTCAATTTCAGCTTCCAATTGAGCCTGGTAAAAAAGTTATTAAGTTATTATTGATTTTTTTTTAAAAGTAGGACAGTTTACACATAGATATTTTTCTGATCACAAACTAAGCTCTAGGCTTTAACTAAGTATACGAGAAACAATAATACTAAAACATATTATATTTTATTAAACACCCCATAACATGGCAAACTACAGAAAAAAGAACTTCTATTTGCTCGTGGTTCGAACCCACGACCACTGGATACAACGCAATCACTAGTCTACATAGGCGATCATATTATTGGAGCACAGCATGTGACTTTATATCTACCACTAGCGGCCCGTCCCGGCTTCGCACAGGTTTGTATAACTTTAACTATATGCTCAGCGCACGCCACGGAAGGCCTCAGAAACGATACTTTTCCCCCGTTTTTAAAACATTTTTGGTTACTGCTCCACACCTATAGGACCTAGCGTGATATTATATAGCCTATGTTACTTCTGAATAATGCAGCTTTCTAATGGTGAAAAAAATATTGCAATCGGTCCAGTAGTTTTTGAGTTTATTCATTACAAACATACAAAAACACAAAAATACAAAAATACAAATCTTTCCTCTTTATTATATTAGTATAGATATTGTCTGAAATGTATTGATTGGTCGATCAATACATTTTTGTTTAACAACATTGATCGCTCCCACAGTTAAATGATATGGGCGGCGACAGTCGAATTTGCATTAAAAGTATATTTATTTTTATTTCATAGATAGGTGGCAAAGCAGCTTGCACCTTATGCCATTCATTATTATTACAACTGACGAAAAAAAAATTCAATTGAATACGCATAAAATAAATGTAACACAAAAGTAAACAGTTGGATATAATACTTAAAAGCCTTTCGTATCTGTTTCAGAGAGAATAGGGTATTTGACTCCTTTTTGAAACTCGTTTTATATGATTTTTTATTACATAATAAGCACACTACATTGATATTTCCGGGATGTCTACTCTATTATTAATAAAAATCAATGTTAAAGTTTGAATTTCCACAATGGTGCTAAAAACGCTATTTTGCAGTCTATGTAAAGTGTGACGTCACACGCAAGTAAAAGAACTAACACAGATTAAATAATCTCCTATATATTATACTCTATTCTATTTCATCCACATGATTTATAATTTGTATATTGTTTTGTTTACTTGCGTGTGATGTCACCAGTCATCAACCAATCAAAGATGTTTTTGTTATAAATAAAATTGTAAAACATATTCAATTTTATTTCGTGTAATCTTTTTTTTTTATATAATATATAGGACAATTTACACAATATTGCTCTGGTCACAAACTAAGCTCTAATAATAGGCTTGTACTATGTGTACCAGAAGCAACTATATAATACATATTATATTTTATAAACACCCAGACCATGACAAACTGTACAGAAAAAACGTACTATTTTTTTGTCATGGGTGGGAATCGAACCCACAACCTCCGGATACAACGCCAAAGGCGCAACCACTAGTCTACGGAGGCAATCTACAAAAGATATACATAATTTAGTTTAAAATAAAGTGAAATATGTTTTTTTACGCCATTGTCTGATACTCTCCGAGGCACTATAGTAGTGTTGTTAAACAAATGAACATACATTTTTATATTAAAAACTCATTGGTACACACCGGGGTTTGAACCAGGGACCTAAGTGTTTTTAAGTCTAAGGTCTAACCAACTCGGCCACCACATATATAAAAAAAAAAATATGTGTGAAGTTGTTTAAACTAACTATAATTTCGAATTGGTGACCCAACATTCTAGGGTGAGCACGGTCCACACCACTACCAGTTACAGCTGGTAGACCCAATAGGCTATTTGACTACATTAAAAATATACTATAATTTATGGTCATCCTAAAAAATTTATTTCACTTTATTTTAAACTAAATTATATATTTTTTAACGATGGGCCGACTATAGTATTTGCCGACTAGACGACTTTCAAATTGCCCACTAGTCGGCCGACTAATTGGCAAAGCCGGTCATTCTAATGCCTACTTGTGGGAGGCCGAAACATTGACATTCTTGCATCACAACTTGCCTCTAATTAAAAATAAAAATGTTTAAGGCTGTATTCTGAAAATCTAGAACAACAAAACGCCAATTGTTTGTTAGAGAAATTTTCTCGATACTCACAGACAACTATTATTATGCAAATAGTAACTCTTTAACTTGAAAATGAAAAGATTGATATAGTCTTCTATATATTATTTCAATAAAAAATGTGTTTATATTTTCCAAAACCTGAATTTTGATACTTTTTAACGGCTCTGCTAGCGACAAAACTACAACAATTTATAATGGTAAAAAAAATGATATCAATAGTTTATTATGTAATCTAAAAATGTATGGAGAGATTTTTGTAAGTTTAATAGAAAAATATTATTAAACTAATTTACAAAACTTGCCAGACAGAAATCTCTATACAAAATCCATAACAGGGGCTTTATTCAGAGTTTTGACACGTTCACCATCGCGCATTTTGCGTAAACTATAAATATTGAAATATAAGTTCTATACTATTAAATATAGAGTTGAAATTCCAATGCTCGTTAGATGTTCAAACTTGAGAAGAATTAGCGTATTTCAAGATGGCGGCATTATTATAGCCAACCTAATACAGACTATATATCCATTAATATAGAACTTATGTTTCAATATTTATAGTTTACGCAACGCCTTGTCGTCTTTAGCGGTTGCAAACTCGGAATAAGGCCCCAGGCCGTCATTGTGCGGGCGATCCCGCCTGTGAAAGGTGGCTCCGCGCCGCTTTTTTCTATTTCACTGTCGGAGCACTAAATATTCACTGTTGGGAACTTTATAAGACAAGTAATAATTATTTTGATTATATTCTATGTTTTTATACCTTTTAACACGAATAACTACAGATTCAGCTAAAATAAGTATACAATTTTCGCCAACTGTCACTGTCAGTATAACCCTACATTAAAAAAAAGACAGACGGTCCGATGTAACTAAAAGTACACAACAGCTATTAGATTTGGTCGCTTTTAAATCTTTAATAAAGTATATCGTCGGGCGCACATTACTTTACATTTTTTAAATATACATACTTATACCTATTTCTTTTTTTGTATTATGTTTTAATTCTGTTTTTTTTTATATGTCCAAAGCAAAGCAGTCGATAGGGTTCATCCATTGTCAAAAAAAAATAGATTTCTTGGCAGAGTACTACAAAAAAAAGCATTACCTACCAAATATTTAAATACAAAACTACTTATACAATAATGTATTGTGTTATTTTATCATTATTAATATTATTACAAATCAAAAGTTTTATTATATATATTATTTTTTTTTATACAGCATGCGTCACAGTTTGTTTCTAACTCATAAGATGTGATTTCAATAGTATTAGACCGATTTAATGTGCCGGCCAAATGATGCTGTTACCAAATGGGCGGCGATAAAGAAGAACATACGCGATAATAATAAATAATTTATAGCACAAAATAATTCGAACAATGTTTTAGAAACTGGCAGTTGGCAATTTCTAGAACATTGTTTGAATTATTCTACGCTAGAAAAGATTTATTAACATTCCACATGATTGGTGGAATGCCAGGTCTCTCAGTTTTCAACAATTAACTGCTGCTGCGTTGTATAACTGCACCATAAAAGGAGACTGCCGCCTTAATAAGCGACCGTTCTCTATATTTCTATATTTTTTGATCGATTGTAACCATGGTAACTACTAAAGTACTACTACTACTAGTTTATACGATTATTGTCTTTAAATTAAAATAAACATATTTCATTTAATTATTGGTGCGAAACTCGGGAGGGCTCGTGTCCAATAATATTATAGTAACCAATATTTATTTTTATTTTTGAATAGTGACAACTGCTTTTATAAAATAATATTGCATTTTTACAATTTATAAATAAACAACATTTTCAAACGCTGAAAACATTTTATTTATTACAATTTTATACATACACATAAATATAAAAAATGGTAGGTAAATAATTAAAGTTTATGAGATTATGGTACAGGAGATGGCACAGATAGTGCTATTTGCTGATGATACATCCCTACTGTTTAAAAAATTATGTACATTTGTTTGACAATAACACTATTAAGTTAAGCTGTCGGTCCCGGTTTCACTATACCAACTTGTGAAACTGTTTATATTATTATTATTTATTGGTTATTGAGTCTATTCAAAACATCGCGACGAGCTAGCCACTTGTTCGGTGTAGACTCATACCATCGGCTACGACGAGGTGGGATTAAAACCCTCCGCTGGGTACCCTGGGGCCGTCTAGGCGGACTTGGGCACCGTAAGGCACCCGTGATGATATGTATGTATGTATTCCAATTAGGTAACTCCGGAATATTTTGTAGATAGTGTTGTGTAGTTGTAGAATGTGCGTAGATAGACAGGTAAGTAGAATAAAGTGACGCAGACCCCAATCCTTAGTAATATCTCTCTTTCTATGGCGTCATTCTTTACTTTTCTGACGACGTTAGGGTTGTCTTCTTTTAAAGAAAACCTAGGTTAGGTACTTAATAGTAAGTACGTAGATCATAAAACAATTTTATTTTATGATGTCTGCTATTATTACATTATATTTATATTGCTAGGTATTTTAACCTAAGGATATACGTAAGCCATAAGGCACATTACATTATCTACGACACGAAATATTGCTTTTCGGTGTATAGGCACAAAATAAATAATAGTAGGTACAAGTAGTATAGGTAGATTATGTGTAATGATATAAGTGCGAATACCTTTAAAGGAAACAGATTAGGCGCAAACAGTACCTACCTACTAAGTTGAAAGAAAAACTTACAAAAACATTGTCTCAGTATATTTGCTTAGTCTATGTTATTTATTATTAAGCAACCTACGTACCTAATTGGGCAAATAAATAGGTATGTAATTAAATATCTCACAAAGTACGTAAATACGAGAAACTTAGATAACTATAACAAAGGACAACATTTGATACATAGGAAAGGTGGCGAGTAATGAAAATTCGCATTCTAAAACCCACCCGTGGGTACGGCCTGGTACTTGTAGCTTCATACCTAAAGCGCGGAGTGGAACACCCCTGACATTACTAAGGATTGGGGTCTGCGTCACTTTATTCTACTTACCTGTCTATCTACACACATTCTACAACTACACAACACTATCTACAAAATATTCCGGAGTTACCTAATTGGAATACACACATACATATCATCACGGGTGCCTTACGGTGCCCAAGTCCGCCTAGACGGCCCCAGGGTACCCAGCGGAGAATTTCCAAGTCAATTTGCATTCAAGTGTGACGTCACACGCAAGTTAACAAGTTTGATAGCTTTGATGTAAGTAATCTTATGTAATTGTAAGTAACTAGATAGCAGCTAATAATATAAAGATTAGAGTAAAGTGAAATCAAAATACATAAGCGGCCTAAATACAACTACATAAAATACATAAATATATGTTTCTAAATTATGATAATGAGTAATTTCTTGAAAATGGCGAAACGGAAATAAAATTTAAATAAAAAATGAATTAATGAAGAATGAAATAAAACTAGTTTTAAAAATGAATCAAATAGCATATTATAAAAAATGTATAGATTAGTTTTTCAAGTTAACCTACCTGTTGATATTCAAACAGCTCTTTCTTAGCACCATCCATGTAGTAGGCAAAAGGATAGGTGTACTGCAACGTGTACCGACAGCGCTTCAGTAGTCGGGCTGAGTCCCAGAGGTATTGCCAGTCGATCCAGGTACCTTCGCCGGCCATTACCTGTACCAAAGAATATTTAATAGTACTACTTACAGAAGATCCACTCTTCAAAGACACTTAAGGGCACTGCTTTCGTAATCGCGAACTCCGCGTTTTCCATACAAAATGATCTTTCGCATTTCTTTTATTTAATTATACTCGATTACTGTTTGTCGCAGAACTTATTAATCTTCCAGTGTTGGGTCATTATTTTTATTTTTTTCGAAATTAGAAAAAAAACTTTATTAATATTATAATAAAAAAAAAATATTAACCACAACATTTGTATAGATTTTTGCGTAAAATTACGAACATTAAAAAATTATTGAACTTCGACCAACAGCCAAGTTGTAATATTGGAAGTACGTTTTGTATGGACGACAAGTCGACTCGTCGGACGTTTACGCATTGTAGAAACGTAACGTATTCATTTATGTGTACGTGAGCAACAACCAATAGGATCGCTTTGTTCAATCCTGTTACCAAAAATAAAGCAATCCTATTGGCTGTTGCTCACGTATACGTAAATGAATACGTTACGTTTCTACAATGCGCAAACCCATGGTAGAGCCTCTGGTGGGTGAGGCAGAGAACCATCGCTTTCGTATTCACTTTCGCCCGGGCGATGACAGCGATCGTTTCGTTTTGAAACCAAGGGCTCTAGAGAAAAATCAGGCGAGGCGACGTGTCGTGTCGAATTGAATCAAAATTGTATACACTTTAGCAGGTGACAGCGTACCTCACGCCTACTGGCACTGTCAAAATACATACGTTTTTGACTGAGGCGACGCGATATGTCGCCTCGCCTGATTTTTCTCTAGAGCCCCTATAGACCGAGTGGCTACGTCGACGAATCGTTCAACTGTCAGTAGTGATGTAAATACTCTAAAAAATACTTGTTATTTCATAAAACTTTGTCTATAACATTATTGAAATTCGTTCTTGGAAGAAGCTACAGCTGTCACTAGAGTCGCGTTCTTAAACAAATATTTGTTAATTTTCTAAAATCAAACAAGGTAGATTTTTTTATTGGTGTATTTTTATTTTATTTACACAATGAATAGAAAGATGTTGAAAGTTAAGGTATGTATGTGCAAGGGCACATACATACCTTAACTTCTAGAGTATCCGAGTGTCGGTTAACCTTGTGTTGAGCCGTAATTCCTCGCATAGTTCCGCGTACTCTAATTTAGTTAATCTCACAGAGTTATAAGGAGGTCAATTTATAGTTTTTTTATAAATAGGTCATCCGTGATATTTGACAAAACCCGACTTCTCATGGAAGTCAAGTATTGTGGCCTTTGGTGTGAAGCATCTCTGCTGGCTTCTCGTGAGAGAAGTGTAGCTAATAATGGTACCATGTTAACTAAAACAAAAATGTTATATGCCTATACATATAACATTTTTGTTTTAATGACAGCTTAACGTGCCTCGGAGAGCACGTTAAGCTGTCGGTCCCGGTTTCACTATACCAACTTGTGAAACTGTTTATAGATGGGTTATTGAGTCTATTCAAAACATCGCGACGAGCTAGCCACTTGTTCGGTGTAGGCTCATACCATCGGCTACGACGAGGTGGGATTAAAAACCCCTCCGCTGGGTACCCTGAGGCATAAATGTACATAAATTATTGTTTAAAAGTAACACCTCCAAACCAACCTTTATATTGTGTATTTCTTCCTATGCAATTTATTAAAATATATCTTTATCAGCCCACAACTCTTTTTGATAGTATCACACTTAAAGCGCCGTCTAGCTTTAAAACGATTGTACTTGCATAGTCACGAGTATTTACTAAAAATTCGCTTCAACAAAACGATTCTGATTACGACTAACGTCTTTGCATATTCCGCCTAGCTTTTGACACTCGTTTTCGTTTTAAAACGATCGTACTTGAGCGAACAAACGTTTTGCTAGCGCTCTGCCTCACCCTGCTGTTTCTTATAACGTGAGCGTTAGATTGTCAAAATAACGAATTTCGTTATCAGCGAAGGTTAAAAATCCCGAACCATATTCTCCCGAAAACCGGTGAACCCACAGACTAAAACCGAAATATGACTAGGTCACTAGAATGTAGTGGTGGCCTAGTTGGTTAGACCTTGGACTTAAAAACACTTAGGTCCCTGGTTCGAATCCCGGTGTGTACCAATGAGTTTTTAATTTAAAAATTTATGTACATTTGTTTGACAACACCACTATAGTGCCTCGGAGAGCACGTTAAGCTGTCGGTCCCGGTTTCACTATACCAACTTGTGAAACTGTTTATAGATGGGTTATTGAGTCTATTCAAAACATCGCGACGAGCCAGCCACTTGTTCGGTGTAGACTCATACCATCGGCTACGACGAGGTGGGATTAAAACCGCCGCTGGGTACCCTGGGGCCGTCTAGGCGGTCTCGGGCGCCGTAAGGCACCCGTGATGATACATTACATCACTAGACGGTTTGTGCATCTGAGGCATCATGGGCGGTGGTAATGAGTCCGGTTGGTCGGCCTAACGAAATTATAGAAGCCTCGCTCCTCCAGTACTGATAAATACAATAAAATAATATATTAACCTTCTCATTGATGCGACTTTTAAGATTGTCCAGCGTTTGTTCTTCCAGCTTTAATGACCGCGCGTGGTTTTCCCAACGCTCGTAGTAATGGAGGTACTTCTTCAACGCTTCTCGGGCCTACAAATTATTTTTTTTTAATATGTAGGACAATTTACACATATTGCAATTTACACTATTGTTTTTTTTTTTAATCATTTTAAAAAGGCTATGACTGACCTGTGCATGTTGGCTGCTGTTGGTTTGTGTGGGGTCTTCTTTGTACCGACTACATTCGTAATATTCAGACCCATGAGCCTTCCAGTCCCCGAGGCACACCCAACAAAAATCATGTCGACAGGCCCCACATTGCATATGATTGCAACCGCCATTCTTCTCTATGCAAATTTGACATCTCGGACAGTCCTGTAAAACAATAAATTAATTTAGGGTGGTAACACATGATCACTTAACAGTTGTATTAAGTGATTGTTAATAATCTTTTTTTTGACATTCGTTGATGAAGTGAAAATACCTCCAACTATTTTTTTTATGTAAAACTATTTTTTTTATTTAAGTAGACATAAATAAATTATTCAAAATAATTTATGGAATTTGAGCATGGACCTAAATTTCTTCCCTTCCTTTTCCCTAGTTTTGTAGAAATAGCTACTAAATGCACAAGCAAGCACCTAGATATTTTTTAGTATGGCAGACAAAGAATTTGGCATGTTGGCTCCACATTACACTGTCACTATTAGTACGTAACTAATACTGCCAAATTGCTTGCATGCCAAAACTTTTTTTCAGCACAGCATGTGACCATGTATCCACCTGATATTAAACAGACTTACAAAGTCCATGAATGAGATCGATCAATACATTGTTGTTAACAATATTGATAGCTCAAACTATGCCAGTTTAATTATGAGGTTACGAAATGGGCGGCGACATAGACGAATAAGCATCACGAGTAATAAACTTGCTGTTTTATCGTTATCACCTGTCAATTTCGTAACCGTGCCCTGAAAGAAGACTCGAAAAGAAATCCGTACATAAGTCTCCTCAAAACCGGTAAACCCACAGACTAAACCCGAAACATGACTAGGTCACTTGACGGTTTTAGCTTTTGTATAGGCCGTGGTAACGAGACCGTTCTGTCGGCCTAGCGACGTTATAAGAGGCCTCCTTCCTACCTAAATTTATCCCCGTGATCATACTTTATTATCTATGGTCTGCAAATAAAATTATATACACCATTGTTTACCTTAGTATGTGCACTGATGTAGTTGGCAGTTTCGGAATCATCAGCACATTTGGTGAGCCACAGCTTGATAGTGAAGCAGTCAGTGGGCGCATGATGGGAAGCTCCACAAGTGAAGCAGGTAAGTTTTTCGCAGCCCATGCATTCCACGCGGTGAGCGCCATCGTTACCGCACGCACGAAATACCCACTGGCAAATGAAATATGTTTAGGGGTGTTTGGTAAGTTTGATTTGGTATCTATGCAATATGGCAAGCAGACATACATAAACAAGTCTGAATAAACAGACAGTATAGTACCTATATATCTTTATTATATTATTTCAGATAAAGCGTGGAAAATTACTCAAAACCAATGTCAAGCAATACTAAATAGTTTATGAATGGGGACAACCACTATTATCTAAACAATTTGTTAACATCATAAATCCGGTCAATTGATGGGGTTTCAGGTGCTGACAAGATGTACCTTATTAGGTTGGGTAGAAAGGGATTCAGACAACAGTGAAGGGAGAGTTGATGCCAGAATGGCCTTCAACTCTGAACCCTGCTCTGAATCAAATTCTGCACACTTCAGTTCACTGCATTGCCTTCCAACAACGCAATGTACCTGGCACACATACAAAGAATTTATGAATAGCTAAGAACATTGTCTTCATTATTACTGCCTTGTCAATGATTATAGAGACTATCTTTATCAATACCTCAGTGGCCTAACTATAAAAGTACTTTGACTAATAGCTATCATTATCGTGACAAAGTCAATTCGGAAATTACATATATTCATTAAAGGAAGCCATGCCTTTCAAATTTCTGGGCAGAAGGATCGATTTTAAAGGAAAAACACCATCCTTAGATGTGGTTGTGGAACGCTTTATTAATGACATCAACAAGGTAGATCAACAGCCAATTAGTAATGTCAAGAAAGCTTGGATTTATGACAACTACCTAACATCTCGTCTAACATGGCCTTATCTTGTATACAACTTCAACATAACTCTTCTGGTAAATCTGGATGCAACTGTCATAAGAAAACTTAAGTCTTGGCTTGGATTAGCACAGGGCGCTGACTCCTCTACGCTGTTCAGGGGACAGCAACAATTTGGGATGAATTTTAAAAAGCCATCTGAGTTGTACAAACATCTACGTGTAACCAAGCAACAAATCCTGAGTAACTCTCGGGATAATCTGATTGCATCTCTCCCAAAAGACTCATTGGCCTCTGAGATGGAGTCAAGACTTCAGTTTCATAAATCATTTATGAGCGGTGCCCAGATCAACAAAAGGGGGTTAGGTTGGAAGAAAAAGGAATGTGATAAAGATGTTATTAAATTTTTCCTTAGGGAAGATGAAGAGCATGGCTACAGAGTTCACGCGATGACCCTAGAAGTACAGAATGAATGGCTTACTTTGGGGGAAGTTTTTATTCCTCCAGCCCTGAAATGGCGCACACTCATGTACAATTGGTCTCCGGCACTTATTAAGTTCTATCTTAATGCCTTTCAAATGTCCCTACCTGACCACAGTAATCTGGTAAGATGGGAGAAGGCAACAGATAAGTCATATACATTGTGCGGTGTTGCTGTAGGGATGCCAGACATATACTTGCTGGGTGCAAAACTCTACTTGAAAAAGGTCATTATTCACACCGACATGATGAAGTTCTAGAAATTATTCGTGAAGCTGTAAGTCTCAGTATTGCTAGAGCCAGAAAAGGATTAACAACAAATGAAAGACTGACTACTTTTGTAAAGGAGGGACAACTCAAGAAAAGTCAAAGTAAACCTTTCTCAATCCTGGACAAAGCACAAGACTGGAAAATATTCATGGATACATTCAAAATACATTACAAGATTCCAGACGAACTAGCAGTTTCAGCCTATAGACCAGACATACTGGTATACTCTCGGTGCTTGAAGAAAGTAATACTTATAGAACTCACCGTTCCATGGGAAACAAACATACTTAAGGACCACAACATCAAGTCGAACAAATATTTTGATCTCACAAACGAAATTACTAGAAACGGAATTACTAGAAATTTAAAACTCAACTTTATGCAGTGGAAGTTGGTGCAAGAGGAATTCCAGCAAAGTCTTTGCACCGTCTATTGAAGGATCTTGGCCTTCCGAGAACAGCTGTCGGAACTTTTATGGAGCGTGTTTCCAGGATGGCGCTAACAGGATCATATAGTATTTGGTTGAGTAGAGAGGGTAGTGAACACAGTGTCGGTGAGAGTTCAAAAGGCTAAGGCCTTTAAACCTACTTCGCGGTCTCAAGTCCGGAAACGCTGCAGTTCATTCCCCTGCCTTTCAACCACGCGATGAACCTGGCACCCGCACGGTGAATCCATGGTTTGCTAAGAACATTGTCTCTGTCTGGACAGCGCCTTTGTGGCTGCGGCCTAAAAACCTACCTGACAGTTAGGTCCTGGACAAAACCTCAATTGTGGATGAGATTTAACATGATCTTGAAACATAAACTGTTGATACCGCTCCCTAATATGCGGTTTACTGACATGAGATAGAACAAAATCTTCTGGTGCTCGTACTTCACAGTTTTGAGCCATGCATTGTATTGTATTTGAAATGCCTGAAAATATATAATTAACATTTATTTAGTGCTGTACAGTATGTTTAAGTGCAATGAAGTTTTGAAAGAAGCAAATGAATCTTTTAAAAATATATAAATTTATCTTGAAGCTTATCATGTTAATAGCATTGTATTTAAAACATTTGCATATTTGTAGGTCTCTAAAAAACCTTTTTCTAAAAAGGCCCCCCTTAAACATATCAAAATCTGGTCCAAGTTACTTGAAATTTGGTATGGCTATAGATCTTGTTGAGCAATATACAAAAATGATATAAGTCAAAAATTCTTAGTGGTTTTAGGTGAAAATAGGATTGTTTTTTTTTTAAGTTGATTGTTAATATGTTTTGTACAGTCTTGACCACATATGTTGTATAAAGACAACATATTCTTAACTGTTAATCTATTTTCTCAATATTAATGTAGAAAGATTTAATAATATATTTTTTATTACTGTTGTATTGAAGTGCAGAACAAAGAATTATAAAATGTAATCTAATCTATAAAGAAAAATATTCACCTATACACATGTTAAAGCAAATAAATACATAAAGATTTTTCTTGTAAGACAACTAGAATAGGGTAGCAACTACTGGACCAATTTCAAAAATTCTTTCACTAGAATGCTACATTATCATTGAGTTACATAAGTTTTAGTGACATTACATGTTTTAAATAAAATAAATAATAACAAGTGTAAAAACATGCTTGCGAAGGGTTTTGTTTGTTTTTCTCTAAAACTATATACGTTTTGGTACCGAATTATATTAATTTAGTTTCAGTGTTTAAGTGAAAATCAGTTCAAAAACTTAATACCCTACAATCATAAATTAGACCAGTAGTTTCGAGATCGAGATATTTGATGTAGACAGACAAATTTACAGACACCAGTTTCACTATAAGGGTTGCTTTGAAGGTAAATATCAAATTTAATGTTTTGGTTATGGAAAAAAAGGATTGCGATACGGACAACGAGAAGGGACTGTGAAATTTTCACACAGACAGAGCTATATATATCGACATTGTACATCACCTGCATTGTATTTGTACATATATGTATTTTAAAAATACCCAGACAAAGTGTACAGAAAACATACAATGTTTTTGCCATTAGTGGGAATTGAACCCACAATGCAAAAGGTGCAACTACTGGACCATGAAGTGGTCAAATAAATAATAAGTCAACTATAAAAATATGTAATAATTAAATCCTTAGGAAGAAATGTAGAGGCAAAAGCAATAGTTGTTATTGAATTTGAGCTGTATTTATTTTTAATTTAAATAAAAATTTTGGATTCCTACCTAAATAAAATTGTATTTTACTAATGTCTAATCTTTTATAAACATTAAAAAATCCTTAAAAATAATAATAATAAAAAAATTAACAAAATTATATAAATTGTTTTAAAATTAGTAAATTTATAGTTTTCTATAAAAACCCTGCACAATTTTCACTATTTTTTATATTTATATGATTAGACATTTTTACCAGAGCACAAATTTTTTTTTACTTATATCCTTTTAAATATGTATGGGTTAAACAGATCAACAACTATTCAAAGTTTCTAGTAAAATTAACCAGTAGTTCCCAATGCATTTAATGTGAACAGACAGACAAGAGCTTCAGTAAATTACCAATTTAAATAATAATATGTAGTACAATTACATTTATTGCTCTGCTCACAAACTGGCTTTAGGCTTGTACTGTGTGCACCAGAAACAACATACAGAAAAACATACTAGTATTTTTTTGCTATGGATAGGAATCGAACCCACAACCTTCAGATACAATGCCAAAAGCACAACCACCAGTAGGAGGCCATCATAAATGAAATACAACATAAATTACCTTCTCTAATTTGTACTTCAAAATGCATTGCCCAACATCCATTGCAAAATGAATGTCCACAGGCAAGGGCACTGTAGCTATGTAAATCTGTAACTTCAGAGCACACACCACATACTAGCACACCTGTTGATGTAATTAGCGTGGGCACTTTTGGCTTAACTCTACTATAAATCAATACATCATTAGCATTAGCTCTGTATTTAGTTATAATATCTTGAGCATTCCATTCATAAGCATGTAGTATAACCTGAAATAAATTTTAAATAGTTAATTGTGATCTATTAATTGTGGTCTTCTGATATTATCCGACTAAATTTCAGTTTTTAGTAATGCCTAATAACTAACATTAAGATTATTTGTTTTGTCAAATAATTGACTTTTTTACCCATTGTTAATTTGTTTTAAGGTTAAGTTTGTATAAAAGCAAGCTTTTTTCTTTTTATAATAATGTAACACTATTGGTCTGGCCTATATAGTGTTCATATTTTATATACACATATATTGTATAAACAAAAGATTAGGTACAAAATTTCTTACAATTAAATGATTTAAAGCAGTGTTTTTAAATCTCTTTGAGAATGCAACCCCTTTACAGATTAAATAAATCTAGTGCCCCCTAGGGCCATAAACAAATAAAACTAGAAAATTATTTAATTATTCACTTCAAACGTAACATTTCAAAAATAGAACCATGTTTTGAAGAATAGTTGAAAAATTAACAAGACCATCCTTCTCACTAAAATTGTATTTTTTATTGTAGTGTAGAACGTAGAAAGAACTCTTGCCTTTCTTCTTTTACCCGCACCCCCTAAGTATAGGTTTAATACAGTTTGATAAAACACTTATTTAATAAAAGAAATACAAAATGATTTGCTAAGTACTTATAGCTAAGAAAATTTTAGGTTGGACTTTCCTTTATGTGACGTCAGAGGGGGGGTAGGGGGGGGGGCTACCCCTAAAATAAAAAAGTTAGGGGGGGGGGGGTATTTTAGGAGTTATTGTCATTTGAAAATTCACATTTTACCCAACTTTTGTATGTGTAGGAAGCCTAGTTGGCACTCGCCGGCCGCTTCCGCAGCACGCTTCGCTCGGCTCGTGCGTATGGTCATGTACTAACACTAACTTAACCTATCCTTTACCTAGTCTGGCCATTTTTTTTTTAATAAAGAGTTTTTTGGGTAATTATTCTCGTATAGGAAGCCTTTTTGGCACTCGCCAACCGCTACCGCGAGCCATAAAATAAAATAATTATGTAAAAATGAGTTAAATATTGTGTTAAAAAAAAAAGTCTTTTAGGATTTTTTGTTAAGAAAATTAATAATTTATATCTCCGAAACCTCAGGTTTCCCAAACTTGCAATTTGGTAGGGATATTCAGGTGAACTAGAAGTGTTACCAAAAAAATTGTCAACATCAAACTCGACGTCACATAAAGGAAAGCTGAGCCTATTTTTTACCAGATACTGGAATCATGCATCCATTAGGTTGTGATTTAACATAAAATAGAGACTCCTTCTTTTTAGCATAAATAACACAAGTATTGCAGCAATTAGTAGCAAATTTTAATCTTATTTCAATCCCTATTCCCGAATTACACTATGAACAGTGTGATCTTTATTACTTCAGGTAGACATTTTTTTTATCTGCTATATTTATATACCCCCACGAAGATATTACCTTAGCAAGAGATGGTGTTACTTGAATACTGTTACTGAGTAATTCTATAGATTCATTAATTAGTTTCTCAACTTCCTCTACCTTGAGGCAAGAAAACTCAAAGTATTCTGGGTCAGTCTTGCTGCGATCTTCATCCATATCACAATCGTCATGTTCACAATAATAGTAGTCATCACCATCATTATCAGAATAATCTATATCAGATTCTGCAGACATCTTGTTGCTTACTTTCTATATTTTGTAAATAACAAACTATTTCATCTAAAATATATTTACTTCCTAACAATGCACTAAACAAAACTGCAAAACTGTATGAAATTGTAAATAAAAAAAATGTAACAACACGTCTCGTACCTACATAGATTAATATTTTGACAAATGGCTTCTACGTGTTACACGTAATTTTGCTAATGTCTAGTAGTTAATTTAAGTACAATATTATTTGTGAAAGAGGGGTAATAGGGTGGAAAGGAATTGGGAAAGGACTAGGGTAGAAAAGCAATGGCGACATGACCTTATGTAAGCATACGGTATATTCTTCCAATATCAAGTGAAGGTGGAAAATAAGAAACCAACGAAAAAATGGATACCGCCATTTTAACGAAAACCTACCCCCGTATTCTAAGTCGTATTTCCCACTCCACTTTCACTCAAGGACAGTCTGCCTGATTCAAACTTTCTTGATTTAATATTTGATGGAAAGAGACAAGACGTTCCTTGAGTGGAAATGGCGAGGAAAACGCGATTTAGAATACGGGGGTAAAGTATTATTTGAGATAACACAAACACCGAGATTAATATCCAATTACAAACACAATAGCGACGTTTCTTGCGTTTTATTTCTTTCACCAAAATATCTCCAAGCTGCCCCCCAATTATTGCTTGCAATTGAACCTGTCGTAGTCTTTATTGCATTGGAAATAAGAGCGACGAGAACTCAAATTTCAACGCATTGACAGACCGCTATCGCTTTCGCTGTTTTATAACGACAGTCTTCGTAGACTAGTGGTCTTGCATCTTTGGCGTTGTATCCGGAGGTCATGGGTTCGATTCCCACCTCAGATCAGTAAAGTATAGAAGATATTGCATGAAAGCAATTTACTTACGAAATCGCTGTCGCCAATTAGCACACATTGAATTTTTTTTCTAATGAACAAATTAAATTTCAAAATTTCAATGAACAAATTAAATCTGAAATTTTCTTCTTCTGCGAGAAGTTACTTCCTACCTTAGCTGACTGAGTGAAATTTGTCTCTCCTTTATATATTATATTTAAATATATATTGACAGCCTCCTTAGACTAGTGGTTGCGCCGTTGTATCCGGAGGTCTTGAGTTAGATTGCCACCCATGGTAAAAAAAAATAGTAGGTTTTTTCTGTACAGTTTGTCATGGTCTGGGTGTTTATGAAATATAACATCTATACTAATATTATAAAGCTGAAGAGTTTGTTTGTTTGTTTGTTTGTTTGAACGCGCTAATCTCCGAAACTACTGGTTCGAATTGAATAATTATTTTTGTGTTGGATAGTCCAGTTATCGAGGAAGGCTATAGGCTATATAACATCACGCTACGACCAATAGGAGCAAAGATATAGTGGTAAATGTGTAAAAAACGGGAGAAATTATTTCATCTTTGAAGCCTTCCGTTGCGTGCGCCGTGAAAACGGTTCAAGATACACAAAAAATATGTATTAAAGAATAATAGCTCTTTTAATGATCTAAAAAACAGTCCGCGATAGTATATGTCTATCTTTTAAGATTAACTTACAAAAACCGTTTTTATGGTACCTAATTTGGTCGAAATAATTTGTTTAAGTTGTATCAACATAATAATATTAATCTTTATTCAAATAAATATGTTGTTGGTTAAGAGTACTTCATTGTGAATAAAATTGTCTTTGACATAACTTAATTTCAACAAAAAACTTTAAAGATTACAATGATAAATAACTCCGAAACAAAACCAACTCGCTCTCTGCGCTGGCCGGCGCGGCGTAGAGGTGAGCGTTACGTAACGTAGATAGTTACAGTAAAGTCGATATTTCTTAAATAACTAATAACGGTTATTATATTTGTAATAACTATTTAATTAAAAAAACGTAATTTAAAAAAAACCCAAAATTTTGATTTTTGAGTATTAAAAGAGTTAGATCTCATTATTTCCTTTTATTAGAGTACAAACACGATAGGCTTACGACCGACGGTTGACGAGATAAATAAAAAAAAACATTTTCGACCTTAATGACATTGATCGAGTACCTTTTTTTAAATTTCATTCGACTTATTAGATGGCATACCATCGAATTCTACCAATAAAATGCAATTGTCAATAAGGTCGAAAATCCTTTAACAACGCTGAAATTACTTTCATTGGCTAGATATCATCGATACCTATCGTTTAAGTACAAACACTTTGGGTCTAGGGCCAGGGGTTAATAAGTTATAATAAAAAAACGTTTTGACATGACATATCGTCAGATTACACCAATACCATACCTATGAGTCCAAAATCAAAATATAAGCCATGTGGATATAAGACTTATTATGAAAACAAAAATTTAATACTTTTATTAAAAAAAAAACAAAATAAAAACTAAAACAAGATAATTTTTAAATACAACTACAAAAAACCTAGAAAGAATGCGTCACGGAACGTACCGCAACCAATCACCGCAATAGCGTGAACATCATTAACCACCTCGTCGGAGTGCAACGACGATATATTAAAAACCAATACAATAAAAAGAAACTAAAACGAGGATCGCAACAATAACTTTAAAAAAAACACAACGTCAAAAAACCTTAGAACGAATGTGCAACCAATCACGAAAAAACTACTATAACAAAAATCACTAAATATCACAATCACGTGAAGTAACAATAACCACCACGTTACAAGAGTTTCCATCGTTACAAGTTACAACCGTTACAAGCGTTTCAAAGTGATATCCATATAGATAGGTACATTTGTTCCGACCGTTTCAATCACAAGTTGTGGAATGTCGGCGAGCAGCGACATAGTGCAAAGCGGTGATATAATGAACTAAGTAAACCAATTTATAACAACTACTACAGAGAGATGGCGCTAATAAATTAAATAATGCAGAATATAAGTATGTTGTGGTCAATAAAACTTTATTGGTCTTTTGGGTATTAAAGTTAAAAATTGATTAAAATAAAAAGACATGTAAAAAATATAATAAAAGTATGACTTAAAAAAAATAAAGTGCAGAAGCGGGGATGGAACTAGCGTTCTGTGGTTTTTAAGTTATATAGATACAAGCATGTCGCCATTAAAAAATCAAAATAAGATTGAAAATTTGTAATAAAGAAAATTTGTTAAATTAGTCACAGAAGAAAATAAATAATAGTACAAGTAGATAAGTTTTACACGGGTAAAGTATTATCAACTCACAAATACTATTATACGAAATATAATTTAAAACAGCGGATTTAAAAAAAAAACGAGATAATAGGTATTATATATAATATCATCACGGGTGCCTTACGGCGCCCGAGACCGCCTAGACGGCCCCAGGGTACCCAGCGGAGGGGTTTTAATCCCACCTCGTTGTAGCCGATGGTATGAGTCTACACCGAACAAGTGGCTAGCTCGTCGCGATGTTTTGGATAGACTCAATAACCCATCTATCAACAGTTTCACAAGTTGGTATAGTGAAACCGGGACCGACAGCTTAACGTGCTCTCCGAGGCACTATAGTGGTGTTGTCAAACAAATGTACATACATTTTTAAATTAAAAACTCATTGGTACACACCGGGATTCGAACCAGGGACCTAAGCGTTTTTAAGTCCAAGGTCTAACTAACTAGGCCACCACGTATATACCACCACCGAGCAATTCGCAGTTTCCGTAGTAGGTACCGGGGATCGTGAGTTCAATTCACCTTTACGGCAAATAATATTAGTACGTTTGCCGTACTTAGTTTATAAAATATAATAATAAATTAAATACAATATGTAACTTGGAAGATGAAAAAAAACGCGACCTTACTATAAAATTTAAACAAACAAATTAAACGTTTTACATTGCTCGTCATGTCTTACGCTTATGGTAAATAAACTTGTTTTGGCTGAGTAATGAAAGTTGCGTAAATTAAAACGAACAAGTGTGGTAGAGCAGTGGTAAGATCGCTGTTATTGGTCAGTGCAATTAGGCAATGACCAATAGATAGATGGCGAGTAACAATATAGCAAACATTGCATAGTTAGGGATGCGCCTAGTAATTTTGTATACTAATATCGACAATACTTTCTGCGTACATGATATATTTAAGAGTGAATTAAAATATTATATAAAAAATATGGAGTAATTAGCTAGCTTTATTATTTTAATTTATTACCTTAAATCAAGTTATAAAAATATTTTGTTTCATATTAATGTGACGGAAAAATTAGGTTTGAATAACATATGCGACTGAAAACATTAGCGACTCTTTCAAAATCGTTTCCAAGGTTGGGCTATATTGATATAGGATAAAAAATTATTAACAACACATTATTATGTTTAGACGAAACGTTTATATATAGGAGCCGCTGAACACACGAAAGTTATGCGAGTTTATTATACATATATGAAATACGTAAATTTGGAAGTTTGTACTCTGGCATAATATGACGTTCTACTAATAAAATCTAACAACTTATCCCATGGAACCATGTGACGCAAATGAAAAAAAAATGGTTTCTTCATACAAAATGGTTATTTTCACATACAAGTTTAAACTGGGTTTATTTTTTCTTTTGCAACACATGGTTCCACGGGAAAAGTTGTTCGATTTCATCAGCAGAACCTTATATAATAGCCCAGAGTACAACCTTCCAAATTCACCATGTTTAATGTAATGCATCATCGCCGCCTAGAAGGCCACCCACACTGAGGAAGTACCGTTCGAATTCGCCGTTGTCGCCAATATACACCGAATAAATGGTGAGCTATTATATATTTACATAGAGTTAGTAAAATAAAATTATTACAATACATAATACTAAATAAAAGAACACAAGCTTTAATCTTTTATCATTTTGAAATTTGTATTAATATTAATATATTTCTTGTTTCGATAATTCGATAAATTTCGTTTATCGACCGTCAATCACTAGCGTAAGTAAATGGTATATTTATTTACGCAGTATACGCACGAAACAGTGAGAAGTTTTGTTTGCGTGCAATTAATTAGTAATGGGATCGTCCCTTTCAATGTGTGTGTGAAGGGTAAATCTGTGTTGTATTCGTTAAATTGTGTGTACTTATTTGTGAGTTCGTATAATTGAACATTTTTGAAACTAAAACTATATTATTATTGCAATAGAGCTGATATTTAAATTATATATATCACAAGTAGTTTTAGTTTGGCGGACGATGGCGTGCTCATCTTTTACTGTGTGTGTGAGTGAATTTAGGCAGGCACTGCTTTCTTCTACGGACGGCGCGGCGGCGCCCGCGCCGCAGTGTCTAGCTGACTGGGTACTACCGCTTCTAGTTGATTGACCTTGAACTTGACGGACATTTGCATTACCTATTATAAGGTCCTATTTCTTTTCTCTTGTTTGTTTATGTATGTATAGTTATATTTATTGTTTAATTAATGTATATAATAAGTGTGTTTTGTATTTATTTTGGTGTAATTTAACTAGTACTTTATTTCTGAACATTTCTAATAAGTGTTGTTTGTTTCGGTGTAATTTAACCTAGGACTTTATTTCTGAACTTTATTTCTATTAAATACAAAATAATGTCTCGTCAAATTAGTGCTATATGGAACCATTTTGATATAACCAATAACTCCGATAAAAAGGCAAAGTGTCGTTTATGTGGTGATGTTTATAGTTACAAGACTACAACAGGTAATTTAAAAACGCATTTAAAAAAAAAGCATATTGATGCATATACTCGGGTCGTAACGGCACAATCTCTCGTACAACATACAAATACCTCGACCACCCAACCCCATTCATCATCAGCAACGGACCTACTGGCCTGGACTTCATCTACAGTTCATCATTCAGCTACTGTTCCCCTGGCATCGACATCGTCAGTTACGGAGCCTCTGGCTTTATTATCACCCATTGTCCCTTCATCTTCCTCGTCAACTATCAACCCTTCATCCTCCTCGTCAGTTACGACAGGAAGCACTTTATTATCAACAACGACAGCTGTCCAACAAACAATGCACGTATACGGAACTAAAAAAAAAATATCTAATGAAATGAAAAGAAAAATCGATCATGATTTACTAAATCTTTTTATAGATGGTTATCAACCATTTTCCTTGGTCGAGGAGACCTGTTTCAAAAAATTTGCCAGTTGGATACCTGGCTATGAGCTGCCGACAAGAAAAACAATATCCAATGTATTACTACCGGCGTTATACGAAAAAACTAAACAAAATATTAAAGCACAGTTGGCTAGCTCAAATACTACAAAAATCTGCCTTACCGCTGATTTATGGACATCTCGAGCCAATGAATCATATTTGGCAGTAACTGGACATTACGTTACAGAGGAGTTCGAAATGTCTTCTATACTACTAACCTGCAGCATATTCGACAAATGTCACACAAGTGACAACATTAAAGCTGCATTGGTCGAGATGACCAAAGAATGGGATGTGGAGAATAAAATTAATTTTATTGTTACTGACAATGCTGCCAATATTACGAAGGCGGTGCGGGAACTCAAATGGAAGTATTATGGGTGTTACGCACATACCTTAAATTTAATAGTGCAAGACGCCTTAAAAATATCGGCTATAAAAAACATACTGGAAAAAATAAAATCAATCGTAAGGTATTTTAAAACCAGTTCCACCGCATTGGCAAAACTATTAAAAGCCCAAAAAGATGCAGATCCAGGGTGTGTGCCCAAACGCCTAAAGCAAGAAGTACCCACTAGGTGGAATTCTTGTTATCATATGATTGATCGATTTGTCGAACTTGAATCTTTTATAAGAGCGACTGTCGCTGTGGTGAGAGCCGACCTTCCCATTATATCGAATGAGGAGTGGTCATTTTGTTCTGACCTGATTAAAATTTTGAAACCATTCGATGACATAACTAAGTCCATGAGTGGCGAAAAATATGTCACTGCCAGTTCTGTCATAGTGATGACTAGAATTTTACTAACGAATTGTGACAGACTGAGACAAACCAATTTTAGTAATTTAGCAAATGAAATAATTGACACTTTAAAAACCGGACTTATGACAAGGTTTAATAATATTGAAAAAAGTGGAACGTTTGCTGTATGCACATTTTTAGACCCGCGGTATAGAAATAAATATTTTACGAACACTGTTGATGCTAATAATGCAAAAAAAAGGGTCCAGGAAATGTTATCATCAGCGATAGGCCGAGATAGTACCAACGAGACATCGACGTCGTTAACCATCCCTACATACGGTCCCTTTTCTACGTGGTCGATTTAAATGAGTTTGACCAAGAAACACAAAATGTGGGAACGCCTATGTCCAAGGCCATAAAAGAGATTGACACGTATTTAAATGACGACGCAATTCCAATTTTTAAAAGTGATGGAAGTTGGACTTGCCCTCTGGAATGGTGGCGTAATCACCGTTTTACTTATCCGTATTTATCTAAATTATTTCGCGAGTACGGAAATATAATGTCAACGTCCGTGCCATCAGAGCGAATTTTTAGTAAAACGGGCTTAACAGTAAATGATCGCCGCACACGGCTGACAAGTTCAAAAGTGCAACAATTAACTTTTTTAAATGTAAATAAAATTAAAACTACGTAGACCAAAAAAGAATAGTTAAAAACTGTAAATCTGTAAATATAAACTGTAAATAGTGTGTATTGTTTGTAATATAAAGGTTATTAAAAAAAAAGTATAAAAATGGTGGAAAAGTTAGGGCCAAACGTACCTATATGTATAGTTAGTGTTAAAATATTGTAAATAGTGTACAGAATAACTGTAATGAAATGACTTGTAAGTACGCCTGCTTTGTCCGGTGTTACAAGCAGCCAGTCCTAAGCCTGGATAAAGTATGAAGGCAAGTGGGTTTTTTTTTTTTTTTTTTTTTTTTTTTTTTTTTTTTTTTTTTTTTTTTTTTTTTTTTTGCTCATTATTAGTTTATTAAATAATAACTATTTACTAGAATAAATAGTTACATAACGGGTTATTAACAAAAAGCAACGTAACCGTTACGTTCCGGTGAAAAGACGTAACGACCCACCGCTAGCGCGGCGGGAGAGAGGCGGTGCTTGCGGGCAAGCCGGGAGGGGGGTGTAGCTCAACGAGATACCATGCCGCGCGGCTCACTCGCGCGGTCGGCTCCCTACTGAACGGTTGAATGCAGCGCTAATTTGTTTATGCGATATAATTATCATCGTAATCTAGGAATAATTCAGATAGGTAGTTGTCAAAAATAAGAGAGTTAACAATAGGTTATTAATAAGAGAGTTAGCAAGCAATATATATACATATCCTACATACATATAATATATACATACATACCTACCCGTAACAAAATAATAGATGATAAAAATAAAAAAGCAAGTTAATATTATAATATTGTGTCTTTATCTATATATATATATATAACTCAAAGGTGACTGACTGGCTGACATAGTGATCTATCAACGCACAGCCCAAACCACTGGACATATCGGGCTGAAATTTGGCAGGTAGATGTTATGACGTAGGCATCCACTAAGAAAGGATTTTGATAAATTCTATCCCCAAGGGGATAAAATAGGGGATAAAAGTTTGTATGATAAAAAAATAACTTTTCCACGCGGACGAAGTCGCGAGCATAGCTAGTGTATTATATCGTTGCTTCTGGTACACATAGTACAAGCTTAGAGCTTAGATTGTGACCAGAGCAATATTGTGTAAATTGTCCTACGTATTAAAAAAAATGGGGAATTTATATATGTATGTATATATGTATATTTATTTATTTCTGTCAACGTAAATATCTCAAGAGCCACTGATCCGATAGGCTTAAAATTTAAAATGATTATAAATCTTATTAAGCAAATAGTTTGTAAAAGGGTATAAGTCAAAATTTCTTAATGGGTTTAGGTAAAAAGGGTCTAAGTCAACAATAATAATAATATAACACTGTTATTTTACAGAACTCAAGGCATCCAATTTCATTTTGCCTCTTGCCAAACATAATAAATATTTTAAGTGCAGTCGGCCTCAGCTCACGGTATCTTCTTCTTCTTCTTTTATTTGTGGCCTCTACGCCGTATTAGCGTAATTTTGCCAATATCAAGTGCGGTGGTTGCGGGTAGATTTATAAAGATTTACAAAGTAAAAGTGGGATAATAGGATAGAAAGGAGCCGGGAATAGACTAGGGTAGAAAAAGGAATGGCGACATGATATGAAAGCATACGGTATAGTCTTGACAATATCAAGTGAAGGAGGAAAAATAAATCGACAGTAAATTGGGTACCGCCACTTTAATGAAGATTGTGGGATTATTTGAGATAACACAAACACTGAGATCACTGCGTAAATGCTACACTTCTCACACTTAATATTACTATACGAATGATTATTCTACAAAATTAGTAAACTTTTGCACAATAATATTCAATAACATTAAATTTGAAAAATATAATATATCCTCAAAGAATCCTCACGGTATCTATTTCCGTCTTTTGTCCCGCTCCCGTCAATGCCGTCAAATGAAAATTCTTAGTGTTAGAGCGAGAAGGAAAAATGTATAATAGATACCGTTAGCTGTGGCCGACATCCACGGAAACAAAATTGCGCAAGAAATAAACTCCCCAAGGATTAATTTTTAAATTATTTATTTTTACATTATTTACAATAACTGTCAATGACCAGTCAAATTCAAATATTTATTCAAAAGCTGACGCTTCGATAGTTTTGGTTTTGCGTGTTTTGTTAAAAAAATCAGTCTAATAATAATGTACTTTTCCATAATATATTTTACGAGAAAAATAGGTGATTGTTAATCGGTTATTGGTCATACTGATGATAAGATATGGAACTGAACATATTAATCCCTATAAAGTTGCAAAGCTTTCGCTACTAACTCTTCCTTAATATTTTTTGTAGTCACTCGCAACCATGAAGGTAAAAACCGTGCCCGGCCGCTCGCCGTGGGGCGCGTTTTTTAGCTTCATGCTCGCAACATATTATCCTTTAACAGCGACGATTTTATAACAGTTTCCATTTTTTACATATCAATGTAACATCAGCAGAAGGATATATAAGACCTCCCATATCTTTTAATTTTATTAATTAATGAGTATCGTCTACATTGACGGCAATTAAAGCGCCTATACATGTTTCACATTTTATCGATTTTACTAAATGGCGGACTACAAATCCAGTAATGTAGGCAATTCCTTGTGAACTTAATTTAGATAACTCTTGAACCAGCACGTCTATTTCTTCATCAATCTTAGTATAAGGTCTAGTGTGCGCTTGGTTAGGCTCATGCATACATAAAATTAAATAGAAACCAAACCGAGCACACACCACATAACCAACTAGTGTAAGACTAGGTGGTCACCTAACAGACTATATCTACGCCCCAAATATCCACTTTAAGTAATAATTTAACAAAAGGATAATTGAGATCATCATTATTTTTAACATGAAACAGAAATCTAGTCGCAGAAATACGGGTGTTATGTTTAAATATATATTTATGCCAATAAAGGAATCCCAGTAATTCATCCCTTAATGAGGTTAACTATTGGCAAAATTATGCTTAAAGCGTAGAATGCCATTTAGGTAAAAGAAGAAGAAGAGGTTAACTAGAGCAGAGCCATGGCAAGTCAACTAGTATTGTATGTCACTGGTAACAATAAATTGCAAACACTAGAATGATTTAATAATATTTAATTATGAAAATCTGAATTATGGGTAGTTCGTTCTGTAATGTAATTATATTCATTATTATTATTATTAATATATCATGATGTTTAAAAAAAATGAATTCGATAAGTACCTAAATACTTTGTTCGAAACTATATTACAATTTTTAATATTTGTCGCTTATAAAATTATCGGTAAAAGATGTGCACAGCACTAAGAATGCCATTTGCAGTTTGAACATGGGAGAAATTAAAATATTAATTTAAAATATGAAATAGCAAGAAATATATCGCGGCGACAGGGTTACGCCCCCATCACATATCTCTCACATATATCACATACTTTACTGATCTAAGATTCTCACCCATGGCAACAAAATATTAGTACGCTTTTTCTGTACAGTGTGTCATGGTTTGGGTGTTTATAAAATATAATATGTAGATATTATATCATTGCTTTTGGTACACATAGTACAACCCTAGAGCTTAGTTTGTGAATGTATATATATTTTCCTACATATTATTATTATTGTTATTATTATTAATATTATTATTAATATTATTATTAGGACCCTCTTAACAGGTGGGCGATTCTCGCGCTTTCGAGATTCATCTCGATTCGAGATTTTTAAACGAAAGATGACTAAATATGCCATTTTTCGTTCAATATTTATATATTTATTATTTATTAATTAATATTTATTATTTATTTCGTTTAATCTTCGATATTTTTGAACGAAAAATGGCATATTTAGTCATTTTTCATTTAAAAATCTCGAATCGAGATGAATCTCGAAAGCGCGAGAATCGCCCACCAGATCACAGATACACACCTCAAAGTCTTCATTTGCTGACAATTAACAATGTCGAAACGATTTTATTGAATCGAATTAGCAGGTGGTGGCCGAGTTGGTTAGACCTTGGACTTAAAAACACCGTGAGGTCCCTGGTTCGAAACCTGGTGTGTACCAATGAGTTTTTAATTAAAAAAATTACGTACATTTGTTTGACAACACCACTATAGTGCCTCGAAGAGCACGTTAAGCTGTCGGTCCCGGTTTCACTATACTAACTTGTGAAACTGTTTATAGATGGGTTATTAAGTCTATTCAAAACATCGCGACGAGCTAGCCACTTGTTCGGTGTAGACTCATACCATCGGCTACGACGAGGTGGGATTAAAACCCTTCCGCTGGGTACCCTCGGGCCGTCTAGGCGGTCTCGGGCGGCGTAAGGCACCCGTGATGATATCTATTAACAGGTATGTATTAACAGGTAGAAAATTTATCGCTATATTTTTTTTTTGAGCGATAATTATTGTTCAACTAAATCGCTCCATGAGAACGCGGCATAAGATCCAGCCATATTTTGACGAACGCAGCTTATGTCAATTGAAGGTCACCTTGATGAAATCGAATGAAATGTCATAAGAAATGTTAAGATTTTTTAATACCCATTTCTATAACCCGACAAGTTAAAATTGTGTTCTAGTTTCATCAATATCCATAAAACAAACCACATCTTTTATATATGTGTTTTTCTTTTACCCACCAATCAAACAAAATTCAAAATCGGGAGAAATTGCTGCAGAATATTTTGTGGTGCGTATTTTATGATATTTGTATCAATGAATACTAACTATTTGTGTTTTTATACTTTACTTTCATGGTTCAGTCAATAAAGGTTATTTTATAAAGTATATTCTAATGTTATAATTGTGAAATCTATAGATAAAAAGAAGGTCTTGGAATCCCTGAAGATGGACGTAACCTCCACACAGAGGTTTATTGAACGAGGTTCCCATAAAGGGAAGGGCCTTGCCGTATTTACTAGCGGCGGGGATTCCCAGGGAATGAATGCTGCTGTCCGTTCTGTAGTAAGAATGGGTATATATTTGGGATGCAAAGTGTACTTTATTCGTGAAGGATACCAAGGTATGGTTGATGGAGGTGATAATATTGAAGAAGCTAATTGGTCTACAGTCAGCTCTATTATTCATAAAGGTGGAACTGTTATTGGATCAGCTAGATGTATGGATTTCATGTAAGTGTATTTTATGTAATTTTATAAATTAAGCACACAAAACAAGTAACAATTTAATACAGTTAGTTCTCACAGTAACAGTTATAGTAACTCTTTATGCAAAACAGGCCTAATATACCTATAGCATAATTAACATAAAAAATAATATACTTTAATTAAGAATTACATTATTATTTTTATATTATATAATATCTAAAGGTATAAAAATAATAATGATAAGTACAAAAATAACAAATAATTTACAATAAAAAAATACCTAATTTGATACCTACCTATATATTTAATATTTTTGATTTGTATTTTTTCTTTGCCAATTGATTATAAAGACAATACATTCTAATAGTAATATTAATATGTAGGACACTTCATACATACTGGGTGTTTTGTAGAGGGTTAGCCAAACTAGGTACACCTATTTAGAAAATACAAATTCAGTATTTTGACCATTGGGCCCCATTTTTTTTTTTAGGGCATTATTATATTTTTCTTGGATTTTTGCCTTTAAACCCCTTCATTTTTTTTTACATGTTTCTAGTTAATACATTTATTGTGTTTTAACTAGAAACATGTAAATACTTCTACTCACCTCTTAAGTTTGGCTAACCCCCCACTATTAGGAAAATCCAGTTTTTCAAAAATAATATAGTTAACCTAACAGATAAAAAAATATTTTACAAATTTATAAGTATAAAATAACTATTAAAGCTAAAGTAATATATAATGTCATTGCTTCTATAGGTGACACTCAAAATCTTGTAAGTAACAACAAAGCTTAGAAATAAAATTTTCATTATAATATAATATATGTATATTAAAAATATAAAGTAATGAATATTAGCTGTATGTAACTGTTGCGCTGTAATGAGTATTAATATATTGCAATTACCTTTACTATCTTAACATCAATCAGTAAGAAAATTAATAAAATAACTTAAATCAGATTAATTTGTTCATTTATTTATTTATGCTTCTGATTATGACCAGCCTAAAAAAAAGTTGCTATTTAAAAAAGTTTTATTTTATAAGTCATGGTATATATTTTTAGCTATATTTAAACCACAATTAACTAAAAGTATTTTTATTTCAAAGTGTCAGCTTTAGGTGCAATGTCAGCTACTGGAGTTACCTTACCAGAAACAATGATAATAAGATTGTTGTTATTTACAGTGAAATAAAAATACAAATATAATACTTAATTAAATTTATAATATTATATAAATGAAAACAAATAAATATACCTATAGCAATAAAAAAAAAAGAGTTTATTACATTGAAGTAGGAAATATTATTTTTATAAACTTCTAAATTAAAAGTGCCAGGCACATGTGACCTTTAATTTGTATTGATATATATCAAATATATGGGAACAGAGGATTCTATTTCCAACTGTTTTTTTTTGTACCTGTTGGGTTGTATAGTTGACAACAATGTGTTGGTGCCAACAATATAATGGGGGGTCCCCTTTCATGGACTTTATAGTTCTGCTTCATCATCATCATACCAGCCTTTCACGCGTCCACTGCTGGACATAGGCCTCCCCCAAGTATTGCCACAACAATTGGCTCTGCTCCGCCTGTAGTCATCGGCTTCCTGCAACCTTTTTCAGGTCGCCGGCCCATCTTGTGGGGGGGCCTGCCTCTGCTGCGTCCTCCAACACACGGTCGCCACTCGAGACTCTTAATGCCCCAACATCAGGAATATACAAAGTTACTTTGCTCCAATAGAAATTTAAAAATAACAATTATATAGGATGTTTAAAATGATAATAATTTCAGTAAACATGAAGGTCGTATGAAAGCAGCTTTCAACTTAGTGACTCGTGGTATTACAAATTTGGTTGTAATTGGAGGTGACGGGTCTCTTACTGGAGCAAATTTATTCAGACAAGAGTGGTCCAGTCTATTAGATGAACTCTTGAAAGAAAACAGAATAACTAAAGATCAAAGAGAGAAGTTTAGTCATTTACATATTGCTGGAATGGTAATTAATTTTATTAAATATTATTTGATAATAAATAAAAATAAGGTTTGATGTATAAGATTCTATAGTAAAAATTCGCAAAGAATGACGCTTCTAACACATGCTGTCATAAGCCAATCTGACCTCTGGTGTTAAAGTTAGTTAGGTTTCCAAATGCTTACTTTAAAGTTCAGACCATTCCGACAGCAGAACTACGCGCCGCGACACTACGCAATAAAGCTGACCAACTTACTAAATCTGACGCGCTGTGGCGTGTCTCTAGCGCGGTATACTGACACTGTACTTCTTTCAAGTTTTATTAGAGTTTATTTGTGAAAATAGTGTTAGACGAGAAAGTTAATTATACTTGTTAGTCAATATCCAGATATATTTTACTTTCAAAGTTAAGATTCTATGAGCAATGAAACCTACGTAGACTAGTGGTTGCGCCTTTGGCGTTGTATCCGGAAGGTGTGGGTTCGATTCCACCCATAGATAAAAATATTAGTAACGTTTTGGCATGGTCTGACTCATACATACTAGGTAAACCCTGTGCTGAACAACTGACAGGCAAAATTTGATGCAAACTGTCGCACTGATGCAGTTTAAGTGCGGTATACGAATGTCCGCGTCGCTCCGCTGTCGTGCAGTTTCGTAAAATGGAGTAGGTATCTATCTATGTATTTAACCATCTAGTTAAAGGGCCTGTAGTCGACTTGACGCCCATACAAACGTAGGTACTTCCAATATTTCAACTTGGCTGTCAGTCGAAGTTCTTTTTTTTTCACATTCGTAATTATAGGCAAAAATCTTTTTGTTGTGGGTAATAAATCTTTTTGTATTATAATATTAAAAACAGTTTTTTATTATTTAGAAAAAAACAATGACGACAAAAAAAATATTTTAATTCTGAGATAAACAATTATCGAGCATTACTGTGTGCGAAAGCTCATTTTGTATGGAGAACACCATTACAAATGCAGTGTCCTTAACAATTATCATCATATTTAGTTTATTCTGGGCAGATTTTAAGACTTTATGCATTAGTAATTTAAAATATTGGCTAATATTTAAACTTTGAAAAGATTTGATCTCACAAACGAAATTACTAGAAACGAATTTAAAACTTAATGCAGTGGAAGTTGATGCAAGAGGAATTCCAGTAAAGTCTTTTAAGCACCGTCTATTGAAGGACCTTGGCCTTCCGAGATCAGCCGTCGGAACTTTTATGAAACGGGTTTCCAAGATGGCGCTAACAGGATCATATAGTATTTGGTTGAGCAGAGAGGGTAGGGAACACAGTGCAGGTGAGAGTTCAAAAGGCCTTCAAACCTACTTCGCGGTCTCCGCGGCCACGCGATGGACCCGGCAACCGCACGGTGAAGCCATGGATAGCTAAGAATATTGTCTCTCTCTTTATTCTAAGATATACCAATTATATTTTTAGGTTGGATCAATTGATAACGATTTCTGTGGAACTGATATGACTATTGGTACTGACTCAGCTCTCCATCGTATTATAGAAGCTATTGATGCCATTGTCAGTACTGCATATTCTCATCAAAGGACCTTCATCATGGAGGTCATGGGAAGACATTGCGGGTAATTATGACATAAATATTTTATACAAACCAATAAAATTATATTTTTAAATAATCAGTTCACTAAATCAAGAAATAACAAAAGTTAACTTCAAATAATTTATTTAGATATCTTGCTATTGTCGCCGCATTGTCTTCTGAAGCAGACTTTGTGTTTGTGCCAGAATCGCCACCTACAGTTGACTGGCAAAATAAACTTTGTCATAAGTTAGAACAGGCAAGCAAATTGAAAATAAAAACCTTCCATTTTTCGAGTTTAGTTTTTAGTATTTTTTCATGTTATCCTTTTGTTCAATATTCCTTTAGATTTCTTGCAGTATACACCTCTCTGTGTACGGATGCTACTTATATTTTTATCCCCGAAGACCCAGCGCCTCTCAATTGGGAAAAGAAATTATGTGCTAAAATCGCCGAGGCAAGAAATTTTATTTACGATTTAGTATATTATGTTGGTGGGAGCAGGATCATTGTAATTGGAGTTAAATTTCATTGTTACAAAATTTGTTGTGTGATATAGTTACAAGAGTTACTATATGTTTATATATGTAAATGTACCTACATCTAATTGGCTCATTCATTATGGTTCATTGTTTCAAAATCTGCGTGGGGTCGCATGCATGCTTGGTTACACGCGTGTTGCAGTTACCTTGCCGTTGTGGCCGCTCTGGCGTCCGAAGCCGATGCCGTCTTCATTCCTGAAGACCCTGCCCCTAATAATTGGGTTGAAAAGCTTTGCAAACGGTTACAGCAGGTACGATGCTTAATTGAGTGGCATTGGCTGGTCCTGAACATATGGCACATAATATGTATAAAAAAAATTTAGTTTACAATAAAATATTTGATATACCTACATAATATTTGAAAGTATAACAAAATATTAGGAAATTGTGTGTCATTTGTATTTACCTGGGTAGATATCACATACATAGCTGTTTACGCTTTTAGTCTCAATCCATTCCTTCTATTCCTTTATGTTAACAACAATATTATATAATAAATATATTTTTTTCAACTATAATTTCCAATAATTTGCATGCATTCACATAGTTAATAACTTTTGAATTTGACTATAAAAATAGAACATAAGTATGTAGTGCATTTTAAATCATGACAAAAAATCACGTTAGACAATATAAGCCTTATATTCTGATCTAATATTATATTATACCTAATAACCAAATCATATTAATGATAATAATCTGTTGATTAGGTATGACGCTTTTTTCTTTGCATCATTTTGCCTCTTTATATGCTTTTAGATCTTGTCGAATTTATAACTAAGGCTGGGTTGCACCAAAATAAACTCTCTGTAAATCTAACGTATAAATTTAAAAATGACGTAGAATGTACACCAGTTTAATTTTGAAAGTTGAATGACAGCTGGTACATTCGACGCCATAACTTTGATGCAACTTACCATTACTCTAATGGACACTTTGGTGCAACTCAGCCTAAGTATATATTTCACTAGGTAAAATATACCTGAATAAAAATATATTATCACAGTAAAATTTATGTTTGAATGATTAGGAGCGGAAGTCCGGTCAGCGTTTGAACATCATTATAGTGGCTGAGGGTGCCATGGATCGCGAAGGTAAACCTATCACCGCGGAGATGATCAAAAAGGTGGTGGTAGACAACTTGCAGCAAGACACGCGGATCACTGTACTGGGCCATGTGCAGCGAGGGGGTTCTCCTTCAGCTTTTGATAGAATTTTGGTGAGTATCTTCCTCTAAAATTATTAGGTTGAAAGTGTTTACCTCCGATAAACGCCACATATCATCCAACGTCGTTGTCTCTGCTTTGACTATAAAATTCTTCCTGCTTTGCAAGTAAGAATTTTATACTAACCTAATTCACTAATAATAATACAATTTATGATCTGTTTGTTTGTTTTGTGTGGTCTCAGCCTAGTGGTGAAGTCACTGCACAACTGATAATAAGGTTAAACAGATGACAACAAGGCCGGCCTTGGGATAGGTGACTGCTTTATACAACGAGGCTACCATCTTAAACACCGCAACAAGCTCGCCGCTTGTTATAGGTATTCCCTCCGAATACCATCGGCGAAATGAGGACGGGTTAATCTCTTCGCTGGGTGCCCTGAAGCCGTTTAAACGGGTCTCGTGATGGTATTTATTTGTTTGTTTTGTTTATATTGCCAGGGTTGTCGTATGGGTGCTGAAGCTGTCATGGCTTTGATGGAAGCCACACCAGAAACTGAATCTTGTGTGGTGACATTGGATGGTAACCAAGCTGTCCGACTACCGCTGATGGAGTGTGTGCGACGTACCAAAGCTGTAGCACAGGTAATCATGTATATTTCTGAAATATAATCATTATTTAGTCTCTTTCCGCGTCAGGCTGTCTGTATGCTTAGATCTTCTAAACTACGCAATGGATTTTGATGCGGTTTTCACTATATTAGATAATTTATTAGGTTTATATGTATAAAACATGCATATGATATTAAGATGTATACGTCTTATTTCCTACAGATAAACCACAGATATTCACATTTTTTTCCTGTGTCATATTGATAAGAAACAAATCACATTATATCTGTATTGCACCCATGTGAAGCCAGGGCGGATTATATAAAATATGTTTTATCTATTATATAAGTATAAAATCTCAGCTGAATTATATTTTTATAATGATAGACTAGTCTATACAGCCAATTATGTATTAGGTTGAATTGTAATAAGTTATTATTATATTTGGATTAATGGCGTCTACGCGTTACACGTAATTTTGTCAATGTCAAGTGGGTAGTTTTAAATAGTTCAAAATATTATTTGTGAAAGAGGCATAATTGATTGGAAAGGAATTAGGAAAGGACTAGGGTAGAAAAAGGAATGGCGACATGACATGACATAAAATTTTCGCTGTATTTTTTTAGGCTATGGCTGATAAAGATTGGGATTTGGCGGTACAGCTGCGCGGGCGCAGTTTCGCACGTAACTTGGAAACATACAAGATGTTGACTCGACTTAAGCCACCCAAGGAAGCCTTTGATGAATCAGGAAAAGGAGTTGTGAGTAATATTTTATCTTATTTATTATTATTTTGCCTCAGATGTAATACTATAGTAGATTTTACAACAAGTGCACAAAACGAACCATCTTTTTTTTACGACTTTTAGCAACCCGAGCCGAAAGCGCGGCGACATTACTATCAGAATGTCGAGGATAAAATAGTTTTGTGGACGAGTTATAAACTCTGCTTTTCACTTCTATTGCGAGGAAATAAAACAGTAGTATAACAACAATTCTTTAATTAAAATTCAAAGTAAAATTAGTACAGTTTTGAATACTGAAGGAAATTTTTTTTATGTCTTAAAAACACATAAGGCAAATAAATTTAAGTAAATATTATAAAATAACAAATTCTATCTATGAACTTCTTAGTGTGTTTAGCTGTATGGCTCATTTTCTTTGCCTTAATATAAATACATTTATGAGTGCAGCAGTATAATATAGATACATTTATGAGATGCAGCCTATATCTTGCACAAATAAGCACTTTAAGAGCATGATAGTGAAAAAATAATTAAAAAATATCCACTATTGGAGGACTAGCACGAATCACATTTTATAAAAATTTAGTATTATAACTTGAAAACATCACAGGGAAGGCCCCATATTATAAAATGCAACATTGATTCTCATGTTCCTTATTAATATTAGATGTATACTGCCCTAGGTGTTTTTATTGACGTCATTTTGTTTTATCAAGGTGAGCTTCTACTTCTACTTGTACTCCTTATTAAGTTACGTTCTTTGGAAAATAAAATTTCCGGTGCCTGATTTTAGGTTATCACTAACAAAACTCGCCCATTTTAAACATTTTAAGAGGGTTAAACATAAAGTTTTTAGAACTGGCCACTTGTAAACAATATACTAAAAAAGATAGTTTACTATTTGTGTAATACTATTAATTATGTATTTCATTCATTTGTCATTTGTTTTGCTGTCCCCAAATCGATCATATATCGATCTCTCACTACTAAAGAAATACCGTGCTCAGTACCGATAATACGATCGACGCCTATATTATGTATTAGTGAAAATATAATTAATAATTTTACAGGAAGGGCTTACCTTAGCCGTGATGCATATTGGTGCCCCTGCGTGCGGTATGAACGCGGCCGTGCGCTCGTTCGTAAGGAACTGTATCTACCGAGGAGATACCGTGCTTGGTATCCACGACGGTATCGAGGGATTCATTAGTGGAAACATTGTTAAAATGGACTGGTGAGAATTAAAGATTTTGTATTTTATAGCTGTGCGTATGCCGCGATTTTACCACTCTTTGTTTTTGATATTTTTCAGGAACAAACCTTTCTTCTTTCATAATATTAGTATAGACTAACAATTTCATAAAACTTGTGATCCTATAATTGGACGCCTATTTAACTTTAATTTAAATTCTACAAAGAATATATGTGGCACATAACTCTAGGTAAATTTAATTATTATAAAAAAAAATGAGGTACTTATTGATAACAAAAGTTGTGATAGTCCTCAATAAATAATTTAATTGGCGAAATGAAAACCAATTTAGTGATGAGTCGAGCAATAATAGTTTTGACCTTCAATTATCGTTTTTTAATAATACAATTTTGAATTAACTATTTATATTAGAGAGTATATGTATATACCTACTCTGTGTCCCGCCTAAATATATGTTCACCCGTCGTTTAATTTAAAAGTAATCGAATTGAAAACAAAATACAGCCAATGTTACAGTTTTTAAATTTAATTATATAAATATATATTTAACTAGACGGTTCTCGATGCCACGCCCCCATGGGGCGCCGACGGTTAGGTGCTTCGCTTGGTTGTACTTATTAATATTTTTTTCGGTGAGGTGCATTTTTGGGCAAAATTGTTTGTGACCCCAGCCTATTGGTTAAGTCACTGTGCAACTGATAACAAGGTTAAGCATATGACAACAAGGCTGGACCTGGGATGGATGACCGCTTTATACAATGAAGCTATACTATCACATACACCTCAATAAGCTCGCCATTTGTTAGGTTCGAATACCACCGGCGAAATAAAGATGGGTTAATCCCCCTGCTGGGTACCCTGAGGCCGTTTAAACGGTTTTCGGGAGCCAAAAAGTCACTCGTTATGGTATTTTTTTTATAATATACAATTAATATAATAACAGGTCTGATGTGACCGGCTGGGTAGGGCAAGGTGGCGCGTTCTTGGGTACCAAACGCACTCTGCCCGGCGACAAGAAGAAAGAGATTGCGGCTCGCATCAAGCAGTTCAATATACAAGGGCTGCTTATTATTGGCGGCTTTGAGGTAATCATAAAATATATATATATATTGATTGATTTAAGCAATTTTGTAGGTTTCCATTTTTTTCCACTAATTAAGAAAATATATTTTAGTTTTAGTACAGTTTAAGACCAGTGATTCTCGAGATATGTTCATAATAAAAATATAAATCTTCATTGACAAAAGACCGAAATGGAAATATTTCATTAATTTATCAATATAATACCTAATATATAATTTATTCTAACAACATCGGCGAAATGAGGACGGGTTAATCCCTCCGCTGGGTACCCTGAGGCCGTTTAAACGGTTCTCGGGAGCCAAATAAGCACCCGTGATGGTATTTTTTTATTTATTTTTTATCAATATAATTAAAGTTATAAATAAATCAATAATACTTTATTTCCAAGAACATGGTACATAAGTAGTTACATTATTTTGGTTTAACGTGTCCTACCATACATTGGTGTGTAAATTATTTTAAATTATAGTATAGTTTCCTTAAAAATCAAAAAGTTTTATTTTGTAAAAAATACCTTTGTTAGACAAAAACTGCGCTGGTCTGTGCTCTATCCTGCCTCCCCGACAATTACATGGCATGCAGATAGGGTAGCTGGTAGATAATGCCTAAGCCATTAACCTCGTCTCTGTACAATAGTATTAAGCTTTTGTGCAATAATAGTATATTTCATTAGTGCGTGCGGAAAGCCGGTCATTGCAAAGAAAATTTCTGGAAAATGGTGCCAACCGTAAAAGAATACCAGCAGATTTTTTTTTTGTTTTCTTCACCCATTCTGGGTAGGCAAAGGGAACTATGCCCATACACCCAAGTCTTCAGTAGAATTTTTTTATTGATATGAAATGAAAATGAAATTTAAAGAGATGAAATGAAATGAAACCTAACCTAACTCATTGAATCAAATCATTAAATCTGATATTGAAACAAATTAGTAGCTTCTTTTTAGAAATATTTGCATAAATTATAAAAACTTCTATGATTTTTTTATTAAATACTTCGTGGTTGGTTTTTTTCTTTTTAATAGACAATATTTTAACAGTTGGGAAAGAGAACGCACGAGTTCGGAAAAGGTAAAAAAAAGCTCGAGTATGTAATAGCCCATATCCCGAACGCTATACGTCCCTGCAATACGCCAATTTTTTAGCAACTGTATTAAAAATATTTTTTCATTAATTCATGCCAACTCTATGTGAATTCACAAGTCAGTTTTGCGAAACCATTACAATATCATTGGCGCAGAACTAAAACTTCTAACTACATATTACTTTGTTTGAGTTAACTGAAATCTGTATGGGAAATAGTTCAGCGCCCCAAGCGGTAATTTTGAGAACTAAAAATGCGAGCGTGTGATTGGTGAAAATGTTAACGCAGAATTATAGTTAATTCGAAAGTATACATTAAATAAATTTCATAATAGGACTACTGTGATCGGGATGGCAGTTTTTTATTTATTTATATAATAGTTTTTTATTTATTTTCTTTCCCTAGGCTTACCAAGCGGGTCTCGAGATGTACGAGTCGCGTAAAGATTTCCCGGAGTTCTGTCTCCCTCTGGTGGTGATTCCCTCCACTATCAGTAACAATGTTCCCGGGACTGACTTCTCTCTGGGCGCTGATACGGCCTTGAACGAGATCACTGAAATCTGCGACCGGATTCGCCAATCTGCACAGGTAATTTTTCTCAAATAGCTTTTTTTATTAATAATAATAATATGTAGGATAATATACACATATTGCCCTGGTCACAAACTAAGCTCTAGGCTTGTACTATGTGTACTAGAAACAACGATATTCAAAGTCAAAGTCAAAATCATTTCATGTAAATCTTTATAGATATTTATGAATAGTAAAAAAATATATTTAACAATGAGGTCAGTGCGTTTGGTTAGGCAGCTATTCATTAACAAAAGAACGACAAATATTTATTATATTTAGAACTTAAACACGATGGAATCTTAATATGAAAATTACTACTGAACACATACTACAAAACCAACTAGTGTAAGACTATGTGGTTAGCTGATTCCATTGACCTGTCAATCCTTATCTGCCATACAATATTAGACTTATTATATTTCATAAACACCCAGACCATGACAAACTGTTCAGAAAACATACTTATATATATTTTTTTGCCATGGGTAGGAAAGGAACCCACGAACTCCGGATACAACGCCAAAGGCACAGCCACTAGAGGAGGCGGTCTTTACCTACATATTTTCTATATACACTAATAAATGTTTTTACCACTTCTATTTTCAATAGCGTGTGGTGAACCCTCAGAATAAAACCAAAACATGACTAATGCCCCATTTCCCCAATAATTCCTAAAAGTAAAGGGATTCTTAAATACATTTAAGGGATCCCTAAGTATAATTAGTGAAATTATTATTATTAAATAATAGGCGAGCAGCGTATTGCTGATATGCCTATATCAAACACTGGTGTATAGTTCTTAATTTTTATTTATTGTCTAATTTGTTAGTTAATAGCCACTTTAATTAAATTAATTAATCAATTTAATTAGTAAATTTCTAACCGTCACTTAAAGTCTTAAAATACCCTTTAAACTTAGGGGCCCGAATTTCGGCAACTTAACTTTAGGTGACAGGTTTTCAGAGGTTATAAAAATATATCAGTATTTTTTCCAAGATATTTTCTTTGCAATTTAAACATAAAATGGATATTATAAATATTTTAGGTGATCTTGAAGACTTTGAGGTAGTTGAAAGTATATTAAGTAATCCAAGATTATTTGTTTCACCTCGCATGTATCGGGAAAGACCTCAATATTTTAATCTTTCTGATATTAGTTGATAAATTGTACGTCTCTGCCAAGGACAACAAGCTTTATTTTTGGCGTCATTGGTTGTGCCATCTGTCCTTTTATTAAGGATAGTTTCAGAGTGTTGTCGACCAATTTTTCTTTATCGTTACTGTAATAATTGTGTTCGCGCTTTCTTTTTCCCATTTAAAAACTACTTTATTAACTTCAACAGTCCAGACTATTAAATTAATAAAAAACTCTCCCGAACAAAACTCTTGTGTGTTTACATAAAACAAAATGAAAAATAGTATTTTTTTTTCAATATATTCTCAGCCAACGCTATAAACATACAAATTCGAATAAATATTTTAGTCGTTTAATTCAAGAAAAAGTATTTAAAATCTTAAAAAAATGTATTTAAACTTATAATGTTGTAGATAGTCGATTTTTTCCGCGTTGTTTACTGAAAACTATCAAAATAAACATTGCAAAATGTAGAAATCATTCATTCATTCATTACAGGCAAAAAACGTTTTCATCGACATTATTAGATAAAAGTTCGATAGTTAGGTGAATGTTTAGTTGTTGAAAACAGATTAAGGAAAACAAGCATTTTACGTATAACTTATCTTAAAGAGTCGAGTTAGTTACGGGTCGATTTAAGTAATATTGGTGAAATCAGGTATAAAGGATTTTTTTTTTTCGGAAAAAAAAATAGTTTGGGTATAATAATTAAACCCTAATTACGAGCTAGCCACTTGTTCGGTGTAGACTCACACCATCGGCTACGACGAGGTGGGATCAAAAACCCCTCCGCTGGGTACCCTGGGGCTGGAATTATAATATTAAAAAGTTTTTTTTTATGATTTCGAAAAAACATTAAAATTAACGTAAAACAGATATATTTATATATACAATCGCCAACATAAATATTATTTTAAGGTTATCTGGTAGATAATGCCTAAGGTGTTAAGGTGGCCTTTGTGGTGTCATTATATTTACTGCGGCTTTTTAAAATATTTATTTTAAAATTCACATACCGTAATTGGTGGAATAGGCGGTCAAAGAAAAAAAATAACGCCAACTATGTACCTTATTCCGGGAATAAAGTTTACTGTGCAATAAAGTGTTAAATAAATAAATAAATTTTGCGACAAACAGTAATCGAGTATTACTGTGCGAAAGTTCTATTTGTATGAAGAACGCAGACTTCGCGATCGCGAATGCAGTGTTCTTAATGGCTGGTAATATTTATCATACCGTCCCCTAATTATCTGTTTGTTTTAGGGAACAAAACGCAGAGTGTTCGTAGTTGAAACTATGGGCGGCTACTGCGGATACCTGGCAACACTGGCAGGTATGTTAATCATTCTCTAAAGGACTTGTATCCAGAGCCGTTAAATTGTTAATCAATATTAAATTAAAATATATTTATTAGAAGTTCAGAAAAACATGACGAAAAAATATTGTATTGAAATACATACATAGGTTGCGTTTCGAGGCGTAGCGCGGCCAGCATTACTAACCTGTGAACAAAGCCTAGTTATGTATAAAATAACATCCTCAGGTTTGGCTGGCGGAGCTGACGCGGCATATATCTACGAGGAAAAGTTCAGCATCAAGGATTTGCAGCAAGACGTGTACCACATGGCTTCCAAGATGACGGGCGGCATCCAACGTGGCCTCATCCTGCGGAATGAGAACGCCAATGAGAACTATAATACCGAGTTCATATACCGACTCTACTCAGAGGAGGGAAAGGGACTCTTTACGGCTAGAATGAACGTTCTGGGTATGTATTCTGTTGACTTATGTGCGAGATGAGTAGGAATGCCAATGGGGAACACAACAGATCCCCCAGAGTAGAAGTGTTTTGACTAATTAGTCACAAAATCAATAAGATGTATACTGACCATTACTATTGTGCCTGCATCGATATGAAACATTTATCGGCGCGTTTGGATGGGAGTTAAGGTTCCTCCAGTCGAGAGTGATGGAATACAAACGTACTTCTCATACTATTAATTCAATTATTGTGATAAACAAGAACCCTGCCTTCTCCAATTGGTCTTAAATTCCGTTTAGTTTTATCAAATTGTAATAGAATCACAATTATTTACATACCACATTTTGCATTCTACCAACCAATACATTATTGAAAACTGTTATGAAATTTGTATGTAATTCCAATATGATGCGATTACGATTAATATAACGATAGGACATACATTTATATTATAGGACCGGTATCTAGTATACTAATATAATAACGAGGTAAAGTTGGTGAGGTTGTAGGGGGTAATCTTTAGATCTACTGAACTGATTTTGAAAATCCTTATAGTGTTGGATAGCCAATTTATCTAGAAAAGCTATAGGCTATATTTAACACCACGCCACGACCAATAGGAGCTGAGCATCAATGAAAAATGTTGGGAAAACGTGGAAAATTTGTTCCTTTTGAGAGCTTCCGTTACGTGCGCAGACGAAGTTGCGCGGGTCAATTAGTATATATATATTTTTAAGAGAGTGCGGCATTATATATTAAATTAAAATACTGTACATTTTTTGAAATGGTTACACCCACAGCTTGTGCTACTTTGCAATGTCGCATGCGCTGGTTTTATATGTCAGTGGCGGATTTAGAGATTTGCGCCAGTAGGCTATTCTAATCTTGGCGTCCGGTATACTGTTAAAATTTTACCTCCCCTACCACACTTAGTGAACAGTTTTGTCACTCCTGCAACCAAATTGATTATGTGAATCTAATCACATTTAGATATATATATATATATATATATTAATCTTTTAATTTCTGTAAGATATAAAAAAATTGCCTCAAATTTGCCGTCCTAGGCTCCTGTCTACTTAGGGCCGGTTTCTTGATGGATAGTTCACGTTACTATAGTTAAAATTGGCGGGTGTTCTATGAGATTTTTGTCAAAAAATATTTCAAATTCATATAAAAGACGCCATAACTGTCATTATTTAACAATTAGTCGAGATGACTATCCATAAAGAAACCTGGCCTTAGTCTGCTGGTAGATCCGCTATTAATGTATATCCTTTTGATTTGCGTACAGGTCACATGCAACAAGGTGGCAGCCCTACTCCATTTGACCGGAACATGGGAACCAAGATGGCCGCCAAGTGCCTCCATTGGCTAGTGGACGCCATACAGAAGGGACCCGCCAACACCCCGGACACCGCTTGCTTGCTCGGTGTTGTTAAACGACAATATAATTTCACCCCGCTCGAAGATCTTAAATGTCAAACCAATTTTGCGTAAGTAAATTTACATAATAGCACAGAATACACATATATACATCATCACGGGTGCCTTACGGTGCCCGAGACCGCCGAGACGGCCCCAGGGTACCCACCGGGGAGTTTCAATCCCACCTCGTCGTAGCCGATGGTATGAGTCTACACCGAACAAGTGGCAAGCTCGTCGCAATGTTTTGAATAGACTCCATAACCCATCTATAAACAGTTTCACAAGTTGGTTTAGTGAAACCGGGACCGACAACTTATCGTGCTCTCCGAGGCACTATAGTTGTGTTGTCAAACAAATATACTTTAAAAAAAAAAATTTAACTCATTGTTACACACCGGGATTCGAACCAGGGACCTGAGTGTTTTTAAATCCAAGGTCTAACCAACTCGGCCACCACGTATATAAATAGAATAGTATAGAATCCTTGTAGAAACAAAATTTACATAATAGCACTGAATTAATAATATCTGACGTTGAATAATGGACAATCCTCGTCAAATAATCCCCTATAATCTTAGTAATAAAAAGTTGTAAGTCCGCCTTACCTTCAATGTTTAGTAGACCGATACTTTTAAAATAATTAGGTATTGTATAGAATTATCCAAATGTGTAACGACAATTATTAAGATTATCGAAAAGCAAGTGGGGAAATTAAAATTGAGGTTTTTATATAGTAAGTAAAAGAGGGCTAATATAATTAATGAAAGGGGAATGTACTAGGAGAGAAAACATAATAAGAATAACAATCGATAAATGAAAAAGTTAACACTACTACATAAATTAAATAGTTACATATAGGCTTATAATATATTCATGTCGCAATCTAGTACCATCATTGATCGATCCCATTCACGGACTTAGTACGTCTGTTTACCATCAAATAGATACAAAGTCACATGCTGTGCTCCAATAATAATAATAAAACCTTACCTATCATGTCCCTTTCAGTCAAAGAATTCCAAAACAACAATGGTGGATGAAATTGCGTCCGTTACTCCGTATCTTGGCCAAACACGATTCTACCTACGAAGAAGAGGGCATGTATATGACAGTGGAACAAGGAGAAATAGATTCCGAATGTATCATATAAAATAATAAATAAAATTATGTTACACGCATATTTTTCGCTTGAATTGTAGAACAACTATGAAGCATTATTTTAAATGATTTTTAGATGAAATTATTAGTTATTAATTAATTAGATCATTTATTTTTATATTTATTTATTGTTTTGAAAATTTATTGTAAAGTAAATATTTAACTAGTACAAAAATAACGTAATCCATTTACAATACCTATACCTCATATTTAAATATTTGATACTTTTGCAGTGATATTATATTAGCCATGATCTGTGTAAAATATATTTTTTTATAAGTTTTTTGTTGTTTTAACCCAAATGTGTACTTTTATTTGTATTGATAATAACAATACAATCTTTATTAAAAAATATCATGACATTGTTATATCTCTTATTAATAAACTATTTGCTTGTATAATATTTCAAGTTTTTTATTGAAATAATATTGAGGACAGTTTTATTATATAGTAATTAATAACTGTGCCAGTGAATCTACCTGTTACTTTTCCATCAATATTAAAAATTATGGTAGTTGCAGATATGTAGATTCATTAGTAAACATGACTAATAAATCAACAACATATTATTTTTTTTTTACTCTTTAAGTATGCAATTACTATACAGGGTGAATTTGAAAGATTGTACTTTGGGCTAATATGAGACTACTGGTCAAATCGAAACTATTCCCAGTGAACACTGTGTCGCAAAAGAAAAATATTTTTTGCTTCCCCATACAAATTGATCATTTTAATATTACTAGTTTGTATGGAGAAGGCATTTTTTTGTTCCATGGGAAAAGTTAGCCCAAAGTACAGCCTTTCAAAGCACTATGTCTAAAATACAAAGCAATATATTTTACTACTGCTATTTTGTGTACTTTTTAAAACACATGCACCTCTATACTTTTTTTGATTTCGATGTAAGATATAACAGTTATTTAGTTATATAAATATTTATTTCAGTTGTGAAAAAAAAATCAAATTGTTAGATATTTTTAAGGGAGCCAAATCTATGACATAGTTCACAGATGTGGTATATTAAAAAAAAACATTTACATTACTAAAATTGTTAAAAGTGTATAATTATGAATTCTTTATTACTTTATACATATATACTTACCTTAATGTTTACTGTTTACGTAATTTCATATTCAATACAAGTTGTGTTCAACTCATTTTCATCAAAAATGTGCATACTACATTTGTGCACTATGCCATTGAATGTTTTAGTGACATTAAAAATAATAGTTCACAGTATACCTAAGTTCATTTCACGAGTGAATTCCTTTGGCCAGTCGCACGACGGAATGTTGTTCACCTCAGTTTTATGACTCCTTAAAAATAATTTTAGTATGAATCCGATGTATTTTAGTAAATAAAATTAATATCAATAAGAAAAATATTTTTACATATTCGGTACTAATATTTAGCACATTTTGTTTACCTATTTGTTAAGTGGAACACTTATTGCCGTGGGTATTCTTTCATGGAACGAGTAACTGACTGTGGGGGCTTATTATAAGATAAAGATTTATTTTTGAGATTTAGTTTGTTAATTATTTATATAGTAAATAACAAATAATAAAAAAGGGATACACATCTCATAAATGTTTAATATTTATGAATATTTTATGATGACGTCATAGTCTAATACCAGTATTTGAATATTTAAAATGTGTTATTTATTATGTTTGTAGGATTGAATTGTTAAATTAAAGAACTACTTGTTATTCTTTGTTAAAGTAGGATGTAATGATGCTAAATAAAGAGTAAAGTTTAAATGTATTTTTCTTTAATATTGAAATAACTTTTTTATATTGGTGTACGGCGTGTGACGTTTCTCCCACTATGCCGGCTAAAGGATAAGGTTAACTCTCGTATGCCAAAATGCACATCTACGCCCTGAAACGTGTTACCGTAATCTGCCGGAGCGCATATCTACGTTCAAATTCTACCATCCAAAAACGTACCTTTTCATAATGAAATAAGATATAAATTGCCTTAAAAATTATGTAAGCGCGAGTTAATGAACGAATGAACCTACAGCAATCGTTCAAACGTCAGTTGCATTGCATCTTTTAAATCGAAGTAAAAAGATCGACAAAAGTAATGTTAGGCGAACTTTTACGTGTTTGTTGGGTATTTTCTTAAAGTAAAACACTTTAAGAAAATACCCAATAAACACGTACTTATTTTACTTCAAAATTACAAAAAGAAGTATTCATTTATGTTTTCTTGTTATATAATATAACATTAATCCTAATTAATCTAATATATTGAGAGTTTAGTGAAAAAAATATCTCTTACGAGTCACTTTTTAAATGATTAATTATATATATTTTACTATTATATTAAATTAGTATTAGCATTTGAACAAACTTTTATTACAGATTCCAAATATATCGATAATATTTTGCATAACATTTTAATTTATGTGTAAAATTAACATAAATAATTTACGAACAAAAAGCGCGCATACAGGTTGTTCAGAACTGGATATTACGCGACTGTGGGCTTATTTGTTCAGTGACTGTGGGTTTGAATCACAGAGCACGGAATCGCCGCGCGCTGCCCACTCCTAGAGACGGTAGTATAGTGCGTTTCAACGAATAAAACCTATGGCGTTATGTTGGCAGCAAGGTTTTCCAGTGTTGCCACATTAGCTATGATAACTTATCTTAAAGTAAGGGTGATTTTAAGAATATTTTTAGTTAGATTCTCATATATTTACAAATTATTCGATTGTTATCATTATAAAAATTAGGACAGTAAGAAAAGCATAATTAATTTAATAATTTTTATTTGGAGTAGTTATGCTCATCCAACGGACTTATACCCGAGAGTCCATCCTCGTCATCAGAAGTGTCGCTATCGTCTCCCACTTCAATTATGAACCTGTCCATCTCGCTATGAATAACTGGGCCATCGGCATAATATCTTTCATAATTCTCCACAAAAGGATACGACTTCCTTTCTTCAAAGGAAGTCGTACCACGACTTCCTTTGAAATGTATCTCCCTTCGCATTTTATGCAATAACTTTGTTAGAGTCGGCAATTCCTTTTTTACGGTATAAAATTCATGAATTCTATGCCTATTTTCACTTATTGTTGTTATGCACACCGTTCGAAGTCATCCAATTCTGCGACCTCACCTTCTTTGGTGATTTTAGACGGTAGGTACGGATACACCTAAAACAAATTAGGTCTTACTAATTAGTACCGTTTAAAAAAATGGCAGTTTAAGTGAGGAAAATATTATATGCTACTGGTAACCCTATTTGACTAACCTGTAATGGCGGCAACACGAGCCTGAACACATCTTAAAGGAATTATTCGACATCATTACGTTTTTCACTTTCACAAAATTTCTTCAAAGTTTTGGGCATGATTCTAGTCGTAAATCAAATGATAACAAACAAAATCTGCGAGAGCGACTTCTCGTGCCAATGACTTTGACAGACAGGGGAGCCAACATAACGCCATAGGTACTATTCGTTGAAACGCGCTATAATAATAATAGCCGTGGCAAAGAAATGCGTTGCGCGCACATTTGAACGCAATCGGCCGCCAGTTGCTCTTCGTACGATGCGGAATAAACATTAATATTAAATCGTTAGAAATGCCTCATTGCGCTGTGATTTGGTGTAAGAATCAAAGTAAAAACATCAACAAACAAAATTCTGGCGTATCATATCACAAGTAAGTAAATAATGTTACTTTATAGCTTTTTTAAAAATGTGAGTCGATGTATGTTGGAACGCAAAACCTCAGCCGTGCGAAAGCCGCGAGTCATTAGTGAATGCAATAGTGAGGGGACGCACGCGTTGATTGGCGTCATGTCGATAATGCAAGTTAGCGTATCCATAGAGTACCAGTATATTTTAATTGTTATTGTGAAGTTGTTATTTTTATAGTATCTTGTGTATTATTACATGTGGCTTCAAAAAAACCCTTTAATAACTGGCCACTTCACATAAGGTGACACTCAGATACCTGTTTGTCTGTCCGCAGGAATATCTTAAAACCTACTGATTTTAGATATCTTCAACAGTTCATAGTCTAATATTTTCAGATAAATGGAAAAGATTCACCTGTAAAAGAAGCTAATGAAGCTTTTGAAGATAATAGAAAATCTTCTCGTAGTTCTCCGCAAACCCGACCCGAAGCGATTGATTTACCAAATATACTGGACACACCTCGAAGACGTAAATCAAAATTATCTGTGATAAGGGCGCAGCAGACCATTAAAAGGCAAAGTCTTAACGTAAATCGAATCCAAGAAACCAATAGAAGATTATCAAAAACAAATTGCTACAATGGAAAGTATTGTAAAATATCTACGAGAGCGATCTGCTATAACTATTATCTATATCTATGATCTGGATAACATACCCTTCTAAAGATGTTATTACGATTTGTAAGAAAGTAGAAATAGTAATTAAAAATATATTTTGTAGTGGGTACTAATGTAATTAACTCGAAACATACAAAACAATGCATAACCACACATGCTTTGCATTTATGTCTGGAAATTAATTTATTTGAAAATTTATCGATACACCAATTCGACTAAGAACCCATGAATAATCATTCAATTCAATTAATAAAAGCAATAATGGAAAAATATGTAGATATTAGACTCCACTATCTTACAAAAAAAATGCAACTCAAATATTATATCAATACGAAGCCATTTTAATAAAAATGAATTATTTTTGGGGCAATGATGAATTGCGATGGACTTTGTAAATAAATAATATATATATTGTATTTACATTAAACTTTTCATTTCTTCGGCTATGTGACAATAAAAAGACTAAAGAGTTTTTATATAACATAACTTGTTTTATTTTGAAGTGGTATTTTTTATTAGAAATCGCCGCTTTCGGAACCAGTTCCAGAATTACATCAGTTCAGTTAAAATCAGTTCCGGGATTGTAAATTATTGGATATTGCATGCCCTAATTAGATTACCAAAAAACGCAATCCAAATGTATAAATACAAGTCTATCAAATAAAAATGTATTATTATTTGATCAAAATATTACAGTCTGGGTCTAACTAACTAGATCACTGTTAAATCAAATTGGATTCAAGATTATGTACAAGATTTACTATAAACCAGTATCAATCACTAATTTTGCCAAATTGAAAAATTATTAGTGTCACTTAACTTCGCTTTGTCTTATTATATATTTCTGCTCATAAAAAATAATGTCGATAAAAAAAATATCGACCCAGTCACAGCACTCCAAGACGCCATCTGTGTAGTAGTGTGCGTATAGGTGTGAGATAACGGCAACGCCCACCCCAACGCTTGGTTTGTATGAAATATGTTGAACATGCCGTCTCTAGTAGCGGCGCGCGTGGATTCCGTGCTCTGTGGTTTGAATATTACTATCCATAAAAGTACCTTAATTTTTTTAATAAATCTATTTATCATAATTTTTTGTTATCTTGCGATTTACCAACAATTTAATTTTCGAATGCCGTATTATTCATAAACACATTTTCGTACTTATTTTAAATCGGGTAAAATTTGACAAAGACATGGAGTTATAGCAAAAATCTTGAAAATTCTCTAAAATTTTCAAGGGGTTCCACTATATCTCGAGCTCGTCCAAGGAAAGCCCTGTCGCGAAGTATGTCGTGAAATGACGAATTATTTAACATAGCGATAATAACGAATATTTCGGTGTGGTAACACTTAAATGGGAACAGCTGTTTTTTCTGACGTAAAAGAAAGGGGGAAAAAGATCAGACAGGTACGGATGGCAGGCATGTAGGCTGAGTTTTAATTTTATAAATTCTTTAAAGATGGTTGGAAGTTAAAGGGTAAATTAGAAAGGGACAATGTAATTGTGAGTGTTGTAGAATAACTTTTAATGTCGAAGATTATGTTAGTTGGTGTTCTGAGTCTGGTTTCGAGAAATGAGAAAGTTGGCGAATTAAAAGGTTAGTAATAAATTAAGTTTATTAATGAATGAGATATAGGTATGACTGTAAGGTAAAATGAGGAGACAAACTTGAGGGTTATAAAACCTAAGATCGTTGTGTTAGTAAAAGCAGTTCTAAGATGACTGCCAGATCCTTTAGTGGATTAGTAACGAAAGCAGGTCTAAGATGACTGCCAGATCCTTAAGAGTGTTAGTAATAGAAGCAGGTCTACGATGACTGCTAGTAAGAGAGCAGGTCTAAGATCCTTGTGTAAGAAAGACTGCTAGTTAGTTAGAGGAGGGTGGATGAGTCTAGATCCTCGCGTCAGCAAAGGGATGGGTTCCGAGTCGATCCCTGCAATAAACCTAAAAGCTACAGAAAGAGACGAATAGAAGATGCGGTATGGATCCAGGAGCAGGAGGTGACACCGTATGCAGAGACCAGCGACATAGCCGCACTCATCGATGTTGATGAGGTAGTGATAAAGACCCGGTGAGTATATGTATACAATAAATTATTTTAATTTCCGCTGTAACACCTATGACCTAGGCTTATTATAGTTCTCTAAGGCATTTGCGACAAGCCCACCAGCGTAAACTCGATATTACTACTTTGCATTTAAAATTGCTTTCAAATAAAAAATCGCAAAGCGGTACGCCTGCTTTTCTCCCAGGCCCCTGTAATTCGTTTGAAAGAAAAACATATATTTTTTTAACAGCCTATATATGCTGCGCCGGAATGTAGATCTGCGCTACATTTTTCTTAATTATTTTACATTTTTCTAATTATATTGAATATTTAGGGTAGGTATTATATTAATATAAAATCAAAATAGAAACCCTACATACTAATTACTTTGAAGTTCTATTGTATTAATTTCTATATAGTACGGGAGCCTGGGATGTAAAATTTGCAGTTACGAAAGCGTCATGGCTTGGATTGTGAAGATTAGGTCCTAAAATGAACAAAAGTTTGTTAGTTTATTTACAAGAACGTAAAATAAAAGTTAAATCTATTTCATTTTAATAAAAAATACCGTTTAGTTTGAATTCCTGATTATTACGATTTTATTAAGTACCTAGTACCTAATATTAGATAATATTAAATTAATATCCACGAAGCAAGGTGATCTTACGTAGTAACTATCTCTGTAATTGTAATATAACGTGATGCGCAAGATGTCTTGGAGTGATAATCACGAGTGATGTTTCGGGTAATAGTAATATCAGAATGAGATTTTTTTTTTTCCGTACTGTGATGTGACATTTAGATGCACTGTTTCGTGCATACGTCGTCCATCTAGTAAAACAAACGTATTTGTGATCAGCTGAGACAGCATCATGGCGGCAGACTGTGCCAGAGAGTGAGAGGCGCGGAGTGGGAAATATACAGCAGCTGGACTCTTCACACTTTGTTGATTATTTTAGCTGCATCGCCCCATTAAACTCATCAGACTATATTCTTTTCGTTATTCTTAAAGGGTTTCAAAATAATAAAAAATCAATCTCGCTCGAGCATAGAAATAGAAGGATATAGAATTGACAATGGCGTAGCCTAGAGAAAGATAGAACAGGTTTTATTTCTTCGGGCCCGTAGAGGACGAGACAGGTGGCCCGAGGCCCTTCGCTGCCCACCACGCTCCAAACCCCAACGCCGCGGCATTCCCAAACGCGGCAGGCGAGGTACCTAAATGATATTTAAAAAAATGGTAAAACACCTATCTCGTGCAACACCGAATGAGCTACTGGGTGTGGAACTACCCCTGGCAGCGGGGAATATTCCCCAGTCGGAACCCAACACCATAGTAAAGCTTCAGGCAAACCAACGCGTTCAATCTGCGGCCGCGGTGGCGATCTGTTACTGCAATAGTACTTGTATGGACACATTCAAACCAAACGCGTTCTGCGGTTGCACGCGCGATCCGTACAGAGTCTGCACGAGCGATCCGTACAGAGTCAGCACGCGCAAATATCGGGCGGCGCGATCATTTGCTGTCGACACTATTTGAACGCTGCACGCAAATAATTTCTAGTGATTTGACGGCTTTATAGCAAGTCGGAGACCGAAAAAATATTGCTGAAGTGCAAAAATATAAAATATTATACGATACATAAAAAATATGAGTTTTGTAAGGAAATAGAGGCCAATATGAAAAAATCGACATTAAGTAAATTTAAACACCCACAGTTTTTATTAAACCTTTATAAGTTTATTTTTAAACATTAAAATAATAAATATACCTAAAACTTACTGGTTGTATTAATACTATGTAACCTTGTTTTATCCGAAAATATCAGTGAAAAAAATGTTTTATTCCAAATATTATTATACTTAAATACCTACATCTTATCTTCAATAAAAATGCTACTAGTAAAAGAATTTCGTCGTCAATCATCTTCCATTTTGTCATAAAATTCAATAGAGGACGTTCACTTCGCCTGAACGCAGATTGCTGAACGCGTAGATCGCGTAGTTGGTGTGAATGACTATTGCCATTTGCCCGCAAGGAGATCGACACCGAACCGGCCGCCACCGCGACAACAGATTGAACGCGTTGGTTTGTGAAACTTCGATTATCGCGACGCGCACTTTATGATATATATATATATAGTAGTTGAATATATATCTCTTGGGTTATTACCGTTCTACTAGGGTTTTATAACTCTTATGATTTAAGATCTCAGCACACAACAATGCGCACCGCGAAAGTGCTATCTGTGTATGCCGTTATTTTGTACTTATTTTCCAGGACATATTTCTCTTTTGTACGTGCATTTCAGTGGCCATTCTATCTTACTCGATGCACCCAGGCTTCACCTGGCATGCTGAGACATAACAGGGGCCTTACCAAAGAGCCAATCGATAATGGAATCGAAAAACCGATCGAAAGCCAAATGTATGGGATTTGACGTTTCCAATCGATCAGGCTCTACCCATAGAGTAAAATTCCTATACATTTTTATCGATCGATGCGGCGATTCGATTGGCGATCGTGTTCTTTGGTCAGGCTCCCGGTCTCTTACTAGATACCTCTCTTGGCGCCCCTCTGGCTGGCACCAGGTGCGCAGAGACATGGCAGGTCTCTCACTAAATACTCTTATATTGCGTACCCTGGCTGGCACCAGGTGCGCAGAGACATGGCAGGTCTCTCACTAAATACTCTTATATTGCGTACCCTGGCTGGAACCAGGTGCGCAGAAACTTGGCAGGTCTCTCACTAAATACTCGTATTCCCATACTCTGGCTGTTGCCAGGCGGACTGAGACATGGCGAGTCTTTCTCTAAATACATTTATTTCTCATACCTTTGATAACTCCAGGCATCCTGAAGCTTCACCAGTTTCCTATAAACTAATTTTACCCTGCGCACATGGTCGGCACCAGGTGCGCTAAGATCCGGGTTTATTACGCATCACACTGTTTAATTAATATATAACTCACCAGTAATCTTTATTTATACTCAATTGATATATCACTAATACTCAACTTATAATCTGGAACCTTCGTAGCACTGACTCTAAACTAGTTAAAATAAAACTTTGCTTCAGTGAAAAACCCCGCTGCTACTCGAAACATTTTGGCGGGATTGTCTATTTCCCACTCTCTAGAAATAGAAAATAAACTCACCGACGACATTTCATTCGCGTCTTTCGCGACATCGATCGTCTCCGAGACCTTGGAAGCCACATGAAATACCGATCGACATCTTTATTTATTTTTATTTAAAAACTTTATTGCACAGATTTAGTACAAAAGCGAACTTAATGCCGTATTCTCTACCAGTCAAACCTTTGGGACAAATTAAGCAGTAGGTATAGTAGGCACATCGATCAATCGAAAGCGAAAATAAAATGTATATAATTTGACGTTTCTCTGCGATCAAGTTCTACACATAGACAACATTTGCTATACATTTTTATCCATCGACGCGTCGATCGGTTTGCCGGTGTGGCTTCCCGGGACTTGACCAAAGAACACGATCGACAATCGAATCGCCGCATCGATTGATAAAAATGTATACGAATTTTACTCTATGGGTAGAGCGATGATACGAAAGCGTGATCGACGAGAAACGTCAAATCCCATACATTTGGCTTTTGATGGGTATTTCCACGGTATAGAAAAAACAAGTGGAAGTGCAAAGTAGGCGTGTTTAGTGTGGCAAAGCGTAGGTACGTTTATTTGATCCCAGTCGTTATCAGTCGTGTCTAACATCGCTTCGAGTTGGTAGTCTCGCGTCGTTCCTAATTTTTCCGCATAATTATTGTAAATATGCCGTATTGTTGCATTCTGGAGTGCAAAAACGATAGTAGGAGAAAAAATCTTCGTAATGGAGGTGTTTCGTATCATCGGTAAGTACGATTTTGTTAGTATTCTTTAAAAACCTTAGCTTATTTTAGTTTACTAATAATTGTAGTTTAAATGAAGTTAAAATCAACCTTATGTAATTGTAATAAAGAATACTTTAGATTGAAATTGGGATTTCAAAAGTTCTTTGCTACTCGGTTAGTGTTGTAGTGGGTGCTTATCGATATAACTTATTTATTTAAAGAAAAGAAGAAACAGTTTCGGCAGTTATACAAAATTATATACGGTACATATGTTTTTTAATATTTATTCATATTGTATCGCATTTTTTTTTTAATAGTATGGGCTTAGAACAATAAAATGTACGTGTAAACTCTTTATAACGATAAACTCCCTATACGTAGAAGTGAGCACAATTTGGTTGGTTTACCTTAATACACATACAAAAAAAAATCTTTATAGCGCAGCAGCCATCCAAATCAATGGGCTTCCGAAAAGATTTCCTTCCTTTCTTGTGAATATACCTAAATTATTATTTTTTAAATAAAAAAAAATGGTTTCTGAGATATATATTTAATTAAGACTCGTCACGTCATATGCCCAAACAAAATGAGGGTCTGTACCATTGCGACTAAAAACTATTTTTTTTTAAATAACGATAAAAAATATTTTTATAAAATAATGTAATATTCCAGGCAAAATTAATTTCTTCATTTTGCCTAATTTCTTTATTTTTATTACAAAAATACTAGTTATATTAAGATTACGTCCCAAAGTTTTGTTTCGTGCTCACGTCACGACAACGTCACCCAACTCAACTTAAAAAAATATACTTATCTCAAAAATCAGCCTTTATATTTTCTAAAAGTTTTATAGCTATGTTTTCTAAAAAGTTTTCCCTTCCATCTGTGTTTAAATATATAGAGCACATTTATATTTAAAAAAAGCATCGATATCGATACTTTAAATATTTTATTATGTTGCCGCCTTTAAATTATTATATTTTTATGCAAGGAAAGTTCTAGAATAAACTAAAATGCTTTTTTTATATAAAAGATAATATGCCTTATGTCGACTGAACAAAACATTTATTCGAATGTTGTAGTAATCACGCCATCTGAGTAGGAATAGCAGATCCTTTTATAGGAGGTTCTTACTACTTTATGATAGATGTCATGATTATTTTTTATATGAATTTAAATCTAATTATTTGGAGAATAGTGTTTAAAATTGCTGTGTATATTTGCAACCAATCAGGACGAAGTGGTTATAGATTCAATACTTATAGATATATGATTTTGGCGACACCGGTTCTAATACATTTCGTGCTTTATAGCATTTCCACTTGTTTTTTCTATTCCGTGGGTATTTCGATTCGATTATCGATTGGCTCTTTGGTAAGGCCCCTTTACCTACCAGCCAACGATAGGACAGTAGTATTTTCTTTTTGGCCTGGAACATTTTTAAATACCCATGCATATATAATATATTTAAAAAAATATAAACGGAAGTTAACATTAAGTGTTTTATTAAAATAATTTCAAGTTATCATCTCTTTTATGATTATATTTTATAAATTTATTTATTTTTAAAATGCAATTTCTTAATTTTAAACTAAATTAAAATATTATAACTTACTTAAATATGTAAAGAAAATAACAAGATAGTAAATTGATAATCAAAGTTGCCAACACAACAAACACTTACGTTGACGTTTAAGGAGAAAGTGTCACGTCGTCCTATCGTTTGATTTTTCTGTCAAAGTATTTTTATAAGTTTTATTCTATCAATACAAATACAGTGATATAACGTGTAGTATGTGAGTTAACTAAAATTTGAGACAAAATAATAAGTTTTAAATACTTGCTATTAGCTAAATCACTTACTATTTGATTATTGTAAGTTTTTCGCTTTCGGGCAGTTGCCGGAAAGATGGTTGTAAAACCTGCAATTGGGAGAAAACCTAACAAGAACCCCCCTATATTAAGCCATGAATTTGTTATTCAAAACCATGCCGATATTGTATCATGTGTGATTATGGTGTTTTTAGTCGGTTTGATGGTGCAGGTAAGAAAACAGCTCGTGCTTCGTACGCCGCTACTTTGATAAAACAGATCTATTTTTTAAATGCATGGGTCTTTTCTAGGCAACCAGTCCAATAGCAACTATTTTTATAACTTTACATCATAATGTTACTGGTTTGGAGCCAAGCAGAGAGATTCCTAGAGGAGAACCTTTCTTGTATGATGGAGGGTGGAAAGACATATGTGCAGTGTTCTTCTATTCTTTAGTTTGCATTGTTATGCATGCTATCCTGCAGGAATATATTTTAGATGTGAGTATTTTAATTGAAAAAACTAAATTATTTATATTTCCCCTTGACATGCTTGTCAATTTAATATATATCCTACATAAGTTATTCATACTATAGGTTTCTAGATTTCTGAAAAATAATAAATCTGGAAAGTTTTCAATTGCACCAGTTAAAAGTACTAGTAGTTTTAATTTTAAAGACATAATGGCACCTGGAAACACTGATTACATTAAACATTTTTTTTTTACAGAAAATATCAAAGAAATTCCACTTATCAAAGTCCAGACTTAGTGCTCTAAATGAGTCTGGCCAGTTAGTTATATTTCACTTAATGACCTTTTCCTGGGGTGCCACTGCTATTTTCCGAGAAGGATTCATCTGGAATGTCCCATCACTATGGCAAGGTAACAATCAAACTTGAATACTTTATGGATTTGAGGTTTTAACTTTCACCACAGATTGAGGGTTGAAGAAGTGTATAGATAACCTTCTGTGTAAATGAGTTATAATAATTAAAGACAATTTATTTGTTTAGCTTACAAGGATAGCAAAAATAATATATATTTATAAAAAAATAAAAAAATCTTGATTTATAGGTTTCCCAAATCACCCAATGACATTCTTATTGAAATTATGGTGGGTGGTCCAAACTTCTTATTGGATTCACACCATCCCAGAATTGTACTTTCAACGGATCAAAAAGGATGAATGGGCTGGTCGCATCAGAAGAGCTGCTATCTCTTTCACTTTTACAGCAGTCGCTTATGCTTTCAGGTAATAAACTAAAATATTATTTTAATTATCAACAAAGAAACAATTTACTATCAATTCATTACCATTTTGGCTGGGGAGTAAAACTAGCCTTTGTAAAAAGAAAAACATTATCAAAAAAAAAATTCTGTTAATAAATTAATAATTTAAATATATGGTTAATACAAAGTAAACTCATTTATTACAAAATATGTTTTGTTCAGTTATCATAATGTTGTATAATTTCTTGATAAGGATTGCTTCAAGGCTAGTTTAATCATTGTGTTAAGAAATTATGATTAAGTAATATAATTTTCTACTCATTATTATTATTGTTAGATAAAAATGTGATTTGTTTATTTTGGTAACATATTTTTTTAGAAAATATTCCTGCCAATGCCTTTTTTTATATTTTCAGTTTCCAAAGAGTAGGAGTGTGCTTATTTGTTCTACACTCATTCTCTGAATTTACCTCTCATTGCTACAAGCTCAAAAACATTCTCCTGGGTGAAAGTGGAGATGTAATAAGCCGATGTAAGTTTTTTTATAATAAAAATATCTTGTACCTGTAAAGATAATTTTTTCCTTTATTGAAAATGAGACACTATATCAAGGCTATCATACAAATATGTGAGCAGAAAAAGGAACAAAAATTTGGCGATTAGGGAATAAATTATAAGAAGTCTTTTCGGAATTTACCTTCTTAAGTTAAATCCATGCAATTATACAAATATGCGAGAAAACTATACCCTATTGGTTGGTAGTAAGTCACTTTCTCCTCTATATGAACAATATATTATACTTATTTGATAATCTTCTCTTATGTTAAACTTTAAAACTATACAATTATAGTTAATGATTATAATTGTATAATTTAGTTTAAAAATATTACCTATTATCCAATTATCCTCTTTTTCAAGCAGCTTGTAGTTTAAGGAACAGAATAGGTGTTGGATCTGGTAAGAGTATATGCCAACAAGTTTAATAAAAAATATGTATATTGAATTTAAATTAGCTAGAACAGAATTTTTAAGCTTTTAATGAATATAAAACCTTACACATACTAGAATAATGACAAATAAAGTTATTATGAAAGGTTCATTTACACAGAAAAAGTAATTGAAAGTTTGATATTAAATTAACTTAAAATAGTAACTATCCAAGGTAGAGACAGTGCCAGTATTTATTATTCTTAAAAAAAAACTGGTATTCTACATGAAAGAGGAAGATTAAATTAATTATAGACAAGTGTTGGATTGAAAACTATTTAATAAGGATAGCTTTCACACAATGGGATTATTGTTAATAACAATTATTTATAGTATAGTATATTTTGTTTCAGTCTTTGAATTGTTGAATGGTGTGGTGTTCATGGCCGTGCGATTGTGTTCGCTGGTGCTTGGAGTGCTGACTTTCTTCTTTGGGCTAGCTGGAGTAGCTCCCATAGTCCTGAGGGTGGCTGCCCTCACTACACTACTTCTCTTCCAGGTTTGTTGCTAAATTATTATACTAATTTAGGCAAAGAGCTCAATAGTCAGTACACACTGTAGTTACTATTCTAACCTTTCTAAGTGTATAAAACTGCACACTTAGAAAGGTTTACAATTTGAGAGTCTTTATTTATATATTTATTTGAATTAAAAAAAAAAAAAAATTTAATTAACACTTTTTTTATTACAGTTATTCTTGGTATATAACTTCATATCAGAGCAAATCAAGTTGCGACAAGAGTCCAAGCAAGCAGCTCAGGGAAAGCCTAAGAAGGAAAGAAAGGAGAAGCCTAAGAAGGAAAAAGGTAAATGAATAAATTTTTAAAGTTGATTTTGGCATAGTAAATGACATAACAACTTGTTAAGTAGATGCATCCAAATTGATGACTAAAGGTATGAATAAATGATCAAAAGAGATCCTGTAGAAATGGAGGATCAAGATTGAAGAGTTATAATCAGTCTTTTATATACTTAAAGACTGTCGTCTTGGTGGCAGTTGTATGGCAGGTCAATTTAATCAGCTAACCTCCTAGTCTTACTCTAGTTGGTTATGTAGTATTTTATAATAAGATTTGATTGATCACAATTAACCAGCTTGTTTTACGGAGTACAGATATTAGCGTACTCCGTAAAACAGGCTGGCCTAGCACTGGGAACAGGGAACCAAACCTTTTAACACATACTTCCCTACTATTTTGCTATCAACATGTTTTGATGTGCATTGGTATCAATAAACTTATCTTTCATTTTCATTAAATAGTCATCATTCTTTTGGTAATGAGTAGCAGCCTAACCATACGCACTCTAAAGACATCATTGAATACTTTTTTAGTTCAACTGTTTATAAATATCTGTAAAGATTTACATTAAATAAATGATTTGAATTAAATTGTAGTCAATATATTTTTTCCTCATTACAGTAAAGAAAATCTCACAAGAAGAATCTGATCTTCCTGAAGTTGACCAGAATACCAAGAGTTTGCGACAGCGTCACGTCGCCGCTGCCAAAACCAAGTAGGAGCGTCCAATCCACTATCACTCAACTCATTTTCATTAAATGGCGGTTGTATACTTCTTCGTATACTTATCTTCACAGAAGATGTTTTCTGTTAATATCAAGCGCCTAAAATACTATATTTAACTGTCAATTAGAGGTAACTCCATATCTCTCAGTGTAAACCTAAAAACTGTTTGTATGAAACTTTATATCATTTTGTCAATGTATTTCTGTCATAACTTTTGTATGTTAGGTTTCGTAGTTACACTTCTTATATTGTCTTCATATATTTATTGTCTTCCGTTGCTATACTTTAGAGTAATATAATATAGCTTATAGAGCTTAATCAATTATGTACAGTTAGGATAATTATACTCTTGACCAGAAAAACTGGTTTTTTAAAAGTGATTAATCTTACATAAGCTTCCTTGTTAAAGCATAAAAATCACTACATCAGGCGCAGACTGACTAAAATCTAAGGCCTAGAACAAGACTAAGTACTTTGTGTTTATTATATGTATTCAAGAAAACCTTGTTTATGAGTTATCACAAGTTGACAGTTGAATATTAAATTGACAGGATTTATAACCATAATTAATTATAAAACGTATGACATGTTGTATAAATATACAATATGTATAATTGTATGTTTTCGGATGGAAAGTATAGTGGTAACAGGGTTGTAATATATCGGATATCGGCGCGAGCTGGTGTAGTAACGTGTGTAGTATAGGATGTTAGAACACTTCGTGCTCTCGGCACAGCACATTCTGCATAACATTTCCATATTTATTTGCATTTCCATTTTTATGTTCTAATATGTTAAATTTTATATTTTTATAATAATTTTAAACAGTTATTTTATATTATGTCTTCTGTTGTTTTATTGTGAATAAAATTTAATTGGTGCTGTTTGAAACTTTATTTTAAATTATTTGACTTTTATTTGACGAGATTCTGAAATACCAGAATGAAATTAGTAATTCGATATTGAGATTAGAAATAATTTATTGTGAATATAATCTTCCTATGTAATACTTCTGCTCATCTTGAAATAATTTTACGAAATTGTCAATTTTGAAGCTTCATGTTAATTTTATTTAAAATAAATTTTCTATGAAAACATTTTATTTTATTATTTGACTATTTTAAAAGAGCCAGGACTCGATATTCAGTGCTCACTAATTTTAAAGTAAAACTACAAATGTTTTTAAAGTATAAAAAATATTAATCGCATACCTGCAGGTCCAAAATTTGGAATATGTAACAATATTTTTTTGTTTAAAAATCTGTGCTGAATTTCCAGTCCTGAGGCTCTACCATGGGTTTGCGCATTGTAGAAACGTAACGTATGCATTTACGTATACGTGAGCAACAACCAATAGGATCGCTTTATTCAATTCTGTTACCAAAAATAAAGCTATCCTATTGGTTGTTGCTAACGTATACGTGAATGAATACCGGTCACTCCCGGTCGTTAATACGACCTTAACTGTAACTTACTTACGTTAATCTAGCCAATAAAGAAAGGAAACATTTCATACAAATTTTAAGGTAATTATTATCCTCTATTCAGCTTTTTGTTCTAGGACCTAGAAACGAAAGCTGAATAACTTGTGCCTATTTCAGCATTATATCAGCTTTTGCAGCGCGTCGTCTTGTGTAGTACCACAGAAGAAATAATAGTAGTACAAGTAGTACAGCTGCTCTGGTGTCGTGTTACACCAATAGTGATCTCTTATATTTATTCTACACGGATAAAAAGGAGCTTAACAGCAAAGAATAGGTAAATATTTTCAGGAATGTTATTTCAATACATATAAATATTTTTACCCAATAAAAGAACAACATTTTACTTGCCTACTTTGGTTGCGCGTAAGTGGACTGTATAATCGAGATGCGGGTGCTGTGGTAGATATATAGGTCGTACCTAAAGATGCACTGATACAAACAATATATAATAAGGTTAAGGAGATGAAAGAAAGGACCTACCTCGGTATTCAACACTCCAGGCACGTCCAGGGTTCAAATCCTTGTAAGTCGTATCCGTGGGTTCCAGGCACGAGTGATAGCACTTGAGATTGTGGGTTTGGGCGACTTCTCCGATTATTCTCGCGAGCGGGTATAGTGGGAGTCCGGGGCGGTAGTGTAAAACGAGAGCGGCGGTTTTTAAATCGAATTTCGAGATTTGTTAGGCATACACTACTGCTTGCGTCACGAACTCATAAACGACTCGTTCTTTTCTCCCATACACTCATCGGTACCGAGCGAAAATGACCAATGATAGTTATAGGAAAAGGTAAGGTATATGGGCCAGTGGTCAAGAAAGAAAGGAATAGCTGGGGTCAGGTATATCACGGGCAAATTACATATTATAAATATCAGTACATAAATGTATACGACTCAATTTACCAGCATTACCGCAAAGCGCCTCAACATACTTCAATATTTTATTTTGATTCAAGAATGTTTTTTTTTACCTGAGCACGGCATAAGATTTTTATCTACCTTATGGTAAGCAGCTTAATTAAATAAATAACCTCGACTATGCCTCCAGCTAGGGCAAGGAAAGCCCACCATTTTATATTGCATTAATTTCTAGTAACAAAGTAGAAGTTAATTTTCTGCCCAACCCATGGAACTTTTTTAATTTCAGATTTACAAACTTGAGGGTTTTTTTTGCAGTTTTACGTAGTTTTAATATACCTACCCAACTTTGCTTCATAGAACACTTCTTTCTATCTTATGTAGTTATTAAAAAAAGCTAAAAATACAATTACCCAGAATATCTAAGGCTCTACCATGGGTTTGTGCATTGTAGAAACGTAACGTATTTGTATACGTGAGCAACAACCAATAGGATCGTTTTATTCAATCCTGTTACCAAAAATAAAGCGATCCTATTGGTTGTTGCTCACGTATACGTAAATGAATACGTTACGTTTCTACAATGCGCAAACCCATGGTAGAGCCTCTGAGTTATATTATTCTCGCGGCCCGATTTACTTTTCGCGCTTCCATTATATGTCTTGTCTCGTTCGTTTTCTTTTAGGAGTCGGGACACAATAAACGCACTTTTGGCGTGATTCGGACCGGTGCGGTGGAAAGGTGTCCTATATCATCATGAAGCTAAAGACCCTCGCGCGGACGGGCACGGTTTTTACCTTCATGTATATCATAGTATACCTTTTGGGTCTGGGTTAGGGATATAAAGGTAGGGTAACAAAATTGTAATATCAGAATATATATATATATATATATATATATTATTGATATTATTTTATTCGAAGTGTCAATAATTTTATTAATAATAAAAAACACTTTCTTGAAGTTTTATAATATATACTTATTATATAAAAAAGTGTAAGTGTAAAAGTAAAAGTGTTATGATTTTGGAAATTTGTGCTTTTCTATAAATATCATATTTGCACTTATGTAATCACATATAATTATTGTTTATATAACTGTATTAAACAAATAAATAAATAGCCCAGGGGTCCTACCGGGAAGCCCATCGATAGAAATCTAAACTTAAATGTTTGGGATTTCACATTTTTCTTCCATCGACTTCTCATAAACAAATTTTACTATATACATTTTTATCAATCGACGCGGTAGATCGGTATGCCGATGAGGCTTCCCGGTAGGAGCCTCTGTATAGTATTTTTAAAGAAAGCTTCAGCCCCGGATTGTTTAATATTAAAACCCAATACCGGAATAGAAAAACGTCCCGATATTCTAGCCCTAGTGCTATGTTAAAAAAAAAATCGTAGGAAGCATATGGCACGATAATAATGTATGAAAATATGAAAAAAAATCGTTACAAAAAAATCTTGCGATTGGTATTATTATTAGATTTGATACCTACATTTGACGTGCACGAACTGATTGAATCGGTCAAGCATCACTAATCGATTCACGCTTTAATAAGTAGGTATCCCTCTAAATACAAAAAAATGTGGGCCAGAGCAGGCAAAGCCTTTATTTAGCTATAGGAGATTCTATAAGCTGTATGGATAAGGCATCTATGAAGACATTTATATTACTATGTATATACCTACTTTTACCTTCTAACTAAACTATAATTTTACAACTGGAAAAATGATATGGTTTAGGCACAGAATTATTTGTAGAAACGAATCTTTTAGACTTTAGAGGATAGGTTGGATTTTTTATTGGAGCAAAGCATGTAATTGTCTTTACCTCATGGTAAGAAGACCTACAAAGTCCATGAATGGGGCCGGTCAATGCATTGTTATTAAACCATTGACCACATCAACTATGCCTGTAACAACTAATGATGCTGTTACGAAAGAGGCTTCATATCACAGAACAATTAATATCTTCGCAGCGTTATCGTTGAATCCACAGCCCCTTTCACCCTGAAAGGAGACTACTACCTCCACTGTCATTGTTAGTAAGTTTTTTTAGTGTGGACGAATTCGAAACTATATACTTTTATTATTGTTATAATAGGATTCAAATTAAATGTGTATATGAGCTTTATATAGAAGTACCTACCGTTGCTTGCCACGTGTTTCTGACAGAAGCAATATAACCTTATAAAATACCTCTGTGTAAGATACTTATTTTGGTGAGTAGGTAACCAAAATAAGTATCTTACACAGAGGTATTTTATAAGGTTATATTGCTTATCATGATTTTGCTTTAAACAATTAAGCTTCAGTCACTTTATGTTAGTCTAACTAAATGGTCTGTTAATCATAATCACTACATAACAGATCTTAGTAATTTTTATTCGCCCTACGTTTGCATTTTTAGGATTCAAAATTTCCGCTTGTGGAGCTGATATATCTTCTAAATATATATAACTCAAAGGTGACTGACTGACTGACTGACATAGTGATCTATTTATTTTATTTAAAATTATTTATTGCACAAAATTGTACATAGGCGAGCTTAATGCCTTAGGCATTTTCTACCAGCAAACCTTTGAGACAGTGAAATATGCTTATTGAAATATCTATCAACGCACAGCCCAAACCACTGGACGGATCGGGCTGAAATTTGGCATGCAGGTAGATGTTATGACGTAGGCATCCGCTAAGAAAGGATTTTGATAAATTATACCCCCAAGGGGATAAAATAGGGGATGAAAGTTTGTATGATAAAAAAATAACTGTTCCACGCGGACGAAGTCTTAATAAAAGTCGAAGATTTAATATAAGATTATCCTGTTAAGGAATGTTTAATGTTGTATAGAGTTCATAGAAGGTAATAGAGGGTGTCTGTGTATAAGTAGATAATAAGCAATGACAAAATTCGTGAGTGATGACTGAAACCTGGTTAGCTAAGTGGTTGAGTGCCCTGCCACAAAAGCGAGAAGAGCGGGACTCGTGGTTTCGAGTCCCGCCCACCAGGATTTTTTCATTGCATTTTTCATTCCATGGTTACAAAAGGTCTTGTAATCGGTAAACGCTTTTGCCGTGACGTGACGTTTTAACAACATTTTTAAAGCAAATGTATGACCGCAATTAGATAAAATAAAAATAAATATCATCACGAGTGCCTTACGGAAAACCGTCTAGACGACCTTTGGGTACCCAGTGGCCCCTCCACTGGGTACCCAAAGGTCGTCTAGACGTTTTTAATCCCACCTCGTCTTAGCCGATGGTATGAGTCTACACCGAACAAGTTGCTAGCTCGTCGCGATGTTTGGTTAGCCTAAATCTAAAATCCATGTTAGTGGTTTAGGAAAACGGTTTTAGAATAAAGGATTTTTTTTATGAGTTGACGGTAGAGATGGTATATACCATGAAGGTAAAAACCGTGCCCGTCCGCGCGCCGCTACGTTTTTTTAGCTTCATGGTATATACCTATAGTTTTATTTAGTGGAGCATGGCATGTGACTTTATCTACATTTTGAGAAATAATAAACTAAACCTTAGAAAACAAGGCTTTATTCAACAAGAAATTTTAGGTGGCAGTGACAGTAATAAAATATATAGGTATTAAATAATAGTTTTAAAGTAAGGCCTCAATTCATGTAAATCATATCATTCTTCGAAGCATCAGAAAGTGATATAGTCACTTAAATATGAAGGGGTTTTAGCATTCCTTCGAGGGCGGAGTGATATTGGAGTAGAGTAGAATCGGTGGTTTCTCCCGGTTCATGTGAAACTCTACTATTATTTAGAATCTAGATTCATTTTAATTTAGCACATTTTCACTCCCATTCAAGTCAATTGTTTCGTTATCTTTATCTAACTTTCTAAAATTTCACCCATATTCACAGTAGGTGCTAAATGGCGATTAGATACTGTAGTTTCTCGACCATCATTTAGCCTTATGTATGAATAATGTGGATTTGCTTCAAGTAATTCTACTTCTTCCACAAGTGGCTCATACTTGTTAGATCTATTACACTTTCTCATTAATACAGGCCCAGGATTCATTAGCCAAGAAGGAATAGATTGACCACTTACCGATCTTCTACTAAATATGTATCTGCAGCTGTCAAAATATTCAAAAATAATTTAAAATGCTATTTTTGTGGTAATCAACCTCACTTTTCAAGAAAGGAATGTCCGGCATTAAATCTTTACTGTCATTACATTGTTCAAAAAAAGGACATACAGCCAATGTATGCCGCAATAAACAGTCTAGATATAACGCCATGATGGTAGTTAATGATGAATATATAGGACTAAACTGTTGCATCTCAGCGGCATCACCGATGTGTCTAAATAAAGCAATAATTTCAGTTGTTGTTAATAATTGATACTGGAAGTAATATGAGTTTTATCAGTAAAAATATTGTAGACATATGTAAAGCAAAGATTTTACCTTCCGAAGAACAAATTACGATGGCATCAACATCCTTAATTACTAATGCTCAAGGATGCTGTTTTGTTAATTTACAATTTTTAAACAATAATTATAAAAACATAAAATTACTTATTGTAAACAACCTATGTACAGATATATAAGAATGATTATTTAATATATCATGATCTAATAGGTCATGATATATTAAATAATCATTCTTCTATTGAATTACACTTTGGCGGCTCAAGAGATACACTTAAAATATGTAGCCTAGCATCCGCTACAGTACCTCCAGCCAAACTATTTACACGACTTTCATCTAATTGTAAACCCATTGCCATTAAATCAAGAAGATATTCAGAACAAGATAAAGTATTTATAAAAACTGAAATTGAAAAATGGTTTGATGAAGGAATTATTGAATATAGTCAATCTCCCTGGAGAGCACAAGTTTTGGTCGTTTCAAATGAAAATCATAAGAAACGTTTAGTGATAGATTACTCTCAAACAATAAATCGGTTTACTGAATTGGATGCATTTCCTCTTCCAAATTCTAAATTTGGAAGAGGAAATGCATCCATAACTGACAATGATAAAATATGGTGTATATTTTATCATTGTCAGTTATGGGAATTTGATGGTAAGCACTTTTCATGCCAATTGTACTGAAAACATTATACTTAGCTACATTCGTAACAACTTCTTCTAAATTTGCTTTTGAAGCTTGAGGAAATTTATATCATTTTAATAGAATACCTTTTGGTGTTACTAACGGAGGAGCTAGTTTTCAAAGAACATTAACATCAATTATTCAATCTGAGAAATTAAATGGCACATTTGCATATCTTGATGATATTACTGTTTGTGGAAAAACTAAATACGAGCATGATATTAATTTAAAATGATTTGTAGTTATAATTGAAAAGTATAATCTTACTATAAATAATGAAAAATCTAAATATGGATTAACACAAATTAATTTACTAGGATATACAATAACAAAAAATACAATTAAACCTGATGCTGACAGACTTAATCCTCTATTACATTTACCATTACCTAATGATATGCCATCTTTACGTAGAACCATGGGAATGTTTTCTGTCTAAATGGGTACCTAACTTTTCGCAAAAACTTAAGCCCCTAACACAATGTTCTACATTTCCTATTAATGCTGAAGCAGTAAAATCTTTTAATGATCTAAAGAATGATATTGCAAAATCAGTTGTTAATTCAACAGTTGATGGAATAACTTTTACGGTTGAAACTGATGCATCACACTTTCGCAAGAAGGAAGACCAGTGGAAGACCATTCAAGAACTTTAAATGATTCTGAAAGAGGACACTCTATAATTGAAAAGGAGGCATATGCTATAGTTGAGGCTTTAAGAAAATGGAGACATTATTTATTAGGTAAACATTTTAATTTAATTACAGACCTAAAATCAGTTTCATGAATAAAGCCTTGTTTTCCTAGGTTTAGTTTATTATTTCAATTTATTCAACAAGAAATTTTAGGTGGCAGTGACAGTCATATTTGACAATAAAATAATAGTTTTAAAGTAAGGCATCAATTCATGTAAATAATATCATTTTGGTAAGCAGACTTATAAAATCCGTGAATGGTGCTGATCAATACATTCTTGTTTAAAAGCATTGAGTGCTCTCAATATCGGTTAAATGATGCGGTTACGAAAAGGGCGGCGACAACGATTTAATGTTAATGCATCCTCGCTGATTTGAACCGCCCGTTTCGTAACCGGACCCTGGCGGGCAATTCTCGCGCTTTCGACATTCATCTCGATTCGAGATTCTTAAACGAAAAATGACTAAATATGCCATTTTTCGTTTAAAAATATCGAACATTAAACGAAATAAATAATAAATATTAATTAATCAATTATAAATATACAAATATTGGACGAAAAATGACATATTTAGTCATTTTTCGTTTAAAAATCTCGAATCGAGATGAATGTCGAAAGCGCGAGAATCGCCCACCTGAAAGGAGACTACCATCTCGACAAGAAATCGATGCAATAGTATCCTAAAAACCGGTGAGCCGACAGACTAAAACCGAAACATGACTACGTCACTTGAAGTTTTTTTTAATCAGAGGCCCTAGTGCGAATTTGTTTGAACGTTCTCAACGAGTTAAGTAAATACTCTCCACCACTATGGCGATACGCACTAGGGCCACTGTAGGGGCGGTGGTAACGAGACCGGTCGGTCGGCTTAATGAAGTTATATACAGACCTAGATATAACAATGCAATAGGTAATAAACCAAAATAACGTGAAGAACAAGTCAATAGGTACCGTAATTTTCAAAAATCTTATTTCTTTAAAATAAAATAAATTATAGTATTATTCACGTAGGTATTACTAGACATAATTAAAGTAAGTAGACCAATCGTGCAAATTTTAGTTTTAGGGTTCAACTGTCTCTTCTTCTTATTTTTCTCATAAAGATTTTTTTATAAAAAAACATTTTTGATTAAAAAAATATAGGTCCTACTAATAACGTATAGGTAAACATAGTCTAGCCATAAATACTGTTACAATTAAAAATAAAAACAATATTACATTTGAATTTGGAATGTAATTTTTATAGGATTGTTCATTGTGTTTTCTTATTTTGGCGCATACATTACAATATTTTGCGATATTAAAATGGAGTGGGGTGATAAAGAGAACCTAATCGATGTGAGTGCATTACACAAAGTAGGTATGGAGTTTTTAAAACTCTCCATACACTTGGTATTAGTAAATGTTTGTGTACCGGCGCAGAAGAAATAATATTACAAGTAGTATCGGGCTATTAATAGGTACAATGAGGCCGACAGGTCAATGGAACAGGCTAACCACCCAGTCTTACACTGGTTGGTTATGTGGTGTGTGTTCGGTTTGGTTTCTAATTATTTTATGTATGCAAGAGCCTAACCAAGCGCACACTTAGACCTTGTACTAAATATAGTTTTTTTTGACTATGCACCTGTAAAGGTATGAAATAAATATTTTTGACTTTGACTTTTGACCTAAAATAATCCATACAAATCTTCAAAATAATCTAATTATACATATATCTTACAGCTAGTATCCTCAAGTAAGTAACAACAAAAGCATTCAGCGTAGGTACCTACTATTTTTTGAAAATATAAGTGGCAGCAGACATAAAATGACAGGTTATGATGGGTTTACTGACACTATGCCAAGCCACAACACTGACAATTTTTTTTATTGCAGCTCACCAATATAGTGTCTTTACATACGAGTACATACTCATCATATACTTTTCTACCTATTACCACAGAAGAAATAATAGTACAAGTAAAAAAGCTCCACTCCGAAAGATCAATTAAATAAATAGCGACTCTTGCACCGACACAATAAAGCTCAGTTCAGATCGCACAGCGCTAATAGCCTACATTTATATTCACATGGTATTACTAAAGTTGCCTCTCTTTCTATGGCGTAATTCTTTACTTTTCTGACGACGTTAGGGTTGTCGTCTTTTAAACAAAACCTAGGTTAGGTACTTAGTAGTAAGTATGTAGATCAAAAAACTATTATTTATTATTTATATTTATTATTAAACAACCTACGTACCCAATTGGAAATAAGTATGTACGACATAGATATAAATATCAAGATACAAAACCTTCCATACAAAATCACAACGACATTTTGTCAATAAAGTAACAACTAGCGCCACTAGCGGTAAGAATTTGAACTAATACTTAGTACGATGTAACGTTGTAAGGGCTTACCAATTTAAATAGAAACTATTATTTTTCATTTTCATAGTTAATTTTTTGTTTCCTTTTTTTTGTCATATATATGCGGATATGACTCAGGTGTTTGTATTTCGATATGTACATACATACATATCATCACGAGTGCCTTACGGCGCCAGAGACCGCCTAGACGGCCCCAGGGTACCCAGCGGAAGGGTTTTAATCCCACCTCGTCGTAGCCGATGGTATGAGTCTACACCGAACAAGTGGCTAGCTCGTCGCGATGTTTTGAATAGACTCAATAAGACATCTATAAACAGTTTCACAAGTTGGTATAGTGAAACCGGGACCGACAGCTTAACGTGCTCTCCGAGGCACTATAGTGGTGTTGTCTAACAAATGTACATAAATTCTTAAATTAAAAACTCATTGGTACACACCGGGATTCGAACCAGGGACCTAAGTGTTTTTAAGTCCAAGGTCTAACCAACTCGGCCACCACGTATATGTTATCGTATGTGTCGATATGTGTGTTTATCAATTAGTCTGTCGGTCTATCAATCTACGTCTTAGCGTCAAATATCTCAAGAACTAATCATCAGACTGACTTGGAATAGTTATAAATATTGTAAACCCACATTCATCCAAAATGGTATAAGTCATAATTATAGGCTTGAGTGAAAAGTGGTCTAAATAGAAAAATAAATAAATTTGGGACAATTTAGGTCATGGGGTGTCAATTGAAAGGTAATATATTTATGTAATTAAATTAGGTACAGTCTAGCTACTGTTAAATGAAAATTATTTGTGTAAGAAGGAGGAGTTTACTCTAACACAAAGATACTGTAAGCCAACAGTACCGAACAAAAACGGAAAAATAGTTAACCATCTTTGATTAATTTTATTTACTTTGCAATATTATATAGCAATATATTAACTTATATTAAAAATATGTATAATGTTGGTACATTAAAAGAAGTTTAGAAGTAACTCCAAAAACATCATCTCTAAAACACAGAATGAGCTTCCGACGAAATAAAAAAAATGTCCGAATTTTATAATTTATCTTTAAAAACTTTTTTTAAAGCTGGTACAAGAAATGATTATTTACAATCAAAGTTTGTGTCTATATTTTTTTATTTTCAAAGCTGACAGTTAAAAATCTTTCTCTATAATACGAGTTCATACTTCTCTTCGTATATCATTAGGAAGAAATTAAAAAAAAACTATTGTCAATTTTTAATTTATATTATCAATAAATAAGAGGAACTTTCATTAAAACAATGTACCATCAAGGGTATTACTCAGCGGCGGTGTCACACCTCTTCGTAGCCCTAGTGGTATTCTAAGTCTACACCAAACAAGCGGCCAGCTTGTCGGGGTGTTTTGGAAAAAATGAATAATGCATCTATAAACAGTTTTACAAGTTAGTATAGTGAAACTGGGACTGACAGCTTTACGTGCTCTCCGAGGCACGACAGTGTTAAAAAAATATGCACATTAGTTTGATTAAATATTAACATTATTCAAACAAATGAACATATCTATTTTAATTAAAACAGTAATATCAGGTAATTAAATGAGTTTTAAAAGAGATTATTAAAAGTAATAAAATATAATACTTAACCAGATTAAAAAATTATCAAACAATACAAATATGGTAAAAAAAACACTTCAACCTACTTTATGCGCAAACTGTAACATTTGTTTTTTTTTTATGCTAGCAATAAAAAAAATGACGTACGAGCATCATTAAACTACCTATATTCAATATATTAAATACTATTGCAGCAAATAGGCCAATACTAGTGAAATGTAAAAGTGGATAGAATGTTTTTTTTTAAATAAACTGTTTGTCGCAACTATATTATTAGCCTACCTAATTAATTATATCAAATTTAATAACTACAAAATTAGTCTGACAAAAAACTATAAAATACAAAAAAGCTTAAAATACTTAATTAAAAAAAATACACAACCTCTTATGGTAAAAGAAAAAAAAAGTAAGACGACTTACGACTACAACATTTTACTACGACCATTAAATTATTTTTATAATACGTAGTTTGCTCAAATCAATATATTTTTATAAAATAACTTTATCAAAAAGGGATTTGATAAATTTATTTTAAAATTAATACTTTTTTGATTATTATTATTGGAGCACAACATGTGACTTTGTATATACCTAAAATTATTTACACAGTATTAAAGGACACTGCTTTCGCCATCGCTACGAGTAAGTCTGCGTTCTCCATACAAAATGAGCTTTCGCACTTCCAGTAATACTCGCTACTGTTTGCCGCAGAATTAAAATAATATTTTTATCGTGATTGTATTAATTAATCTGTAGGTATTGGATTTTTTTTATTTTGAAAGCAGATGACAACAAGGCCGGCCTGGGATTGGTGACCGCTTTATACAACGAGGCTATTTCATCATAAACACCGCAACAAGCTCGCCACTTGTTAGGTGTTGCCTCCGAATACCATCGGCGAAATGAGGACGGGTTAATCCCTCCGCTGGGTACCCTGAGGCCGTTTAAACGGTTCTCGGGAGCCAAATAGGCACCCGTGATGGTATTTATTTATTATTTTTAAAACAGAAAAAAAAACTTTTTAATATACTTACCTATGATGTACGATCAAGTATGTATGTTGTTTACTTATCAAAACTGCATAATACTTCTAGTAATAGTTAGTTCATGGTAGTGCACTAACTATTACTACCTAGACTTATCAAACAAAACTAAACCTACATACATACATACATATCATCACGGGTGCCTTACGGCGCCCGAGACCGCCCAGACGGCCCCAGGGTACCCAGCGGAGGGGTTTTAATCCCACCTCGTCGTAGCCGATGGTATTGAGTCTACACCGAACAAGTGGCTAGCTCGTCGCGATGTTTTTAAATAGACTCAATAACCCATCTATAAACAGTTTCACAAGTTGGTATAGCGAAACCGGGACCGACAGCTTAACGTGCTCTCCGAGGCACTATAGTGGTGTTGTCAAACAAATGTACATAATTTTTTATTAATTAAAAACTCATTGGTACACACCGGGATTCGAACCAGGGACCTAAGTGTTTTTAAGTTCAAGGTCTAACCAACTCGGCCACCACGTATATATAAAACTAAACCTGACCTTGTAAACATAACGTTATAAATACCTAGCTATACTATAGTAATTATATATTTAACAAAGTACGTAAATACGAGAGACTTAGATAACTAAAACAAAGGGCAACATTTGGTACATGGGAAAAGTGGCGAATAATGAAAATTCGCATTCTTATAAACAGACTACTAGACACACGTATTAAAATTTTTTTAGTGTACCTGCCTAATAATAACCTATAGGTAGGCGTGGATTTATTTACCTTTTGAGGTCCTTTAGAATTATAAAAAAACGTAAGGGCCGGATCCTTGTTACTATTTAAGCAACCGAAATATGGCACAATAAACTTTAGACCACATTTTAGTTAATTAGATTAAATATTAAATATCGCGACGAGGCGCGTTAGTAGAAGACAAACGTGCGACTCGGCCGGTGCGGGGCAGCCACTGCGGCAGCCCTCAAAAATTAAACCCATCCGTGGGTACGGCTGGGTACTTGTAGCTTCATACCTAAAGCGCGGAGTGAAACACCCCTTTCTATTACTATGTATTAGTACTTAATATGAAAAGTATAGTGACTCACTCACAATTATGTGGTTTCTCTACATATACATTTATACTTACCTACTACTATATCTTAGTACTTAGTATAAAACACATTTATAGTGACTTACCATTATGCGGTGTCAATATACAGGTGATTTTTCCAAGTGTGCCTTCAAGGCCAAATCCTAAACTCTAAGGAATAGCGAAAAATGCTCAAAGCGGTCCGATTTTGATAAAAACTATAACTGGATCATTATATTAAAAAAACTGTATCATTATATTTTTAAAAAAATCCCCTACCCGGGTTTCGAACCGGTTAATTTTTATCAAATTCTGTTAAGTAAGTAATATCAATTATTTTTTTTAGTTTGCCAATATCAGGTGGCAAATTAAAAAAAGTGCTGATTTTTAATAAAAAATGTTCATACGTTACCACCGTATTTGAAATAATACTCTTCACAATCACAACATGATATAGAAAAAAAGTTTTAAAAAAAAACTTTGTGCGGCTTTCCCAGTTCCGGCTAAAACTGATTACTGAAATTCAAGTTAATAACTCCTTTTATATAGATACATACCTACAATGTGGATAAAAAGATATTTAGAAACAATCCCAAAACTTTAAAAATTTTATGTTAATTAATAGTTCGTGCCCATATTAATATGCGTTTTACATTTTTCTGTATTGTGTTAAATTCTTATTTAAATTATATTCTTACAGAACCATTCTAAGTTTGTAGTATATTTTTTTTACCATCGTCAAACACACTGAAGTGGTTTTTGTCAGTGACCGTTATGGCCGATAGGCGCCCGCAGCGAGCGACGTAGTACAGTGACACCTACATAATATCAATTAAAAAATATTCGGGTCGGGACAATGTTCTTCTGTAACAATTTTCTCCTTTCTGAGGCTGGCGGCGTTTCCCCTCAGAATGGTTCTCACCATTCAAAGGGGAAACGCCGCCAGCATTTTGGCTTATATCAGCGCAACATATTGGTTTTAAATCCAAACATACAGGTCAATAATTTTACTCAGTAGTATCGTAGCATTAAGCTTGCCTATGTACAATTATATTTTTTAAATGCATTAAAGAATTTAAATAAATGCCTGTATTTTTTTGCTCATATGTAGTTTGCGCCCCTGAGCCCCATTACCAAGTTACAAACTTTCCTGAAAATTCAGGAACCCCGTTCCGAAGGATTCGAATTTTGAAAAAAATATTAGTGGGCTATTATAATACAAAAGGAAGCTTCTGTCCAAATTTATATTCCTAGCTTCAGTAGTTTAGGATACGAGTAGGTAAAAAGATATGTCAAAAGTATTATATATTTTTAGGGGTCTCTACCTAAGTACCCTTTATACATGGGCGTAGTCGTGTATTTGTAGGTTGAATACATTTAATATATATTAAAAAAAAAACTGCTATCTAATTTATTATTATTTACACATATCTTGGCCACAAACTAAGCTCTAGGCTTGTACTTTGTGTATCAGACAGAAACAACGTTACCAGTACATATTATATTTTATAAACACCCAGACCATGACAAACTGTACAAAAAAAACGTGCTAATATTATTTTTCCATCTGTAGAAATCGAACCCACGACAAAGACAACGCCAAAGGCGGTAACCACTAGTGAAATAAAATTACCGTATTAATATTGAAACAAACTAAACGTAGGTATCGTTGGGTTTCGATTAACGCGATTTCACTGTACTTAAGTCCAAAATCGGGCGCGCGAGCCATAGTAAAAGCGCCAATATAAGTCTGAGGAAAATATACTACCAACCAGTTTCCAGTAGTATAACGCAGTGTTCGGCCGCACACCATGCATTCCGCCGCTCTCCTCTGTCTGCTAGCCGTGTTCGCCGCCGCAAGCGCAGGTCAGTACCCCCATCATCGTTTTTGTCACTTTTTCGTAGAATCGCACTTGTTTTGCCAATCACAAACCTTAAAAGCTGACTCATTTCCTTTTAACTTTAGGAAAAACCGTGAAACGGGGACTTTATTGCTTCGTTTTTTCGGAATTTACTGTGTGGTGGTTTTTATTGTTAACATTGATAGGATTGTGTTTAGGTAGGGAAGTTTGGTTATAGACTGTTTTTCTGAATTGGTTATTATTAAATTAGCATTATTATATTACCTTATAATAATGCTAATTTAGTTCACTAGACCATATTCTTATTTTATCAAGCATTCATCCAACATTTTATGATGTCTTGGTATTGTACTGACCAATAACTATTAAATAAGTAATTAATTGGTCCCTATATAAGTATAAATAATAATATAAGTAAACATTCCATATCATGATGAATTAATGACGATGCGCTGAGATCATCTTATAATACGGTAAAGCCTTGTTTATAAAAAAAAAAACACAGTGCGATCATCTTCCAATTAAACACGAAACCCTGGTCACGACAGAGCAGCTGACTTGACGAGGCCTCAGAAACCGAAGTGTTTGTTAATATCACAAAGATATAGGAAGGTTAATATATATTTTTATATAATAAAAAAAATGTTTAAATAAGGAAATACTACTACTTTTATAAACATATACTGTTTTTATAAACATATTTAAAACCTAGTATTTCCTAACATTATAAAGGTATAATCAAAGTAGAGAATTTTCCTGATGAAGCAAATAACACACATATAGGCTGTCTGTGTCTAATAACCTACTTTACAAGTAATTTGATTTAGCGACTAAAAAAATCCACTGAAGTATAAAGATGATCCAGAAATGCAATGTTTCTGTAGTAGGTATAAGCTATCGCATGACTTTAGATAAATATAACGCTGATCGTGTTTTAACAATTAAATAGACATCGGAGAGAGAGCCAAAGAATGGAATATTCCGAAGATTCTTCGTGCTGGTGATGGATCCTTCGCGTGGTGGGAAGACATGAAAAGAAGAGCTGTGGACTTCAGATTGCGTAGCAGGGTCGAAGGTCTTTCCAAATTCAACTTTATCCTTCATTATGTTCGTGCAGTACGCTCTCTACCTAACCAAATACTATACGCCCCTGTCTGCGCCATCTTGTAAATGCGATCCGACGGCGAAAGTTGGAAGTTTAAGAACTAATAAAATATTTACACTACTAATAAATATTTTCAGTGGGGCAATACTATGTCCCCCGTGCGTACTACACGATAGACCCGGAAGGACACGCTTCATATCCGGTGCCGCTCCGCAGGCTGCGACGGTCCTTGCCGATCCCATACGGCTACGGGTCCAGCTCTAATGCCAATGCTAATGCAGTCTCTAATGGATGTAAGTATATGTACCCGAAAGTTTTTTAAACGAAGCATAGGATTCTGATATACATATAGGTATACAAATGAAAAGAAATCATTGGAACAAAACCACTCAAGAATATTGTATTGTTTGATATAAGGCAAAAAAAAAATATCTAGACATATATTGAATTAAGCACGAATAAAGTTAAATATTACAAATACATATAAATGTCCTAGTGTCTATAGTACGAGTACATATAAGCTTTCGTATCGCTTGGCTCATGCTTTTGGGAATCTGTTCCTTGGGCTAAGAACATTTACTTTAGTTAAAAAATAATACCTTTGTTGAAATAATATTTCTGGGAATGTAGTTTTTGTATCGTTGGGTACATTCATGTCCTTTATTATGCTGTCAAAAACTAGATAAGATTATCTATAGCATAATTTTTATTCAACTTCTCACTGCAGTTTGGTAACAAGAACAAAACTAGGATCTTAAAGATTTTACAACATTAGAACATACTTGAACATTATATGTTATTTAATTTCATCGCCACCAAACATATGTAATTAATTATAGTTTGGAAAACGTAATAAAAAATACTTAAGGTTAAACCACCGGGAAACGGATAATATTTAACTTTGGGTTACAAACCTACTAGGCGTGACATGATCGTTTAAATTACAACCAAAAGAAAACAATGACTAACTTGTGGAAGGAAGACCTATAAATACCAACATACACGAGTACCGCTTTTTTAAAGCTCGCGAGGCCTAGGCCCCATACCGGTTTTTATAATCTCTCTGTGAAATACACTAACATAGTGACCTAGTAGGTACTTTCATATAATTATTGTAAAGTAAAGTTTTGTATTATTAGGATTCCGCAGCTCTGTCATGAGTTTTTACTCACTGAGTTTAATATACTCACAGGTAACTATATAGATACATATCAACCAATAAGATCGTTTTTTATTCAAATAAAACAAGCTTATTGGTTGATTTCTATAATTACTAGAGGCTCTAAACACTGTCGGCAAACACTCTTCATAGAGCCACCGTATACTTTAATAGAAAAACAGAACCTTTATGGTAACAGCACAAAAGATATATATAATAATAGTACAAGTAGTAACAGTTAGTCCCTTGTCTGTTTATCAAGATATCCAGAATCCAGACCAATATCTCGAAATTTGGTGCCTTCCATTATAACTATATTTTTTGAAGAAAAATGCTCCCATGGGGTAATAGGAGGAAAAGTTTGATTTAACAATTTAGGAGAGTTTAATATCTACATATCTGATAATAGAATGCTTATTTCGACTTTAGTAGGTATACTTCCCTACAATTAGCAAACCAAACAGAATTATACTTTTTAAAACGTGATTATAAGAAGATTAAAAGAAAGCCAAAGATTCCTTATTCGCAAAACAATAAATTTGTATTACCTGCTTATGTTTTATTTTCAAAATCATGGACCTATTTGCTACGAGAAAGTATGTATTGTAGGTATGTAATTTGCATCTTGATGCGCATGCTCTTTAATGTTGTAGGTACGTAAACCATGTCGGCATTTCACTCAAATTGAGTATTTAGATCACGAGTCGACCTCAAGCCGTTGTTCTAACGGTGATCTGTCATTCAGTCCCCGAGCAATGCGAGAAATTGCTGTACTTTACAATGTAGGTAGCTACAAATTTCAGTTGCATGTACAAAAAATAACAAGCTGACCGCTCGATACTTTCTGATTATTGTGATGACTTTTTTAAGAATGTAAAAATAGTGAGAAATTATGGGTATACTCTACTTGAAAAACTTGGCAAACGGTTGGTATAAATAGAAAAGAAATATTAATATACTTAGTCGGTATAATAGTAATAAAATTAAAACCTAAAATAACAGATGTAATCAAGTACAAAATAAAAGGCTACCTAAAAAAAATATCTACAACAAATAATAAATTTCTTCCATATTATAAATGGATTAAATGCCGTCTAGGCGGTCTCGGGCGCCGTAAGGCACCCGTGATGATATATATATATATATTATAATAATATATGAAATTTACATGATAACGTTATTGGAAGGTTATACTTTGGGCTAATATATGAGGCTCTACTCATGAAATCGAACAACTTTTCCCATGGTATCACGTGTCGCACATGAAACATTTTTAGCTGCTCCATACAAATTAACTATGTTAAATTAACCAATTTGTATGGAAAGGATTGTATTGTATTTTTTTTTTATTTGCGACTAATCCATGTCAAAAGTATATTCTTTGCCTATGTTAATAATAACTTAGGTACTATAATAATATTTGATATTATTTGATTACTTTTAATAAAAACACATTCAGGATCAATTAATTGTTAAATTAAAAATATATATATAGGTAAACTTAGTTTTGATTTCATTTATATTGTTTACATCTAATTGCTTAATCCCAAGAATTTTAGTAGGTCAGTTCTGTATATTGTATTATGACGGATGAATTACGGCCCCGAGACCGCCTAGGCGGCATCAGAGTATTCAGCGTTGGGATTTTATTCCCATCTCGTCGTAACCGCGGTCTATGCAATCACTGTACTTACTAAACTGTAGTCCGGGAATCAATTAAATCCCTACCAAACTTCTTCAAAACGGGGACCACCATCAAATTAACCTTGGAACCATTACAAATAGACAAATCCCTCTAAATAGGTAAGTAAGTGTGAAATATACCATTCTATCATCGCGGATGACTTTTTGTCTCCCGAGAACCGTTTAAACAGTCTCAGGCTACCCAGCGGAGGGATTGTGTGTTAATTTCTTACCTATTCAGAGGGATTTCCTATACGATAGATAATTAATAATAATAATAAATACATTGATTTTAAAATCCAAATACCTATTTTTACAATGTTTAATGTAAAATGATGACATGCATTAGATCCCTGATCCCTGTGATAGGTTACCCTGTATTACAGGGATCACTTCCCCCCGAACAATAAACTGAAAATATAAAAATGAATATAAACTAGTTAACTTGAGTAATACATTTAAAATTAATATAAATAAAAAAAAAAAAATATAGAAAACTAACTGACTAGGTATAGGTTCCATAAGGTAGGCACTCATGTTTGGCAATATATAAAACATATATATATAATTAATTACACAACAATTCATGAAGTTACAATAAAATATTAAGAGGAGTGTCTGAAGAGGCTCTTCGATGCTCATGTTTATTCAACTGCAAAGTATTACCTCTCCCCGCGCATGACGGTGAGCCGGTAACGCTACTATACATTTATGTAAACCTCCCCCCGACCCTTAATAAGAGAAAGAGCACATATCACATTATACCTACAATTTAGGCAGCAAAACGACTTTCGGGCTAAAATTGTTTTCTACCCCTTAACTATAATGGATTTGAAAAAAAATGGTCTCATTTTATTAGTGGGAAAATAAACAATGACTGTACGTTTTCCTTATTTTAATTTTCTGCCTTGATATTTTATAGGAATTATTTTAATGTGAGGGTTTTATTTGCATTTTTTTTCGAATTTTAGGGGTTGATATTTTTTTTCTTATACCAAACTTTAAAAAAAGAAGAACGTACGAGCCTAGATATAGGTCTTATTTATAACTCCTCCAAAAATCATAAAAATCTATGAATGTTTAAGGAGGGCAAAAGGTCGTGAATGTATGGGAAATGTTTGATCAGACTGTGCTCTTAACTTTACTCTTATTTTATATGCATGAGTATGAGTTCCGTGTCTTGGTCTTCGGCCCGTATCTACTGTATAACCAAATGGGGTGGAGATGCCCGTCCTTTTTGTTCGTCCCAAGGAATGTTTACTGATTTTAACAATTATAATACGAGTACCAAAGTAGAGTATTGTAAGCTTTACAAATCAACATTACCATTTTTTTTTACTGTAACCTGTTTGTCTTATAATTTTCAGTTGGAGTGTCATCAGCGAATGCCAACGCTCGTTCAGAATCTGGAAGTGGGGCGTGGGCTCCGGGTGCCGGGTGGGTCCAGCCTGGTGATACCTACATGCATCCTAGCCTGGGGTAGGTCTCTTAGCTTATAAGTACTTATCTACTAAAGTATCCACACTATAATTTGCTTAAACCTTGGGTTAATAAATATATGAAACAAAATTAGGGTTATAAGTTATAATAGTTTGGGTTTTGGCTATGCCTGCATAGCCAAAACCCAAACTAGATCGCCAAGATAAAATAGTATTCCTTAATTTTTCTTTACAAATAAAGTATACCAATTGATTTGCCTATGACTGATTAATGAATATAAAACCAAATTTGGGTTATGAGTTATAACCTGTGATCAGTAAACCGAACCTAACTAAAACCAAAATAGATCGCTAAGGTAAAATATTCTTTCCAAATAAAATTTACCAATTAAGATTCATAACCTAGCGTGGGGGTCTAGTCGAGGTATCACACATTACACTTTCGATATATGTACCACAGTTTTTTTTGCAAAAATATGTAATTATGTCATATGTTCAAAATAATCTTATTTTATTATTAATACTACAGCCAAAACCAAAATTAACCCTAGTAAACTGGTAGATAGTAAACCTATGGTAACCTTGTGGTCTAGCAATATCTCATGGCAAATAGGGATATTTCCCGCTTGAGATCTAAGTAGCTTTCTCTATATTTTAATTATTAAATATCGAAAAAGCCATTCCTATTTGGCATGAGATTTTGGTAGACCAAGGTTCTCAATAGGTTTACTCTCTGCCTGTTTTCTATAAGTTGAAAAATCTCTTATTTTAACAGGTTACAGTGGTGTAAAAATATTATATTCTATGCTATAAGATTCTACTTAAATCTGGGGCTTTATTTTATTTAGGCCCTTAAGAAATTATAATCCAATTCATTTAGTAGAATAATTCATCATGTATCATCATGGTTCTGTAAGGAACATTTTTTTTGGTAGATGTTTATTTATGACGAAATTTATTTATTTTATTTCCCTAATAATTGGTAAAATGTCATCAGTTTATTGAAGACCCAAAGTTGTTTATAAAATTTATTCGTCCCACTAAACTTTTTAATTTATGGTTTAATTATATTTTTTGTTACAGATATTACAACTATTAACGAAAGAAATACTGAAAACTATGGTTTAATGAAAAGTATAACTTCATGTAGGTAGTTAGGTATAACATATTGTGTGGCCTTTTTCCATCAGTTGCACCCAATTGCTCGGTAGACCATATATAACTTATATAATATGTTATTTTGAAAATTATTTATGTTATATGTTATTGGATCCTGGCTTGAGCTCTAAATACTCTGTATATAAGTATTTATAATTATGTGCAACTGACGGAAGAATTTTTAGTCAGGTATAGATAGTTATATAAATTATTTGTAATTGTAATAAAATAAATATTAAACAAAGAAAATATAATGTTAATTAAACATATTTTAAATTAAATTGTTTTAATTATCTGCCTTGCGGATGTTCCGCCGAAGATGGTGGCCCAGCCAGCGGTATTTCTAGACACTAACCCATTTACCAAATGAAAGACCATGAACTGAACCTTATTTCTTCATAAAGAACTAATAACAAATAATATAATATACACATACATACATACACAACGAAACATTTTATATACAGTCATTTTAGTAAGCGAGTCCTGGGAGCGAATAATCTCAAATTGATGTAATAGGGAATATGCATGTAACGCCAATTATTATTATTTTAATATATAACGTTCCTTTTATGTCTTTGAACATATTTACAGTAATCTATTTTATTTTGATTAGCTATTTTTTTTATAAATACGATTTTAAAAATCCATTTTTTCGTAGAAACGGAACGCATTTCTAAACGCTCCGACATTAGCAAACACTGCATGTGACGTCATTCGTGCAAAAACAAATGTCAACGTGTGTTCTGTAGTCTACAGTTTCTTGTTTTCTCGGGTATTTATTGTCCTTTATTACGATAATTTGTGATAAGCAAACCTATTGACCAACTTTTGAGGTGCAATAACATTAAACTAATATGCTTTTTGAGCACGAATGATGTCACAAAATGGCGGCTAGTGATGTACCGTTTTTTACTGCGGTAGTGGCAGATAAAGTTTAAACCCTTTTATTTTTGTATTTTACCCTTTAAAAAATGTTTAATATTGGTTTTAAGGGTCTAATGTAGTTACTCTATCAATTAATGAAATAAAAAAAAAACATGCATATTCCCTATTGCTGGACTGTAGACCAGCCATATTCCCAAAAAAAAAACTTGATATAAAGCTGCATTTTTGGTACCTATGAGTAGGGTGGAATTGGGGGTTTTAGACCACAAATACTCGCTATGCTCGATTGTGGTCTAGGATCCTCCAATTTTTTTTATTTTTTTTTAATCGTTATTTTGCTTTTCTGGGGTCAAACCTCCCGGGTACAGTTAAAGGCTTTGGGATAAAGTAATTTAAAAAAACAAAAAAAACTGACATCGGGTGATTTTTTGCGCTGTCTAACCTTTCTAAAGTCTGCAACTCGGTTTGCGAGCTCGGGGAAGGAATTCAGACACGTCATCTACCTTTATGCTTCATAATGCATTTCTTACCTAATATGTTTTAGGAATGCGCTGTGGGTGATTCATTGGCCACCCCAGTAATTGCAAATGTCCACACAAAGTCTACAAAAAAAATCCTTATGAAAAAAAAGAAAAACACGTATATATAAAAAAAAACGTCAAGTGGTCTAGTCATGATTCGACATCATAGATCCGCTCACCACCAGGGATAGGCCCATACTATAGGATACTCTTACAACGAAAAAAAAAACGATAATGCAACTTTTGGTTATAATATAATAGAAACTATAAAAATTGTGTCCACTAAACCTACGACGAACGTAAACATTACCATAAAAAAATTTCGTCTCATATTGCTGCGACAGAGCGTCACCAGCGATGGGTCGTCACCATATATAGAAAATAAAGATGGGTTTCCATTGAACTCAATTTAAAAAATATGACTCAAAGTAATGTAGATCATATTATGAGGTTTAATAAAGGTTAAAATCGATCAAAATTGTATAAGATTTCCTTTTTATTTTTAATAATTTAATGAAGAAACTTTAGTGTGATCATGTCTTTATTTTGAAGGGGTATAAATCTGTTGGGATTGACAGTTCACAGCCATTCTGCCGCAGTAAAATAATCGTCAAGTAGTGTGAAAAGTGTATTGTGTGTATTTTTTTTAAAATTCTCATCATCCCCCTGCTGAGTAAGTATGTATGTATTACTTATATATATATTAAACTATTTGTATTTATAATGTTATATTGATTTTGGTTTTTGTTTTTACTTTTTTAGGGCGTCAATTAAGAGCATCAACCCATTTGAATTGGAGGAAGAAATTGTACCATCCATACAACGGAAAAAGAAGGCGTGCAAGAAGACGAAGACAGCAGCGAGACAACCGGCGAGCAAGGCGAAAAAAGCAGCACCACCGCATTTCTAAACGCTCTCGTGACCTATTTGGTTCGGACTCGGATTCAGAACCAGAGGCGTCGCTACCAAAGCGTTATAAAAAACAAGTTTTCCAGGAGTCCGATGTAAGTAAAGCTGTTTTTTTTTAATATTTAAGAAGTACTTTATGAAAAAAAGTGATAAACAAAGTTTGGGTAGATCGTGGGCTAAAATCTGAAAGTTGAATGTTTGAGCCCTCCCCTCGCGTACGATGAGTTTTTTTTTAAGCAAACGTGTTCCTAGAGACAGTTCCGCTTTCACTGAATATGTGCAATGTGTTAAAGCATAAAATAAAAACTTGCACCTGTCTGGTTAATGAGCACATTTTTTTCCTCCAGAATTACTAAGGACTGCTAACAGATTTTTTTTAAACATACGTATCCCGCTTTCACTGAAAATGTGTAATGTATTAAAGCATAAAATAAAAACTTGCTCATGTCTGGTTAATGAGCTCATTTTTTTTCCTTTAGAATTACTAAGGACTGCTAACGGATTTTTTATTTTATTCTATTTAAGGAAGACAGAGACGTACTGCAGCGAGGCGGTTCGTGCAGCACCCTTGAACAGTTTCCTATCAAGGCGGGTGGCATCGGGGTATACACATCAAAAAGATCCTACGAAGTATGGGGACTACTACGTGGAGTTCAGCGTGCACAACAGCAAGGACGCCGAGACTTTAGGCAAAGATCGTTGGAAAAACGCCCTTATAAGCGGAAAGTTCGCTGTAAATGATAACAGCAAGATTTGGAGGGCAGTTGCTGGCTTAGTCACTGCCTCCAAAGAGATACAGCCAATTTTGTATAATTTTAAAATTTAAAATTGATTAATTTGTTGTTGTTTTTAATTTCTTACATTCGCATTTTTTATTTTATTTCTAACTAGGGTATTAAATCAATAATAAAATCTTGTAAAATGTTTATAATTTTTGATACATACATTAATTTTTTTTGGTGCGATGTTTTTGTGAACTAAATGGTTGGATAAATATTTTTTTCTAAATATTAATATCAATATTTTTAAAAGCCTGTTATTTCAAAAGACAGTATTCCGAAAGATTTCTTTTTTTTTAATCAGTAATCAAGCAAACCGATATTTCCAAAAGACATTATTCCAACAGAATATATTAAACAAGTCAGTATTATCAAATGGCAGTATTCCAAAAGTCAGTATTCTAACAAGTCCGTAATCAAACAAACCAATATTTTAAAACACAACATTACAAGAGCCTGTATCAAATAAGTCAGCAATCAAACAAACCAAGATTTTTCAAAAGACTATATTCCAAGAGTCTGTATTAAACAAGTCAATTTTTTTTTTAAATGTCAGTATTTCAAATAACTGTATTTAAATCAAATATACAGATAGGTCAGATTTTTTCCCGAATTAGATATCCTAAAAGCCTGTATTCGAACAAACCAGTATTATTAAAATTCAGTATTTTAAGAGTAGTATTTAAACAAGCCAGTATTTCAATTGTCAGTATTCAAACAAGCCAGTATTTCCAATTGACAGTATTCAAATAAGCCAGTATTTTCAATTGTCAATATTCAAACAAGCCAGTATTTTCAATTGACAGTATTCAAACAAGCCAGTATTTATAATTGACAGTATTCAAACAAGCCAGTATTTCCAATTGACAGTATTCAAACAAGCCAGTATTTCCAATTGTCAGTATTCCAACAAGCCAGTATTTTTCAATTGTGATTATTCAAACAAGCCAGTCTTTCCAATTGGCAGTATTCAAATACGCCAGTATTTTCAATTGTCAGTATTCAAACAAGCCAGAATTTTTAATTGTCAGTATTCAAACAAGCCAGTATTTCCAATTGACAGTATTCAAACAAGCCAGTATTTCCAATTGTCAGTATTCCAACAAGCCAGTATTTTCAATTGTCATTATATAAACAACCAGTATTTCCAATTGGAAGTATTCAAACAAGCCAGTATTTTCAATTGACAGTATTCAAACAAGCCAGTATATCCAATTGACAGTATTCAAACAAGCCAGTATTTCCAATTGTCAAACAGCCAGTATTTCCAATTGACAGTATTCAAACAAGCCAGTATTTTCAATTGACAGTATTCAAACAAGCCAGTATTTTCAATTGTCAGTATTCAAACAAGCCAGTATTTTCAATTATCAATATTCAAACAAGCCAGTATTTCCAATTGACAGTATTCAAATAAGCGAGTATTTCCAATCGATAGTATTCAAACAAGTCAGTATTTCCAATTGTCAGTACCCCAACAAGCCAGTATTTTCAATTATCATTATTCAAATAAGCCAGTATTTTCAATTGACACTGTTCAACAATCCAGTATTTCAAATTAACAGTATTCAAACAAGCCAGTATTTCCAATTGACAGTATTCAAACAAGCCAGTATTTCCAATTGACAGTATTCAAACAAGCCATTTTTTTTTAATTGCCCGCATTAATAAAATATTATACAAGCAAAACGAGAATTTTTAAAAGCTGATATTCAAAAAAACATTTTTTTAAAAACATTATTATAACACATAACCTGTATATAATATATATTTTTTACGGATTATTTCACAATTAAAAAAAAAACTTGATAATAATAAAATTGCTAATTCAATAATTTACTAATCATAATTTTTGCATAAGCATAAAAATGCCTTTTTGTGATATTTGTAAAATTAATGTGTCTAAATATTCTCCCCATATTAGAAGTAATAATCATAAATTAAACAGTTTGTTACATACTGATCTCTCTAATGTGCAACTAATAGCAACTGCTTTTAAACACAGAATAGCTAGTTATAGAGTAAATCCAAAAGTTAGAACGATTTCTCCAGAATATTTTCTATCTAATAATTTAAAAACCATTTGTTACATTATAAAAAAGTATTGAAAAAGCAGCACAGCTCGCTTAAAGTTAATTTTGAACTTTATGTTTCTTTTTATTTACCAAAAAATGATGAAATATCTTTAAAGTCTTTTAACACCAAGTATTCAGTAGTATATCAAAATACAGATTTATCTTTATTTTATAATGAATATGCGGAAAAAATTGTGAATAAATGTTCAGAGTTTGAATTGTCTGAGTCAGGATGGAGCATAGAGTCAATAAGTCATTTAGAAATTAATCTAGTTAAATATAATCCGCTAAGAGCTGGTTCTTATATACCTTTACCGAATAGTATTAAAAAAAACAAATCTTATATAAACACTAGCTGACCCGCGCAACTTTGTCTGCGCGTTTAAATTTAACCGTTTACGCAGCGTACGCTCTTGAAAGGAATAATTTTTCCCCGTTTTTGCAACATTTTTCTTTGTTACTCCGCTCCTATTAGTTGTAGCGTGATGTTATATAGCCTATAGCCTTTCTCGATAAATGGATTATCCAACACGAAAATATTTTTTCAATTCGAATCAGTAGTTCCTGAGATTAGCGCGTTCAAACAAACATTGTTTGTTTGAACGCGCTAAAACTCTTCAGCTTTATAATATTAGTATAGATAGTATAGATTTGCAATAATGATGATCATTGTTTTCTTTGGAGCATTATTGCACACATTTTTCCAGCTGAAAATCATTGTAATAGAATATCATCCTATCCTCATTATGACAAAATATTAAACACAGCAGGCATATCATTTCCACCAAGTTTAAATGATATAAAGTTATTTGAAAAAATCCTCAAATTAGTATTAATATCTATGGGTTAGAAAATAATAAAGTTACCGGCCCTATGTACAAAACATTAAAACGTAAAAGTACACATATTAATTTACTGTACATTAGTAAATACAGCGTCAATCATTTTTGTTTAAAAAAAAATTTTGAAAAACTAGTTCATAAACAGCTGGCGAAACATATATCTAAGATTTATTTATGTGATGAATGTTTCACGTATTTCAGTAGCCAGACAAAATTAGAAAATCTGAGAAAATACAGATTCATGAAGCTACCTGCTTTGCTTATTATATCTGCTGTAGTGATAATCCTAAATTAAATAAGTTAGTATCCTATCGCGGTCCAAATTGTTCCAAAAATTTGTTGAATCTCTGAGCAAAGATATTAAAAATTTGTATAAAATTATTAACGCAAATAAAAAAATGCTGCCGCTTACTCAAACTGAACTGACTTCGTATTATAATGCCAAAAGATGTCATATTTGTAAGATTGATTTTAACTCTCAGGACAAAGTCGCATTAATTTAATTCCAAAAAATAAGGAAAGATATATATCATTTACAAAGTTTCTTCCAATCAATTGTAACAATGTTGCTCAGTTAAAATTTATAGATTCTTTTAATTTTTTAAGTTCAAGTCTAGAAAAATTGGTAAAAACAATGAAACTAGAAGACTTAATTTTTTTTTAAAAAAATTTAAGGGTAAACAATTTGAATTAATTTGTAGAAATTACCCACAGGTAACTTTAGATTTTTAAGCGATATTGAAATTCGGCAATTTCAAATATTATCACCAGAAAGTGATGCGGGCTATATCCTTGAAGTTGATCTTCATTATCCTTCTAAAGTACATGACGAACATTCAGATTTGCCATTTGCCCCTGAAAAATTCGTTCCAATCGGAAGTAAAAATACAAAATTAATTGCCAGTCTTTATGATATACATAGATATGTTATCCACCATATACACTTGCAAGAATGTTTAAAAAATGGTTTGATATTACTAAAAATCCATAAAATATTAACTTTCAGTCAAAGTAATTTTTTAGAGCCATATATAACTCTTAACACAGAGCTTAGAAAAAATGCGAACTCTGATTTTGAGAGGGATTTATTTAAAAAATCTAACAATTTTATTCTATATTCGGTAAAACAATAGAAAATAAAAGAAAACATGTTAACGTTAAGCTTGTCAATATTTGGAAAGATGTTTTTAATAAAACCAATAAAATGTGCGGAGCTGAAAAGTATGTAAGCGCACCAAATTTTAACAGTTTGTAATTTTTTTCTGAGAACTTAGTTGCAATTCAGTTAAATCAAACGAAAGTAATATTAGATAGACCAATTTACGTAGGATTTACTATTTTGGAACTGGCTAAAACTCACTTATATAAATTCCATTACAATATTATGAAAAAAAAAATGGTAATAAAGTTAAACTATGCTATACTGACACCGATAGCTTTTTATACTTAATACAGACAAACGATTTTTACAAAGATCTCAGAGAAAATATAAAATATTTTGATACAAGCAACTTTGAAAATGGTAATATATATGAGATACCTAATAATGCCTACATAAAAATACCTGGATATTTTAAAGACGAAATGGCTGGTGACATTATTTCAGAATTTGTGGGATTAAGAGCGAAATTATACAGTATAGAATCACATTCTAATTCTATAAAAAAAGCTAAAGGTATTAAAAAATCTGCCGTAAAGAAATTAACACTAAATAAATACAAGAGCGCATTATTTTCAAATGACTGTCTTAGAGATACGATGTGTATTATTAGATCAAAAAATCATAAAATTTTCACACAAAAAATTAATAAACTTGTATTAAATAGAGATACAATATAAGACAAATACTCCAAAATAATGTTTTAACCTTACCTTGGGGTCATTATAAAACAGTATTTTAAATAAATTTTATTTCCTTCTAACCCTAAAAAATTGGAGGAATGGCTTTTATATACTTTTTATTATTTTATATTAAAAAATGTAGGTATAAAACAATATCATTGGGCAACCTATAATCCTATGTAACCTCAATGCACATTTGGTATCTAATTGTACAGCATACATTTATATAAATTTGAAGTTATTAAAATACATATTTTAATTAAATTAAATTGTTGTTATTCTTCCAACCCTACCCTAATTATGTTTTCATATATATTGCAATTGTAGTTTACTATTAACCTCATTATTTTTCTGATGTTCTTTAAAGCAAAACTTGTTGTATAACTCTTGAGAACTAGTAACATTATTTATTTATAAATAAAAGATTTACAGATGAGATATATAAAGCAATCAAAAAGTTTAAAATTGCCTAATATTTATTCACGACATGGGAAACTTTTACCCAAAACAATACGATGCATCATATGCAGCCCTTCAAATTGCGGTAAAACAAATCTTATGGTGGGGCTTTTGATACACAAATATGGTTTACGATATTCTAATGTATATTTATATTCAAAAACTTTATTTCAGCCAAAATATACATTTTTAGAACAGGTGTTAAAAAAATCTGGTGTATATCTAAAAAAGTTTTCTAATAATAAGGATGTTGTAAGCCCTTTAAAAGTTAAATCTAACGCAATTATCATTTTTGATGATGTCGCGTGTGACAATCAGAATAATATACCCACGTCATTACTCTGATAAAAAAAAATAAGTAGGTACTCCATAAATGCCTGAAGATGGCAGATATAGTGGGTTCTACTACAATGACCTAGGAACTCGGGAATAAAATTCTGAAAATCTTATGTTTTGTTCAGTATGTTATGTAATGTAGTTTCTACACCCACGTCAGTACTCTGATAAAAAAAAATGAGTAGGTACTCCATAATTGCCTGAAGACGGCAGGTATAGTGAGTTCTACTACAATAACCTAGGAACTCGGAAATAAAATTCTGAAAATCTTATGTTTTGTTCAGTATGTTATGTAATGTAGCTTTTATACCCATGTCAGTACTCTGATAAAAAAAATAAGTAGGTACTCCATAATAGCCTCAAGATGGCAGGTATAGTGGGTTTTACTACAATGTCCTAGGAACTCGGGAATAATATGTTTTACATTATAAAACATACTGAACAAAACATTTCGGCCGGTAACTTCACATTTTATTTATAATGTAACTTCTATACCCACGACAGTACTTTGATAAAAAAAAATGAGTAGGTACTCCATAATTGCCTGAAAACGGCAGGTATAGTGGGTTCTACTACAATGACCTAGGAACTCGGGAATAAAATTCTGAAAATCTTATGTTTTGTTCAGTATGTTGAGTAATGTATAAAATATAATGAATATAAAAATCGTTTCACTTTTTATGTTATGTAATGTAGCTCATATATCCGTGACCGTATAAAAAAATAGGTAGTCCATAATTGCCAAGGTCGGTTTATATTGGCCGGTAACATTATTTACGTATTTTATAAAATTACTCAATTTGGTCGGGTTATAACAGCCGCTAGGTTTCGGCCGGTAACTTCACAATTTATAAAACTCCTCAAATTGGTCGGGTTATAACGGCCGCTAGATTTCGGCCGGTAACTTCACATTTTATAAAACTCCTCAAATTGGTCGGGTTATAACGGCCGGTAACATTCGGCCGGTAACTTCACACCGGTCAATATAGAGTTCATTCATTCATTTATTTAAGGTGTAGAGTAGAAACTGCTATCAAACGATGACAATAAACGGCGCAAGCTTAGCTTGCTTTGTTTAGATCCTAAACTTCTCTAACAGCAAAGAAAGACCAAAATCAAGTTAACTATAGACTGTACTATATAGTGTGAACAGCGCTGGACAAAAGCAGTGCCTATGAAAAAGCAATAATAGCTATAGGCTGTAAAAGATGTGGACCTGCTCTCAAAAATGGATTGGGATCCAATGTGGATCAGAAAAGTGTCAGGGGTGGATCTGGCTCTTTGCAGTTTTATTTTTCATCTTTCAATCACAGAGAGCTTTGTGAACACCATCTCTATTTATGCTCTTTTCGGGCATGAAAAGTTGAAAATATAACGCGTCCTTCAAAAATACGACTGGTTGAGGTGCTACCATTTTTCTACAGCTACTCCTTATGCTACTCACAAAGAAATAGCCGCTGCTGGAAATAATCTTCTTGTGACTCTGTATTGAGGAGGAGTCACCAGCACTCTTTACACTCGCCGTTATGAAATCTTCGTGCGATCAGCTGCCAACGCTGAAGTTTATCTGATAGTCTTCCCCCAACTGAAGAGGCTGCAGCTCAACATGCGTATCAAACATACCATCAGGTTCAGAACTGGTTGAGAGAAGACAAAGAACCAACTGGGGTTGGAATTGCAACTAATAGGGACTGCTACCAGTGAATTCTGCAAAAGACTCAGCTCCTCAAGCCCTCTTAAAATTATTTTTTTGCAAGTGCCGCAAAGAGTGTACTGGACGAGATTTGACGTGTCTATGACTATTGAGGGGAACATGTTATCTAAAGAAGAGTTGTCTCAACAAGATAACCAACCGGCACGGTCAAAAAAAAAAAATTTTACTTAATTATTTTGTTTCTGTGAGTACGTGTTGTATTTCAAAAAAGTCAATGACTTATTAGCTTTATTTTTTTTTACCTAATACTCATAATTGCATTTTTTTTACATTTACAAGAGTAGTATATGCGGTTTATGGGCCCTTTTTAGCGCTTAAATAAAAAGCTAAAACTTCATTTCTCACAAGTTTTCTTTTGGCATGATCAGTTGTGCTAAAAATTTGGCTAAAAAAGTAAAAAAAACACAAAATTTCAATATTTTTAATTTCCATGTAAATTTTTCAAAAGTCAAATCTTAAAAAATATTAGAGGTACGCAGCCGAGGGTGGGTTCCATTCTTTTTTAATCAGAATATGACTGACCTACAGTCCAGCAAGTACCAGAACTCGGCTTACTAACACTACTGTAGTTTCGTTATTTATTCTCGATTGTAATGATTTATTAAAAAGTTGATAAAAGTAGTAATACGTTTTATGTAAAACTCTTTTACTAAAATCCTAACGATTACGGAAATTTGTTTTTTTTAATTATTATTTCATTTGTTATTAGCTCTACATGAACGCATGAATGAAATTAAATAAATTCTTTATTATCATTTTTTATAGTTATTATGGAGTACCTACATTTCGTTTTGTCACTTTCGTTCCTTATCAATAAAACCGGGAGATAACAGTGGTATAGCCAGCCCTGGTTTATTGAAACGGTTTAGAATAGAGAATAATAATATGTTGGGTAGAGAATATATTCTCTTAACTCAATTATATTTAGTAAATATAGGTAAGGGCCAACCAATAGAATCGCTTGATTTTTCAAATAAACCTATCTTATTGGGTGATTCCTATCTATAGTTACTAGCGACTTTAGTAAAAAAAAAATACAAAAACTTGTGGTAGAGCTACAGGGCACTAACCGCACTACCCTAAAAGCTGGCGTTGCTGCGGAGGCGGAGAACGCCCAAACTGTCAAACATGTTGAGCCTTTGGCGTTGTATCCGGAGTTCGTAGATTCGATTCCCACCCATGGAAAAAAAAGTACCTGATTTTTCTGTACAGTTTCTCATGGTATTTATAATATATTATATTGTATATCATTGTTTCAGTACACATAGTACAAACATAGAGCTTAGTTTGTGCGAACAAGAAATTTATGTAAATTAAACTACATTTTATTATTATTATTACATTTTAGCTAATGGTTACAAATTTTGGGCACTATTTGTTACCTAGGAATTCAGGCAGGAATTGTCGGTGAGTATAGTTGGTAGTATGTTCTTCGCGTCAGGAGATCCTAGAATTGGAACCTACTTTGCTTTTTTTTTGTTGAGGCTCTACCATGGGTTTGCGCATTGTAGCAACGTATTGTATTTATGTTACCCAACAACCAATAGTATCGCTTTATTCAATCCTGTTACCAAAAATAAAGCGACCAAATATAAATATAAAACCCGTGCAATTTATCACGGAGAATACCTATACACAATTTACATATCTCCGTCTCTTTCTTTTTTACGGGATTTATGCCCGATTTCACCAACGATCCGTAACTCTAAAGGAGCCCCTAAATAAGAATTTTGGATTTGCTATGAAACAACTGTCATTAATTTTATTGTCCCTTAACTAAGTTAAGGGAGTAAAAGTAGTCCTTAGAGCATTAATGGAATATACTATGTAGTAGTATGTAGGTTATAAAAAGTATGTAGAACATAGTATTTCGCGGTTATAGCTCATGCTTAAGTATTACATGAACCTATAAATTACCTACACTACGGGCCGATTTTTCAATCTTCAGATAAGTCCCACGATCTTTTGCTCTTAACTTTTACCCAAACATACATAGATATTTATGATTAAAAAAAAATCCCTCATATTAAAATAACTCCTATAAAATATCGACAGAAAATTAAAAAAAGGAAAACGTCGTCGTTTATTTTCTCTTTAATAAAATGTATGGTAGTGTTACGATACTTTGCAGTTGAATCAGCATGAGCATCGAAGAGCCTCATCAGACACTCCTCTTAACAGATAACTTGTATGAATACTATTGACCTTAGATTAAATTTGACAGTTCTTCATTCAAATAACTTTAAAAAAATAGTCCTTAGAATCATTAATACCCATGAAGGTAAAAACTGTGCCCGTCTGCGCGCTGGCGCGGGGCGCGTTTTTTTTAGTTTCATGTTAATACTAGGTTTCCAAACGTAGATTGATGTGTTTGTTACAGGAGCCAGAATGTTGTGTTCTACTTTTGTAATCGGAACCAAGTTGCCAAATGGTACTTTTGTTACATGCTACAATATTTAGTGCGTTCCAAATACGTTATAAACGTTAATTTGTTGTTATTGATAGCATGGTCGTCGCCAAGGGAAGCAGCAGTCGAGTTTTCGGTTTGTATCCAGGTGGGCAATTCTCGCGATTTCGACATTCATCTCGATTCGAAATTTTTGAACGAAAAATGTCATTTTTCGTTCAATATTTATATATTTATTAATTAATATTTATTTCGTTTAATGTTCGATATTTTTGAACGAAAAATGACATAATATGTAATTTTTCGTTCAAAAATATCGAATCGAGATGAATGTCGAAAGCGCGAGAAATGCCCACCAGAGGTTGTTGGTTCGATTTCCGATAGCAAAAACTAATTTTATGCCCTGTGAATGTACCCCATACACATAAAAAAATATAGACTAACTAAGATTTTTGAAGTCTTCAGCTTAAAATAATCATTATTTATGTTTTTTTTTCACAAACAAAGGTAAATAATTATAATTAAGCATTTTTAACATAAAGGTAAAAACTTCAGATCAGTAAACTATACTATATATAGTGTGAGTTTTTTTAACATTTACTTTCGCGTTAACTATACTACTGCGTTAACATTTTGACCAATCACACACTCGCATTTGGTTCTCAAATTTTCCGCTTGGAGCGCTGAACTATATCCCATACAAATTTTAGTTAACTCAAACGCAAAGTAATAGTTAGAAAACTCACACTAGGGGTACTGAGGTAAAAACCGTGCCCGTCCGCGCGCCGATGGGCGCGTTTTTTTAGCTTCATGATTTTTAATAATTAATAAATTACCTACATTAAATCTCAAGAAAAAATATTATTTGATACATTAATTTATTTATTATATTGTACCTACAAGGAACATAATTTAATTAATTTAAAATATTGAATGGTTAATTTTCACAAAATAAATAGGTAGCCTCTAAAAAAATATGTTAATCATTACTGTTATTTTTGTTGAGAATGCTAGATTTAAATAAATATTTATCACTTTTATATACAACACTTGTTTTAGTCACTGACGATTTCTTCTACATAACCACACAACATAATATTTTTAAATTAATTCACAAAACAATTTTTTTAACGAGGCAGTTCAAATTTGTATTGAGGTTTATTGTATTGATATCCTTCTTGAGGAGAAGGTTCGGGTGCGGGAACTGGCGCAGGCGCGGGCGCGGGGAATGGCGCAGGGGCGGGCTGGAACACCGGCACGTGAGGGGGAGTCACTATCACCGCATCGTCAGTAACTGCCACGTTCCTCCCGGGATTACCAGGAAAGTATTGAGGATAGTATTGCACAGGAGGGCTGTATGCTTGCGGATAATAGTTCGGCTGCTGAACTCCATATTGCCTCGAAAGCGGCGCCATCTCCATCCGTCCAAACATATTATTCAAAATGGGAAACTTATTGGTGAGCATGGACCAGAACCCTGTTCCGCCCACTTGGTTACTTCCCGACCCGTTGTTTCCATATTTGTCCCAGAAGAATCTTTGAGATGGTTGTTGTATGTAGTTAGTATTAACTTCTACAGCATAGGGGTCGTTTGGGCCTACGTAGTAGGGCGCTTCTCGTCCTGCATTATAAGCGATACTAGCACCTATAAAATAACAAAATATTTATTATTATATTTTACACAGAAAAGTTAGGTAGGTAATAAGTATTACGCTGTATGTTAATATTATAAGAAAGCTCTTGCAGCTTTCGTAAAATATCAACGGTATGAAAATATGTTTGGAAACTTATTTAAAACTAATAAATATATTTTTAATTAACAATATTATGTATTAATTTCAATTAAGTAGTAATTATAATAATGTAGGTACGTATAACCCACCTACTAAAACACACAACGTAAAAGCTACACGCACTGCCATTTTCACGCTCTCTCGTTGTCACCGTACGCGGACTGCAGAGCATTGTTCACCGGTTTTTGTTTTTATACCTCATCTATTTGTTCCGAAAAGAAGGCCTTGGTGTAAAATTCTTGTAACCCAATATTGATAGTGTGAGGTAATCCTTCGGATAGGCCGTCCTCGTCGCGCCCAGCCGCGGTGGAGCGCGGACAATAGGCGCGACATGTAGGTGACGCGTAAAGACGCAGCCAAGCACAGGGCGCGCGAAACGTGCGCCGGCGCATCGATGAACCGTGTAATCCTAATGTACACCGAAAACGTGTGCATATTCAAGTGACACAATTTGTAACAAAACCTATGTTACTAGAAACTTTGCATATTTCACAACTTTTAGACTATGTCATTCCCTATGAGATTATGAAAGTTTGCTTCGAAAACCCTGAAAATGTTGAATTAACAGTTGAAATATTCTTTTTAACTTTGCTAATTAACTAATTAACTTTGTAGAATTATTGTTGAACTTTTTTATCCAACTCTTACTGACTGGTAAGGATTGGTTAAGTATTTGAACACCCTTTCTCCACTTCCTGTGGCTTTCACTAACTGGACCCCAATGTTTTATAAAAAGATAAAACTTATATTTCCCATACAAAATTTTGTCTTTCATAATAATATGCAGTTGCAGTTGATATTTATATATATAGTTTGATATAATTGATTAGTAGAATAACCCCTGGACAAAATTATGATCGCATCATTTATTTATTTAAATTCTTTATTGCACATAAAATAAAATAGTACATCGGTGAGCTTAATGCCTTAGGCATTATCTACCACCTAACCTTTGGGAGAGTGAATAATTTTACATTTTTCACTCTCCCAAAGGTTAAACATACATACAAAAGGGTTTTTGTATGTATATATATATATAAATATATATATATATATATAATATCATCATCGTGATTTTAGCCGCTTATTTTTTTCAGCTTCAGATTTAAGCATACGGAGTAGAAAGTTGTTAGGAATATAATATAATTTTATGACTAATGATCTATTATGATATCTGATACCCAGATTACTTTTCATCCTCGGCATCCCTGAAAAGTAGAAAGTGCAGTTAAAATTAATAATTGTAATTTAATTTTGGTAGTGCCAATAAATTAGTTATGATTAATGATTCATTGCCTCATACTTAAGTTAATTTTAGAATGTTAATTTAGAACACACTGTGAATTTGTGAAAAATGCAGTCAAAAGTTAAATGTTTACTCAACATAATCGGCATTATTCATAAGATAACAAGTATTTGTTTTCGTCGACAGCCCGTAGTACAGTCGTACGCAGAAGCGAAATCTTTACGCAATACAAACTTAATACTGTTATCCCAATACTATGTAGAATTACAATCATTTAGATATTATTTATTTAAAGTCATACATAGAACCTATGGGTTGGGTGGTGTTGACGTCGTGTACTTTCAACAAAAGGGACGAAAAGGCCCTTTACCATTCGAACCTATCCGGTAGTAAGAGCAATACCCAATACCGATGTGGGTTTACATAAATTTGACAGGAATGGAATTATTTTGACAGATAACCTTTTATGAATAACAAATTAAACAATTCGTGTCACTATGAATTCCATTCTTATTCCTATTATATTTACGTCAAACAAGAACGTACTTATGCCACCGCCCCTACATATATAAAAAATCGGCAGGACCTTTTTATGAGAGGTTCCGTCATGTGGAGATGTGATAAGTATAGAATTCTAAGAAAGAATACTATATAGTAAAATTGCAGGTTTGCATCCATGAAATGAGCTGTTAGTTTACTGAAATCCGAAAAGTAGTTAGGTTTATTATTCTAGGTTTTACCATAGGAGCGGATGCAGGAATTCTTTTTTTCGTTTTTCCCCTCGGGCATTATGACAAGATTTTTAGAGGACTTTTTATTAGAATTATCACTGAAAATGTTCTAAATTGTACGTGACGACTTTGTTCGACGTGCTGCTGCAGCTCTTCCTTATCTACCTTATAAAAAACTTAAAAATAATCGTAAATTTCGATGTTATAAGATAAAATAAGTTTTTATCCAAGAAATCATTTAATGCCTCCTTCATACATTAACTGATTAGCCAGAATATTTAAGAATCATTAACGCTAATAAAATCGTTGGAACTATCTACATAATTATAAGGCTTTTTAAGACGAACTTATCTTTCAATCGAACCAGCTTAAAGTTCGAGTCGATATTGATTTATAATTCATGGTAATAAGCGAAGTGATCAATGAGCTGGGGTCACGCCACCGTCACGTTCTGCTAAGGTTTGCATATGCCACAGCCTAGGCCAACACTGACAAATTCGTGAATCGGTTTAATTTATTTAAATCTATATATAACATTTTGGTCCTTCGAGCCGTCTCCTGATAGTAATTATTTACTGAAACACTATTTATTGCAATAACTATAAATTGTAGCTATGTTTTGTGTAAATCTTTTTGAAGCCATTTACATTTTACATACTGCACTGCTTTAATAGTGTACAATGTGCAACTTTAATGTCGCTTAAGTATGCGTTTTTAAACATTATATAAAAATTGAGTCTAGAATAATTCATAAACTTTATCTTAATTATTTAAGACAACTAGATTCTAGTCACGATTTTGACTTTATAAGTTTAGCAATTTTGCTTTTAGCAGCTTAATTATTTGTAAATCCAAGTTTTAATTTGATTTATTTTAACAGTATATTGAAACTATACTGATTTATTGAAACATATACCTTAGAAGTTGGTATCTGTTTCAATAAGTGGTTCGACATTTCGTCTTCAATACTTAACGAAGATGTCGTCAAACAACTCGACTGCTGTAAGTAAAGCATGCTATATATTCCTTCCTTCCTATCATTCGGGCTAATTTACAGACATTTTATTATTTTTATTCGTTTTTGTTTTAAAAAAATCATAAAATAAAACATACACTTATTGAATTTTTTAATGTACCTATAAACATCATATACCTACTGCAAGAAAACTACACTGTGGTCTTCTTCTGGTCGTGTCATAGGTCATAACCAAATAATCGATAACGGATTACATGGAGCTACTGCCTCTGGTCAAGTGGTCACGTATTATTTATTTACACAGGCAAATGGCTTCGTTCTCATACATACTATTTTCCATATCATGTCGTAAATAACAACTCACCCTCTTTGAATATGGAAAATTAATTTCTACCGTAAATGGTAGTGGTTTGGGAGAGTTCTGACATTCAATTATAACTTAACGACGTGTGAGTCTGTGAGTATTGTGAATTCAGAATTGTATTGTTTACATTAAGTAGGGTAAGCAGAGAAATTACAGCTAGATCTGGAACCTTTGGATTAAAATAATTTACTAGTAAAGCCTGTGAAGTTCGACTGAAGAGTAGAGAGGCCATACCGACTGAACAAAGAAGAGATGTACGTATTGTACCTACATAATCAATAATCATCGACGTTTGCATAGAAAAAAAAGCGGTCAAGTGTAAATGCTGTTCGCGCACTGATGGTTCCGAAAAAGCTTGATATCAGAAATATTTTGATAGAAAGCTTAAATTTGGAATAAGTAGGAATTTACACATAGGTATAAGTATTTTCAGAATTGCAGTTATTTATAAAAACTTTTTTTCTCAAAAACTTCTATAGGTAATAAATAAATAAATACCATCACGGGTGCCAATTTGGCTCCCGAGAACCGTTTAAACGGCCTCAGGGTCCCAGCGGAGGGATTAACCCATCCTCATTTCGCCGATGGTATTCGGAGGCCTAACAAGTGGCGAGCTTTTTATAGGTAGGTAAATCTAAAAGTAAAATAAATTACGTTCTATAAAATACATAATTAAAAAAAAAAATACTTGGATAGGTGAGACAACGATAAAGACGAATTTACATTACAAGACTAACGAAATATTTTATTTGTTATTTAAAATTCTTTAATGCACAAAATTGTACATAGGCGAGCTTAATGCCTTAGGCATTTTCTACCTGCTAGCCTTTATTTTCGTTACTTTATCGTCAAATCAACTACCCGTTTTGTAACCGCACCCTGAAAGGAGACTACTACCACGACAATACAGTAGTTCCTGAAAACTGGTGAACCAACAGACTCAAACCGAAACATGACGCATGATCACATGACGGTTTTTACATCTGTATGGGCGGTGGTAAGAGTGAATCTAATTATTCTTGGAAATAATTATTCACATCTAAATATTTTTTACCTTTGTTTTTATAAGTTATAAAAAGGGTTTAGTTTATCCACTTCCGGAAAGTAGTTAATCCCTTGAGTTATTCCATTAGATACCAGCTGTTGTTGACGCAATCTACCTCAAGCATATCCATCAAGATTGAGGCCGCCTTATAAAAGGTGTTTATATTTGAATTGCAATTTAAATTCATTGATAAAGTAGTAAGTAGTAGTAGTAGTAGTTAAGTACCTATATATACAAAAAATATCTGAAACAAATAAAGTGTGTTAGATGTGTTTCTTACTTGGTAAAATATATAAATTGAAGCTATAAAATTTTATTGCCAAATATTTCGCCTCTCTATGGAGCGGCGTCATCAGTGACAGTATATATACAAAAAATAACACCTCTGTATCCTATGGTGCTGCGGCACTTGCCTCAAAATTAATACAAAAATATAAAATGTTGAACTTTTGAATTTCTAGCGTTTTCGGTGGAAACTTTAGGACCATAGATAGTCTACAGATGCATTAAAGTTTGGTCTACAACTTGGTAAATTATTAATTGATGCATCTGGAGACCATCGTGCTAGGTCTTGTTGAAAAATGTTGTTGCTAATTTCGTAAAGAGCAAAAAAAAAAAAAAACGCCATTGTTATAATATCTATACATGGTGAATTTGAATGGGTGTACTTTGGGCTAATATCATGTTCTACTGGTCAATACGAACAACTTTTCCCATGGAACCATGTGTCGCAAATGAAAAAAAAATGGTTTCCCCATACAAATTGGTCATTTTAACTTTACTAGTTTGTATGGGGAAGGCAATTTTTTTTTTCATTTGCGACACATGGTTCCATGGGAAAAGTTGTTCGTATTGATCAGTAGAACATGATATTAGCCCAAAGTACACCCATTCAAATTCACCATGTATATCTAATATCAAAGGTGACTGACTGACCCAGTGATCTATCAACGCACAGCCCAAACCACTGGACGGATCGGGGTGAAATTTGGCATGCAGGTTGATGTTATGACGTAGGCATCCGCTAAGAAAGGATTTTGATAAATTATACCCCCAAGGGGATAAAATAGGGGATGAAAGTTTGTATGATAAAAAAATTTAAACTATTCCACGCGGACGAAGTCGCGAGCGCAGCTAGTCTTATAATAGCGCAATAGTCAAATTCACATTACAACACCTCTTCACAATATCAATACTTATATATAGATCTAGTATCTGCTGGCCCGGGATTTTGGATGAGAAAAGTTTTTCTTACATTACTGAGGGATGCGTGTACACCCCCCCCCCCCCCCCCTTGGCTACGCTGTGAGTTCCATTATCAAAAACTACGGTTTCCCGTACTATACGCCACTCGTCCGTACTTTAGTTGTACCTCAGCTTCGACCGTACCTTTACTTACTGTTCCCATATTTTTCCAATATTCTCAGTTGTCACTGAAGAAATACGTTCCATTATGCAGAATACTTATATGTTTTTGTTTAAGAAGTGATGCGTCTTTAATTCGTTGTATTGCTTCTTTTTGGTAATTTTATAATTTAGGAATTTAAAAACAAATTAGAGATGACGTAGGTAGAGGCTATGGAGCTTATTATCTACTAGCCGCGTGTCGAGATGGTGTTAACTTTTGGTTATTTTAATAATTTCTCTTCGTTTTGCATACAAAAGGGCATCAAAAATTTTGAAAGTACAAAAATTACAACCCAAATGCAACTTTAGATTAGGTTTTGCGCCACCTCTACCTTGATTTTTAAATCTTAGTGTAAAACCATACTGGCAACACTGGCTACACAACGTAACTGGTCTTCTAAAGAAACAATCTTGTAAACGGATATCATTTCATCATTTAGCCGGCATAGTGGGAGCGATCCATATTGTTAAATAACAATATATTGACCAACCTCATTCATGGACTTTGTAGGTCTTCTTAACACCAGGTAGATACAAAGTCACATGCCGTACTCCATGCTTTACCTATATATGGGCGCCTGATGTTACTGTAGGTATTGTATGTAAGTACGAAATTTTTTTTTTTCATGCGAAATGGGCTTTATAGGTGATACCAAATAACAAAAAAATATCACCCGGTATTAACTTTTATTTCTAAATAGTATAGAGCAAAGTCGCTGTTTTCGGCTATCTGTTTCTCCGCTTACTTCTTCCAAACGAAGGTTTTCATTATCATTTAACATAGTGACGTAAAAAACATATTTTTGGGCGCATATTATTTAGTTAGCGTTAGCAATTTACCTATTATATATGCATTTGATCTATCAAATGAATATACTACACTACTGTATATTATATGTACTACACTGTAGTACATTCATTTGATAGAAACTGCAGAGTATGATTATTTGAATCTTAAAAAGGTGTTACAGAAAAGTCCACAATGGCATATCTTCTAAGGATAACCCTTTTTTACTATATAATATAATAACACGCAAATATTTCATAAATTTTTATAATTTTTTTTTTAGGACAATTTATACATATTTCTTTGGTCACAAGCTAAGCTCTAGGCCAGAAGCAACAAAATAATACATATTAATTTTTTTAACCCCCAGACCATGACAAACTGTACAGAAAAAAACGTACTAATATTTTTTTGCCATGGGTGGGAATCGAACCCACGACCTCCGGATACAACGCCAAAGGCGAACACGCAACCACTAGTCTACGGAGGCTGTCAATATAAATATTTATGGTGATTTATAAAAAAAAAACTAGCTGACCAGCGCAACTTCGTCTGCGTAATTTTAACCTTTACGCAGCGCATTCAACGGAAGCTCTCAAAAGGAACAAATTTTCCCCGTTTTCCCAACATTTTTCATTGATGCTCCGCTCCTATTGGTCGTAGTGTGATGTTATATAGCCTATAGCCATCCTAGATAAATGGGCTATCCAACACTAAATTCAAAATCAATTCAGTAGATTCAGAGATTACCCTCTACAGCCTCACAAACTCACAAACTTTACCTCTTTATTATATAATAGATAAATTAAAACTGACATTGTGAACAACCTTTATAATAAAATACCTACCACTTTGTCGGGGTAACAACAAATTAATCGTATTAACTATTTGTTTAGAGTAGGTTCTTTAATGTACAGTAAGCTATATTAAAAGATATATGGTAAAATATATTTTTACCTATACGAGATATGTATCTGAGATATCTCTCGTAATATACGAATTTTGTTGTATAATTAAAGGGTTTCTGTTGCGTTTTTTTGCAAATTATAATCAAAATGAATTTGAGAATAGAAATATTTTACCAATTATGACAATCTTCATCCGAACAATCCGATTTGTTCGGATGAAGATTGTTTAATGACAAACAAGCGTAAAATTACTTTCCATCCCAGGAAAGATCACCCTAAAATTTGGAATAAATTTCCGATAAATAAAAAAACATATCTTATAAAATTATTAAAAAAAAAAAATCTTCAATGCCGAACAACAAGGTAAGAAAATAACTTTATATTCAAAGTGATGTATATTATGTATAAAATTGCCGCACACTGAACATAAAATGAAGGAAGGGATGATGTTAATTTATAATTTTGCTAAATTTCCTAGCAATATATTTAACAAATGGTTAAGTTGTGTCTACTTATAACCTATTAATAACTATAGTTTTTTTTAAGAAACACATATTTCTGACGTATATTTATATATACGTGGTGGCCGAGTTGGTTAGACCTTGGACTTAAAAACGCTTAAGTCCCTGGTTCGAATCCCGGTACATACCGGGATTCCAATGAGTTTTTAATTAAAAAAAATATGTACATTTCTTTGACAACACCACTATTGTGCCTCGGAGAGCACGTTAAGCTGTCGGTCCCGGTTTTACTATACCAACTTGTGAAACTGTTTATAGATGGGTTATTGAGTCTATTCAAAACATCGCGACGAGCCACTTGTTCGGTGTAGATTCATACCACCGGCTACGACGAGGTGGGATTAAAACCCCTCCGCTGGGTACCCTGGGGCCGTCTCGGGCGCCGTAAGGCACCCGTGATGATATGTATGTATGTACATATTTCTGACTAAGGAATAATGAAATAACTATAGTTGCTTAACCAATCGCAAAAGATACAAATAGTCAAATTCAGCTATCAAGAAACCGGCCCTTATTCGTTAATGAAATGGCTTGTTCGTAAACTAATAAAAACATACGAATCGCGGTAATATTAATAACAATTTAAATTACAAAGCAAATTATTGTAAAATTAAATCATACGATACCACCTATAAATTATTTACATACATAAATCAATTATAATAGGACAATAACCGACGGGGAAAAATCGATTTCGTGTAGCATATATCATAATATCAGATCCGATTATAATTACTAAAGTAGTAGGTAACAATAATGTTACTTCGAATAAAGATTTAGTTTGCCAAAATATAAAGTAAAGAAAAAGTAACATAAATAAAATATTGTCAACAATACAAATTTCTAGTGTTTTTCGGATAGGTTACATAGGTATTTGTAGAAAATAATTATTAAAATAGATTTAATATAATATTACCTATGCATTTACTAATTACAGAAAGAGCGGACACATAAAATAATAAATATAAATAGTTTGAATATAAATTAGGTACTTCTCAGCATATTTTTGATTGCATTTTACCTTTAAAAATTTCAAATTAAACATATTTATTTATATATTTTACAAGTAGTTACCTACGTTAAATATTTGTTAGGTAGGTACTGCAAATAATTTAACATATTATACTATAGGTACTCCGTTGAAAACAAGCACTTGAGTCTAGTAGTGGCATATTTTTTGCTGTCCTATTCCTAGTGAATCGATACTCGTTTTTGATGTGGAAACCAATAAAACTGTGCTATTAATGTTGTTAATTGTTACAGCGTGTGTGGAATAAAACATATTCATTTACTTTATAAATTTTACATACCTAACAGGATATTGTAGAAGATAATTATTTTTACATATAATTGTGTAAGTCGCTAGAAATATCTCTACACAGGCAGGCTGCGTTTAATTGAGTTATATTTTCCTTAAAATCACTAAACGTAATTTATAGATTTTCATTGCATTGGCTTGATTATGCCATTAAAATATCAGTATTTTTCCCCAAATTTTTTTTTTCAATTTTATTAAAAAAAAACGATTTGTAATATATAGGTAGTAGTTATTGGAAAATATAAATTTATAGGTAAAGGAGAATATTTTATATACTTAGTGGGAAGAATACCTCTAAAACTTTGCTAGACCGACCTCTTTTTTTATAGTTATTACCAAAAAACCTCTAAAAATCTTGTCAAAAGGCTCTAGAAAAAATAAAATCCTGGATCCGCCACTGTTGGCAAATACACAGTAGTGCTGAGATGCAAAAACCGGCATGATCCGGTTTTAGTCATTGGATTCACTGGTTTCTTCTGGATCGTTTCTTGTGGTTGTCTCCTTTCAGGGTGCGGTTACGAAACGGACGGCTGTTTTACGACAAAACAGCGAGGATATTGTGTTGTTTTCCTTATCAGTTATTTTATTACGAATGGTCTGCGTATAAGTAAATAAATATTATTAAAATAGACTCGTAATGCAAATTCGTCTTTGTTGCCGTCCATTTCGTAACCGCATCGTTTAGCCAGCATAGTGGTAGTGATCAATATTGTTAAAGAACAATTTATTGATCGACCCCATTCATGGACTTTGTAGGTCTGCTTAACATCAGGTAGATACAAGGTTACATGCTGTGCTCGTATAAAAAAAAACGCACAATGGAATGGCAAAATTTAGATTTTTTGTTATTTAATCAAATGCACAAAAAATATTATTAAAATATTGTTTATAAAAAAATACAGGAACTTGGGGATTAGGTATATGTAAAAAGAAATCAGATTATCTAGCCTCGCCCAAAAGCTACCAGATAAATTTCAACAATAGTCAACATTTACTTATATATACGTTAGTTGGTATAGCATACCACAGTTTCTTATTTTTTAGCCTTAGAGGTTTCCAAAAAGGATAAGAATTCTCCTGTAATACCTATAAAATTTTGGAAAAAAGAGTGAGAATAATATTGAAGAACCAATAATGGTTTTACTACTACCTACTATCTCCCTCTATTTTAATTGTCAAAGTAATAATAAAATTTTTAGAACGCTGCCAATGTATATGTTTTCTATCCTTATTGATAAAAGTTTTTAAGGTTATCGCTTTTAAAACTATGAAACATATACTTAGATTCGTATATCTACTATAACTAACATAAAAGGGAAATTGATAACTATACAACGGACACACCTTTGTAGACACTATGACTGATGGTGACTGACCATGACAAACCGGGAATATTTTCAGCCATGATCTTAATTGATAAGCGATGTGGGTTATACAAAAATACAGCCTACGAACGAATAACCATACTATATTAACTATCTATATCTAATAGCAGGTATACACTTTAGTTAGTCAATTGACAAGTGTGTAGTGTTTAGTGCCCTGTTAAGTGATTAGCAGATGATGTCCTATACACATCTATATACGTTTAGTATACGATGTTTTGTTCATAATAAATCTCGGAGTTTTTTTATTTTATTTTTTAAAGGAGCTAATCAGACCTACTAAGTCCGTGAATGGCATCGATCAGTACATTGTTGTTTAACAATATTGATCGCTCCCACTATGCCGGCTAAATGATGCGGTTACGTAATGGGCGGCGACAAAGACGTAATGGCATTACGAGTATCCTCGCTGCATTATCGTAAAATTAATTTCCGTGTCTATCTTGCCCGCCTTCAAGGTCTAGTGGTTACGCCGTTGTCGTTATTCGCATCTAAATCTGAAAAAAAAGCCCTCAGTCAAATTACTGGTAATATCATCTAAAGTGGGTAATTGAAAATGACTTCTTTCAATAGCATTATATATTTTTTTTAGATCTAAACATAAACGCAATTGACCATTCGGCTTTTCAACTAGAACAATATTAGATACCCAATCAGTATCCCTTCTTCTTTGACAATAACATTCATGCTTTCCATTTTTATTAACTCTTCTAGCAAACGAGTTTTCAATTTAATAGGAATCTTCCTTGCATGACACAATGAAGGAGGAACAGATTCGTCAACTATAATATTTAACTCAAATGGCAGACATCCTATGCCTTAAAAACACCTTTATATTCATGTTTAAAAAATTTGGAATAGTAATTTCATTTACTCTGATAATTAAATTAAATTTTATACACGCTGACCGAGTAAACTATTACAATTAACATCTATCACACTTTTTTTTGTTTAATTGTGATATTATTACATTTTAAAATAGCATTGAAAAATCCAACTACAGGTAAACAATTTTTACTAACTTCTCTAATAACACAACTATTTTTCACATTCAATATTAAATCCAGCTGCTTAAAAATTACTTAATGATATGACATTAGCTTCTGCGCCACAATCTAATTTAAATTTTATAGAAAAGCTTCAATTATTTGATACCATGCTTTGGTGCTATTCAATAAATTCACATATAAATTATCAATAATAAATTCTTCTTCTCCTTCAACCAATTCCAATTCTCTCACATTTTGACCATTACAAACATTTGCAAAATGTCCAATGTTATTGCATTTATATCATCTAATAGCCGGGCATCGACCAAATCCATGTGATCCTTAAGAAATTTTACATTTTCTTGGATTAATATTATTATTTTGTTTATTAGCAGAAAAATCTGTTTGTTTATTTATTATTTTGGTATTTTTATTTCAAAATCACTAAAAACTAAAAGATGATATGTTTTTTTTTACACTTAGTCAAGCACTAACCAACTTTAATAGCCCTAAAACTTTAAGAATAATGCAGAATTTTATAGGAAATCCGTCATCACAACCATTATTAGTCAAGAAAAATTGTTTGACCATTAAAAATATTGCTGAAGATAAGTATCTATTTCCTATAATTGAATGTCTCATTCCAAAGTCATATTTTCATTCAATTAACTCCTAAAGCAGAAATTCATATTAATTTCCTTCTAATATGACCATAGTAGGTTATTGTATTTAATTACATTATAGATACATCATTTATTAACATCTACAATAATAATCCTCGTATATAGAACTTTTCACACATATTGCTTTGGTCACAAACTAAGCTCTCTACTATGTACAACTGAAACAACTATACAAATTACACATTATATTTTATTACCCAGACAAACTGAGGTACAGTAAAATGTACTAATATTGTTTTGTCACCAGTGAGAATCAAACCCACGACCTCCGGATACAAGACCACAAAGGATATAAAAACGAAAGGAAAATGTGCTCCTTTTTAAAATGGTAAAAGTCTTCCGTGTTGTAAGTCCCCACGGTCATTATAGTCTAACCCAACTCCTGTCGTTTTCACAACTCCGCTTTTCAATCAAGGAACGTCTCTTTCCACTAAATATAAAATCGAGATACTCGTAGATCTAATGAGTGAAACATTCCTTGAGTGTTGTGAAACGACAGGAGTTAGGTTAAGCGCCAGGGTATATTTTATTTATTGTAAATAGTATTTTTTTTAAATGGTGGACATGCTTTATTATATTACGGTATTGTATATATTAAGTATTTTTATATAATTAATTGACTTCTGAGTTTTTGTCTATATCGGGGGGGTTTTAGGCGTCACATTTTTAATCACATAACATGTGGTGTCTGCTTCATAAATCTAGTATCTGCTTGTCCAGGAGTTCGCAATCGTTTTGCAAAGTATCCTTCATTACTTTTCGGGAGCTTTCCCTGGCTATACCCATGGTTTTTAATGCAAACCCTAAAAAAATAGTTTAGTAAAGTTGAGTCAGCAAAAGCTAGTACGTACACATACCACGTCATATATACTCTGCTTGAATTTGCAGAAGGTTAACAAACAGTTTAAAAATTTTTAAAGCGTAGATATGTACGAGTAGATTAGTCATCTGATCGAAATTTAACAATCACAAATATGGTAATACCGTCGCCAAATACGCTGCGAATTATCCCCTATAATTCAAATATTGCTTGAACAATTTATAAAATACAAGAATAAGTACCTATTATAAAAAGCTTTCATTTGACAGATTGTTGAAATTTAAAACCTTTATCACGAAATTAATCCCTTTTAAACCGACCATGATTATAGTTCATTGTCCGAAATGATCCATGATTGATGCGCGATAATTTAGGGTTTCAAACATAAAATGTCTAGACCGATATCTTAGATTTATGTAGAGTTCCGCATGTTTATAAAAAGGAACCGTTTTAGATAAACAGTCGTCTGTACCTACCTACACTCTCCTTAGCCAAGAATATGGATAGCTATAAATCCAAAATCTTACTCAGTTCGGAATGACGTCGCCATGTAATAGAAATGTCATTTCCATTTTGGCATCAAGTGTTTGATTGATAGCGTTGTCCTTGATGATGGCTGATTACAGACCTAGTATCTTGTCGCCTACTAGGTACATACTTGCCCTCTTTATAGGTATCCTCCAGTGTGGCGTAGCCTGCGGTATACGGGCCCTGTATCAAAATTTATTGGGGGGCCCGAATAAAGTGTAGATTTATCGCAAAAGAAAAACACTTACCTATAGGGCCACTACTCCGTAGACGTGACAAAAACTCGTGTGATGATCATGTATGTATGATAATAATGAAGGTTAGATATTTAGAGATTTTTTTGCGGAAAGTACCTACGGTTTAATGACCTCATAAAAAAAACTTATTGAGTCCTTAAAGAAAACTTTAGTTATAAAAGGTTATGTCTCTTTTTCGGATACTCATGTTACTAAAAAGAAAAAAGCTCTCTAACTACTCAATAAGTTTTATTATGAATACGTATGAGTATCGTTGATATGGTCCCGAATTTCTTAGGTAGTAGAAAGGTCTCTAAAACTACGCTGAGCTGACCGACCGGTTTCGTTACCACCGCCCTTACAGTTTGCAAAAACCGTCAAGTGGTCACTTAGTCATGTTTCAGTTTTATATAGTCTGTGGGTTCACCGGTTCTCAGAAGTCTACTGCATTGATTTCATGTGGAGGGACTTCAGGGTGCGATTGTTTCGAAGACTCGTAAATCGTAATGCACATTCGTATTTGACACTGCCGTTTCGTGACTGTATCATTTAGCCGGCTTAATGGGAGCGATTAATGATAAATTAAGAATTATTTTTCTGACAATTCATGAACTTTGTAGTGCTGTTTACCAACAGGTAGATGTAAAGTCCATCCAACAGGTGGACCGATGACCTTACCACAGGAACTCGCTGGATGCAAGCCGCTTCTAACCGATCTTTTTGGAAATCTATAGGAAAGGCTTATGTCCAGCAGTGGACGTCCTATGGCTGATTATGATGATGAGATATAAAGCCACATGCCGTGCTCCAAAAAAAAAAGAACGATATCTCAAAATCAGGGGTAATTTAAATATGGAATAGTAATAAGTAGTTCTTAGGGTCCAAATAGAAACATGTGATAGGCAATTCATTTATATCCGTTTTATTACATTGGATTTCGAATTTTGATAAATCCTCCTAGTGAGCAACGAAAGTTTTCTCATATTGTCCTGTAATATGTATGTATGTATCATCACGGGTGCCTTACGGCGCCCGAGACCGCCTAGACGGCCCCAGAGTACCCAGCGGAGGGGTTTTAATCCCACCTCGTCGTAGCCGATGGTATGAGTCTACACCGAACAAGTGGCTAGCTCGTCACGATGTTGTGAATAGTCTCAATAACCCATCTATAAACAGTTTCACAAGTTAATATAGTAAAACCGGGACCAGCTTAACGTGCTCTCCGAGGCACTATAGTGGTGTTGTCAAACAAATGTACATAATTTTTTTAATTAAAAACTCATTGGTACACACCGGGATTCTAACCAGGGACCTAAGTGTTTTTAAGTCCAAGGTCTAACCAACTAGGCCACCACGAATATGTAATAATAATATGTCCTGTAATAATTATGAAAAAAGCAACACCTAGCACTTTTGACCCCCGCTTCAGTGTTGTAGCACCTGCCGTTTTTTATATATTATAAGTACATACATAAAAATAAAAAAAAAATCATTCGATCCTTTTTTTATAATAAAAATCAATTACCGTGCGTTAGTCTCGCAAAAACTCAATATCGGCACCAAATTGAATTTATATATTATACATATATAGGTATAAATATTGCATTTGTCCGCTTTATCACTGGAGTGGATTAGAAAAAAAAACTATATAGGTAGGTATACTTAAACAGCAAAACGCGACCCATGGCCTACATAAATTATTATGTAACTTCTCTAAAATTATTATTTGAAAAAAAAAATTGTTGCACGAAACCCTAACGGCGATAATACGAATCAATGCATTTCAATCAATGCAAACAACAATGTATTTATCGATTCCATTCATGGACTTTTTAGGTCTGCTTACCATTAGGTAGAACATCACCTAACGTGCTCTAATAAAAAAACACTCGTTTGACTTGTTTTATACCTATCTAAAGTTCAATATACCTAGCACCGGAAACATAATTTTGAAATTCATTCGAGTGGCAAAGGTTTAAAGTGCGCAAAACCAGCTTATTATATGACAGTATATTGTATGTTCACACGTTTCTTGTAGGTATTATTTATGAATAATTTATATTAGTTGAGTCCGTTTATGAGATCATGAACAATAGGCGTCGGGATCAGAACGACCGTAACCCAGCAGGTATTTTAAATAAGGTTGCCATTCATCTGATATGGGTAAATCGGTTGAGTACCAACTCAAATATTATATTAGATAATACGGTAACTTTTAGGATTATTTTATCGAATCGATTCGTAAATATGATACAAAAAAAAGTTGCTGTGAATGCATTTGCAACCTAAGCTAAACTTCAATTTTAGTTGTTTATAGAAATGCCCATCTTGTATAATAAATAAATATCTATATTATAATACGACAGTTTGACTCAGCATCGCCCAGCGGAAAGAACTGATGCTAAGGACTTGGAATTTAAACATTACCTTCCTTTAGTGTTAAAAAAAAAGTGGGTGAAAAGGGGATGATATTTTTTTTCAGAAGCTATTAAAGCTATATAAATTACGGAAAGTACTTAACATTTGGTATACTTATGTTTGAAAATAAATATATATTTTTAAAATTTTAATAAGATGTTTTGAGAGTATAATATTTTTTATTGTTGATAATTATCACGGGATTTTCATAGTGTAATCAATAAACAAATATTTCACAAATTAAAAGTAGGATGTGTTTTTATAAATACAAATAATCATGGGTAAAGCCAGGTCAACAAAAGCTAACAAAATAAATAAATAAAAAATACCATCACGGGTGCCAATTTGGCTCCCGAGAACGCGGAGGGATTAACCCATCCTCATTTCGCCGATGGTATTCGGAGGCAACACCTAACAAGTGGCGAGCTTGTTGCGGTGTTTATGATGAAATAGCCTCGTTGTATAAAGCGGTCACCCATCCCAGGCCGGTCTTGTTGTCATCTGCTTAACCTTGTTATCAGTTGCGCAGTGTATTAACCACTAGGCTGGGCCGCTTTTTTCAACTTTTGTCAACAAAAGCTATATCTTATAAATTATAACCAAAATAATTATTGTTACAATTTCACCAAGTCTGATCAAGCACTAGCTGGCCTACGCAAATTCATCTACGTAACTTTAACCGTTTACGCAGCGCACGCAACGCAAGCTCTCAAAAGGAAGATTTTTTTCCCGTTTTTGCAACATTTTTCACTGATGCTTCGCTCCTAGTCGTAGCGTGATGTTATATGAGATTTTTTAAATTCGAACAAGTAGTTCTTGAGATTAGCGCGTGCAACCAAACAAACAAACTCTTCAGCTTTATAATATTATTAAAGATAAATTAATTGTAACTTATTTATAGTACGCGAATAATGTTGCATTGCACTTCACTTATAATTAGAAATTTGTAACCCACGGTAATTATTGAGCCTAAATACGTACTTCATATATATCCGGTATATTAAAATACATTAATAATAATGGCAGCCCTATCAAAGTTTGAACTTAGATGATTGTAGGACATATTATATAGTGATATATTTATGAGCTGTCAGTGATTTACGAGATCGAGAAGACGCAGCCTCCGTTTATGTCGTTACTGCTTATAATGGAAATATCATTGTCATCAATTAACTTTTTGCGGCACGTAATAGCGACTTTGAAATATGTGTTGATTCAATGTAAACGATTGTATTCTTCCAAGTCAAAGTTACACAGTTTCTGCTATTGATATATTTACATATTATTATGTTATTTCCTGGATTGTGAAATAGAATTACTGGGAAACTGATTACCTAATGAAACAGGATATAGAACAGGACTAAAATATTTCTAGATAAACATATTTATAAAATTATAATTAACTCTTTATTTATCGATTAAATAACTATAATACTAGACTATATTAAGGACATTTAAAATATTATAATAACTTAAGTCAATATCACATTAATTCGAATTTCTTATATAGAATCGATGGTCTTACTAAGTCTTCATCTCGAGCCATAACCTAAAACAAAAATACATAAAATTAAATACACCTGTGATGGCACTTATACTCGTATATTTTATTTGACCGCCTTCGTAGACTAGTGGTTGCGCCTTAGGCAAAGTATCCAGAGGTTCCCACCCATGTCAAAATAATACTAGTACGTTTTACTGTACAGTGTGATGGTCTGGGTGTTTATAAAATATGATAGTAATTATATTGTAGTTTCCGATACACATAGTACAAGTTTAATTTGTGACCAGAGCAATATGTGTAAATTATCCTACATATTCTAATATGGTCAAATAAAATGCAGGCCCACAATAGAAACCAAAATATATATAATATTTTGTATTACGTACCCAAAACTAATATTTGATTAATCATACTCAATAAGGTTTGTAATATATAAAAATATATTTATCATTGATTTCTTACCTCCTTTGGTGTAAGCCCCCGAAGAAGCGTGAGCTGCGCTCCCAGCAAAGCTTCCACTAAGTCCCAGCGAGCCAGCTCCAGCTCCTGCAGAACTCACTGCCCCGGCGATACTCTTAGCTGCTGATCCAGCTGCATTTAGTCCGCCAGCCAAACCCTCGAACAATCCACTCTTTGACAAGCCAAAGGACCCTCCCAAGCTGAAACCATGGCTTCCTCCAAACCCTCCATTTCCGGTACCCCCACAACCTCCTCCACAATTTGACCCAGCGTTATGAACACCCGCTTCACCTTTGTAACCGCTTGTACCAGCGTTATGACCGCTCGTTCCAGTATTATAGTCACTTGCGCCAGCGTTATAACCATTTGATCCAGTATTAAAAGTGTTCGCTCCAGAGTTATAACCACCTAATCCTGGAAAATGGCCACCTGTACCGCCGTTTTGATTGCTGGGTCCATTGTAGGGGCCTGGTTGTTTTTCATAAGAGCCACTGTTACCAAACGCTCCTGCTCCAGCTATAGCTCCAGCACCAGCGATTGATCCGGTACTGATACCATTTCCTGACGGCGCATTATAATAATTCCCGGCATTTGTTGATCCGCGATTATTGAAATCATTGGAATAACTACCCGATCCTGGTTTGGTCAATTTATGAGCAAATGGTGAAGGTTTCTCGCCGTTATCGTAAGGCTTTAAAAGACCAGGAGGACCGCCAAACCCACCAGTATATACAACGGCATTTGCACCCGCTGCTGCATTTGAGGCACTTCCCACTTGATTTTGTACATGATTCCCGGCAGAGATTTCTTTATTTGGCTTTAAAGGCACGAAATTCAATTCACCGTCATTATTCGTTCCAGGACTTTGAGCGCTTTCAACGGGACTAGGTTGTTTAGTAGTACCCGGTTGTTGCTGTTGAATGAAAGTGGGATTTATCGGAGCGGCATGGTCATGCGGCTTTAAGATTCCCGTAGGTCCTCCAAAACCTCCGGTATAACTGGGCTGGTTATGAGGAGCTTGCGGTGAGATAACTGCGATGGCTGGATAATTTCCTGATGGTGTAGGTTTATGTGGCTGAACAAAGCTTGGTTTTGAAGCATAATCATTAGGTTTCAATAAGCCCGGCGGTGCTCCAAAACCACCTGTGTATGCTGGTTGATTACTTGATGGTATTCCAGCATTTGCCTCAGCACTAGCTGAGTTGCCACAATTCGGGGATCCACAAGTTGTGCCTGTTGAGGGCTGTATTGCAGGACCATGTGGGATATTGGAGTAATTCGGGGTATATTGTGGGTTGGACTTACAGTTTGGAGATGTACATTTTTGACCTTGAGGGTAATTGCTACTTGGGAAGTGTTGTCCATTTTGTGCTGGTACACCACAATTAGGCGATGTACATTTTGTACCTTGCGGTTTAAGATTCAAATTAAAGTTGTATGACGTATCGAACGAGTTACTTGCTGTATTACTGTTAGACGTCGAGCTCGCACCATGATTGGTTCCACAATTTCCCGAGGTACAAGGAACTTTATTTGAAGGTTGGTTATAAGCTGGATGCGAACCAGTAGGAATATTTGCGATAGCACAGTTTCCTGATATACACGGCTCGGAATTGGGAGGAGTTTCTACAGGCGTTGTCAAAAATGTTGACGGTTGTTTGTATGGTGGATATCTCTGTGTAGGATTAGAATAGCCAGTGTTACAATTCGGACCGTTGCATTTTTCATTTTCTTGAGATGGGAAGTTATTGTGCAACCCTGGATTAGATTCAGCATTTATATTAGTTCCAGGCGTCGAAACATCGCATTTACCGTTATTGCAACTATTCGAATGATCTGAGTTGCCTGGAGGTTTTAAATTATAATATTGCGATTGTGCATCAGCATCGTAAGAAGTCTTGGTTCCTTGGTATGAAGGGATATTTACGTAAATATCGTTATCACTTTTTGTCGTTGCCGGCCCACATTTTCCTGAAGTACATTTATTATCATTACCACATGTGCCACCTGCACAATTACCCCCAGAACCAAAACCGGCCGCGACAGCTCCTGCGTTTGCGACAGCTTGTGCATTATTAAAATTGACATTTGATTGTCCTAGCTTATTTATAGAATTTTCACAACCTGGAGTATTGCATTTGTTGTCGATGGTTGGAACATGATCACCGTTAGCACCAGTATAACCGGGTGCACCGAAGCCTTGAATTCCCGCCCCGGCACCGGCGTTAGCACTATTCGCGGAACCGTTGGCGCCTATAATCGAATTGCTTCCCTGACCACTGGTCGGGTTCCCGTGCCCTCCGGGATATGGTCCAGTTCCTGAATATCCACCTGCCTGATTAAAGCTGTATGAACTGGCACTCGAGGAAGCAAAACTAGAAGCACTAGACTTTGAAAAGCTTCCTGATGAGGAGTAAGGGCTACCAGCTGCATTACTGTCAGCCCCGTTGAGTCCGAAGCCTCCGGCACCACCAACGGCAACGGCGCCAGCACTAGCGCCACTTATTGCACCAGGAAAGTTTGGCACACCAGGAAAAACACCTGCCACTGCACCAGCTGTAAGTTAAAAAAATCTTGTATAACACTTTATATTTTTTTATTCGGTAAGAACCAATTAAAATACAATTTTTAAAATATTTTCCTTTTATCTAAAAATCTGTATTTTTTTTTTTAATTATCTACTGAAAATTCTATATTATTTAAATAAAGCTAAATAGTTTACAGTCATTAATAAAAGGTAATTGAATAATCGATCAAAGTAAAAAAAAAGCTTTTTAGATACAAACCTTTAGCTACAGCACCGGCCTTAACTCCATATCCAGTCGGGGTAGCGACCACATTATGCACGATACCAAATAGCAACAAATACGTGAGCTCCATTGTGTTGAAACTCTACTATAGTAATGTTGATATTCCACATCGACTTGCCTTTATAAAGCGATACACAAATAGCCGTATGAGCACTGCAAAAAACCTGTCGTGGAGTACCTCGAAGCCGCGTAGGCTGTTCATATTATTTCCCGCATTTATTAGAAGTAGCGCTTCGTGGCGCATGATAATTGTACGAGACATCAAAAATTTATGGTTCGTGTACGGGCCAAGATGTAAAGTAGCTTAAAGCAGCGGGGAAACACGATGACGCTATGTACCTACAAGTTCAATGTTTTATTCTTTTGTAGTTTAATAAACATTTTTATCTTAACAATTTTAATCAATTGTAAATATTTTTTTAGTGATCTTAATTTCACTGTCCTAGACAAAATAATTAACCCGTATAGGTACTTTAATTAAGTGTATTATTAATTGTTTATAGATAAGTACTTGTTTATGTTTTTCAACTTTAAATATTAAAACTACCATATAGGGCTAATAATTTACCCACTTAACAATAAATCTAAGAACGCACCATAATATTAATAGAACAATGTAGGTAAGCATTTTAATATGGATTAAGTTTTATATCTATAGAATTACTTAAGTAAGTATATCAACAACAACCTAAAGGATAAAATATTAAAATAAAAACGTGTTTTATTAAGTTATAAATGATCATAATAAATGCATCACGTGAAGCAGGAATTCTCAGATGGCAGCGATCGTGACAAATGAAAATGTTAACTTTTTTTGCAACAAAACCGATAAAGTAAATTATGCGCGTGATACATTGATCTATTAGTATTATAAGATGGTCCATCAGGGTTTAAAAAACAAGTAATGTACGATTAAAAATACATTAATCAAGATAGCTATCAAGTTGTCGTGAGCCATGGCCCATACTTGACAAAGTATACATATAATAATACCTAGGTGGACTTCTAATAAAGCACCAAACCGCAGGCGATCGTGTACAATGTCCTGCAGCCATAAGATCCGGGAAACCTTAATTATTATGATCAAATTATACAAATAATGGCTGAGGAGATTAAGGATAAAATTGGATACCTATAACAATCGTTGACACTCTGACATAAATCTTCATTTTATTATTTAATAAACTCCAACAATTTATTTAGACATGTTAATTTTATTTGATCATATTTAATGCCTTACCTTCTGGAAGGTCTCGTTCATCAATTGTGAAGGGTCTAACTAGGATTGCAACTCAAGTCGTAGGTACTTGCTAGTATAAATTTAAAAATTCTCTAGATATCTATTATTAATAAGCGGGTACAGAAATATCAAGTCAAATAGAATCTTAAGGGTTCTCCAGTCGATAGTGGGAGACAAACGGAATGTAAATATTGAAGTACACTTAAGTAAAAACGTCAACGCGGAGGGGGGGACTATATAATCCGATGTAATTTTTTTTATTTTAACTTTTAAATACTTAAGGATTTTTTTACAAACTTTAGTTCTATTTTTACTAACTGGCTGCATAAGTACCTATTTTATCAAAATGCGGCTCCTCAATACTGATGCTCATTATATTATTAACTAAAAAAATTAATTCTGAAAAATTTGTTTTTATAAGAAGTACGTTTGTATTTGACTGGAGAAACCTTCTAAGGAATAGAGTACCCTGATTTACAATGCACTGTACCTATTTAATTTTATGATCAAGCTCAAGGTATTCCTTTCCCCATCGTCCCATACAGAAAACTTTTAATATTTTTAACGATAATTGCCTTACCTTCGTTTAATAGTTTATCATTACTTACTGCTGCTTTCAATGAAGTGGGCGGCGCACATTCACAAATATCTGCTTACAAAGGTCAGGTTTGGTCCGGGTGAAGCTTCTCGGAAATAGGCCCGTTCTATTTAAAGCGCATGGTTTATCCAGTCGCAATCGTGGTAATAACATATTTTAAGATGTACGTAGGAAGGTAACTGGTTTGCTATTTTATGATAATGTTAACTAGAGATAGCAACTAGATGTTGTAAACTGTAAAGACATTTTAATAGTCGGCTCTTTGCTAAAAAGTAATAGTCGCATGTTATTGTAGATCAATTTGATATTACTACGTTTTTATTATTTATTTTTCATAAAAGTTTTTTAGCTTCATGTATAGTCCACTGAGAAAGGATATTCTCGCGCTTTTGACAACTGATTCGTTCTTCGTAATTTTCATTCGAATATATAAAACCGACACGCAAATCGAAAATGACAGAGTTAATGTCTTGCTGTCCGTTTGATGCTTACTAACTCTTTGATATTGGTTGTTTTCTCCTAAATAATATATTGCATATTTAACTAATTATTATTTGTTAACTAATTATTGAATTTTAACTATTATTTAAAACTTAAAATGTAGATTAATCAAGCATTAACTGACAAAATAAGGCAGTTAATGCTTGATTAATCTAGAGTCTAAGTTTTAAGTAATAGTCGAAATTTAATGATAAATATGTATATTCAATTAAACCATTTATATTGAGACTACCAGTAAGGCAATTAAAATGTTAGTAGGTACCGACCTTACACATCAATAAATAAAATCATAGGCCTTTGTTTACCTACACCTAATTGTCCAGTAGCCCTAGTGTGTTTTTTTCACATTTACTTTCGTGTTAACTATACTACTGCGTTAACATTTTGACCAATCACACGCTCGCATTTATAGTTCCTAAAATTTCCACTTGGAGTGCTGATCTATTTCCCATATAAATTTTAGTTAACTCAAACGCAAAGTAATAGATAGAAAACTCACACTACAGGGGTACAGGGGACTTACCGGAAAGCCACATCGACGCGTCGATTGATAAAAAGGAAAATTAGTTTATTAGTAGAACTCGATAAATGCGAAACGTCAAATCCCATACATTTGATGTTCGAATGCGATCATTTGGCGCGTCGATATGGCTTTCCAAATTTACCGAGCTTCCCGTGCAGATTCAAAGTAAAAGACCAATTTATGGTTTTTACAATAATTATTTGCAAAGACCGAGTTTTGGGATTCTACAATTAACAAGCACTTTAAAGAAATTAGTACCATGTTTTTCCGCAATATGGCGATCTAAACAGCAATATAACTTTAAATATTCCATCGACTGATTAAAAGTTTTATGAAGCCCTATTTTAATATCATAAAATAAACATTTCAAAACCCCGCCCAACATTTCGACCCGAGCCCGAAAAGTTAAGGTATATTTAAAGGGTACGGATGAAAACAGAGGTTTTCTAAATATCTATTTAATGCCACACTAATAATATGTAAAATTGTGATGTTTTTGTTGAATAGTCCTTATAATAAGTTCTTGAAAATCCGTGTTAGTAGTCATCGTGCTCTCGCGGCGCGTCCAAATCACGGTAGTGAATGACCGGGCGGAATTCTGCGCCGCCGCCCCTTTAACAAGGAATAGCTAGAGTTACGTACTTAGGACCACACCATTATGACAACGGTACAAGTGCTAGTAACAGTGCTCAGCACAGAGAATATTGCAAAAACCCCGCAGTTTCATTACGCGCAACAAGATTCGATCACAAAGAGCGTAATTTTATAATAATTTTGTCGCCAGGTTTTAATTAGGTGCGATCTAATTTTGATGCGCGTAATAGCCCTGCTGAGATCTGATTACGAGTTTATTCAAGAGATGGAATACGGGTTTTTTTTTCGCGTTTGTAAGTAGATAAGTATATAGTGATGAGTACGTATTTAATCGAAATGAAAATTGCATGAATCTCGTAATCAAAACTCGGTTTTAATAATTATATTAAATCAAATTGGGAAACTTGATTTATTAGAATTATAGACTTGCACTGTGTTTTGTGTCGTCAAGTAACGTTAAAGTGGAGACCTACAGGGATTCTAAAGAAAATGTCCTTATAACTAAAATGTTATATTATGGAACTTCAAATAATTTGATAAGTTATATAAGAGACATTTTCTTTAGTGGCATTTATTTCCAAACATGAAAAATGAATAGCATAATTTTTCCTTCCGAATTTATTGTTAAAAATCAATTTTAAATACAAAATATTTGTTTTAAACGTTGTTTCGTGTGTTCAGTAACACTGCTCTATTACAAAATACATATATGGATATTGATAACATAGATACAATATCTTACGTCAATTATAAATATATAGACTGTCCAAGGGTAATATAAATATCTACAATAGACATATTTGAGTAGTTATAGATGTAAGTATATAAATGAATCATGCCAAAATCAAACCCAGAAATATATCAAAATAGGACTGATGATTCTTTATCATTCAAGAGAAATGCAATGAAAGACCAAATGAAGGTATGACGTTATAATACTGTTATCTTAGTAATAATAATGTATGGAATGGCTAATTAATCAATCTTTTAACGTATTTTAAGTAATTACAAATATATAAAGAAATTATCTAAATATCTATTTAGATATTATAATATAAGAGCAAAAATATATAACACAAGATGCCATACAATTGTAGGAATAATATTTTAGTTTGCCGTTCTATATTAATACAATTCTGTGGTTTTATGACAAATTCGCGAGTGTGATCGGCAATATTGGGCATGCCCGATGAATATCAAAACAAGTCGACCCGAACATGTGTGGATCCATCCGCATTGAGTATGCGTGTGGGCTGCTTGAGTGAGATTAGAATATGTCTCCTGAGTCCGGGAAGTCGAGATCGTTGTACGCTATGATAGGCCGAGAACGATCCACTGTTTCCCTGTAAATTATTACTTCCATGTTAGCTTTAAAGTTACCACAAAAAAAAAATGATTTTTTTTAAATATAAGGATACAAGATGTTAAAGATGTGCTTAAATAACAATTCAAAATTATTAATAATTATATCTGATCTGATATAAATAATTATGTCAAAATGGCCTAAACTTTTGACCTAAATTATTATGTGTTCTGTGTACCTATAGATATACATAAATATGTATGACAATGACATAATAATATTACCTGTCGCTTTGTATGCAATTCAAATAGTATGATTCATTATGATCTAAACACACGAAAATGTAGGCGTCAATAAATTTAGAAGTCATTTCTAACTGCATCATATTTATATCCGCGTCAATATTATAAAAAAATAAATAATAATATGAAGAACAATTTACACATATTCCTCTGGTCACAAACTAAGCTCTAGAATTGTACTATGTGTACCAGAAACAACGATATAATACATTTTATATTTTATAAACACCCAGACCATGACTAACTGTACAGAAAATCGTACCTAGTAATATTTGTTTGCCATGGGTGGGAATCGAACCCACGAACTCCGGATACAACCACAAAGGCGCAACCACTAGTCTACGGATTCGGCCAAAATATACTTAAATAGTAGAGTTCAATTATATTTATGTTTATAATATGCTACGAAATAAAGAATATTTACTCGTAAGTAAAATGGATAGACAACCTGTAGAATATAGTTTTGTTGTTTATAAATAAACACTGGTCTGTATTCAACAAAATAGAATTGATATACATATTTAAACAAAAAACAGTTAACAAAAAAATAAAAACTATATAAAGGAGTCTATAAATAAAATTGTTTTTATAATATAAGGCCATTTTATATTGGCAAGATGGGTATTAGAGCAATATACATGTATAGCTTTTGCTTCTACACGTAAATTATCTAACTTATAATATAGTTAACGAGTAGCCCCCTTATAAAAATGTGACGTAATTAAATGTAAGAAAATATTTAAGTGTTACAAAATCATTGAGAGATAAAATTAAGAATAAAAACAAGTTTAATCATGGCTTAATTTTTTTGTATATAACTTGGCTTTAAATACTAGGTCGGGGAAACCCTTTTAGTTATTGTATGTATGATTTGTAATAAAATTTTTGTTGTAGTGAATGTATCTGGGTGGTTTTGATACCATAGTAAAAAAATAGTTTATCGCCATTTTTCAATTGTTTTTCTGCCCACCAAAATGAATGGATCTAATGAAACCCGGATTAACACGAAATAAGGTGTTGGCTGAGTGTGTATTGGAAGGACAGTTACATTATGAGCTTTTACCGCCAGGCATAACGATCGATTCGGATCTCTACTGCCAACAGCTGATGAGACTCAAGCAAGAAATTGAAAAAAACATATGCAATTGATCAACAGAAAGGGTGTGGTCTTTCAGCACGATAACGCCGGACTACTCACATTTTTAGCCACTCTGCAAAAATTGTGAGAGTTTGGCTGGCAAGTGTTAATAGCCCCGACCTTGCACTCTCAGATTATCACTTATCTTCTTTGGTCTCTTTTTTTTAGTGTAAGGTTGACATTAAGAGGACTGTCAAAACAACTTGACCCATTATTTTTTTTTGATCAGAAGTTCAAAAAAATCTACAGCAGCGGTATCATGTCACTGGTAACCAACAATATGGTAAAAAGTTATTAAACAAAATGGCACAAATATATTATAATTATAGTAAGTAAACTTTGAAAAAAAAAATGTCTTGAATTTGTATATAAAATACAAAGGAACTATTTCCCCGACCATATATTAAATAATAATAGTATAAATAAAAACATACACACAGTAACAATAAAAAACGGAATTCCGGAAATAAATTTTATTTCCGGAAAAGGCACCAATTATTAAAAATCCTCGTCAGATTTCATAACATAATTTATAGGGTGTTTAGTGATACTAGTCGCTGTTGTGTGTAGGTTTATAAGTTCGTATTAGACATTCTATTAAAATAACAAATATGGACAAAAAACGTACAAGACACGTGTATTGTATTAACGGCAAACGGTCTCGCTGACGGCTGCAATAAACGCAGTGTATTTTTTTGGAAAATAGAAACAATGTAACTACTGAATGTGCTGTGAAGTACGGATAGTTTTTATGATAACTATTCGTCAAAAAAAGCAGTTCGACTTATTGAGAATGGTCGAAATTCTACTATAATTACTATAATATTACAAACATTTATTTATTGGCTTACCAACAAATTGGAGTGTAAAATATTTAAATTATTAAAAGTAACGTGTAGTAAATTAAAGTGAAGTATAGTAAGTAAAGTAAAGCGTGGGTAGTGAATTAAGTGTAGATTTGGATTGTGTGAAGTGTAGTGTAGTAGAATAATTGAAATGTTCTAAAGTGAAGTAAGAAAATGAAGTAAAATGCAATAAAGGAAAAGAAACGAAGTAAATGAAAGAAAATGTAGTAAGTGTAGGTGGTGAACTGAAGTGGATTTGGTGGCTAAAATGTAGTAGAGTAGAGAAAAGTGAGGAGTGAAGTAATCTAGAGTAGAGTAGGCACTCCAATTTGTTGGTAAGCTGATACAATTTTTCGCGAAACAACATTTTAGGTACCTATTATGTTTCTTGAAAATGTTTTGTTTTCATTTCACTTCATTTCTTATTTAGACGGATTAGTGACTTCAAAAAAAAAATGCAATACATTAAACTAGACTTCATCTTAATTAATTTTAGTGGAGACGACAACTGGGAACGTTTTTGTGCAACCCGTCAACACGACTACTAGCAACAACTGGGAAGTTTTTTCCCATTTGCCATTAGTAGGACTGGAGCCGGTAGTGACAATATTATAATTATAGTAAGTAAACTTTGAAAAAAAAAATGTCATGAATTTGTATATAAAATACAAAGGAACTATTTCCCCGACCTAATATTAAATAATAATAGTATAAATAAAAACATACATACAGTAACAATGAGAAATGGAATTCCGGAAATAAAATTTATTTCCGTAAAATAAAGGCACCAGTTATTAAAAATCCTCGTCAGATTTCATAACATAATTTATAGGGTGTTTAGTGATACTAGTCGCTGTTGTGTGTAGGTTTATAAGTTCGTATTAGACATTCTATTAAAATAACAAATATGGACAAAAAACGTACAAGACACGTGTATTGTATTATCCCCTACATAAGTATAACGGCAAACGTTCTTGCTGACGGCTACAATAAATGTAATGTATTTTTTTGGCAAATAGTAACCATGGTAACTACTGACTGTGCTGAAAAGTACGAATAGTTTTTATGATAACTATTCGTCAAAAAAACAAACAGTCCGACTATTGACAATGGTCGCAATATTACTATAATATTACAAACAGCGAATCTGGGAGGTTTTTAATTTGGGATCACTGACTGCAATGTTTAGAGATAGTATATAATGTATAATTTTATTGGGCTATTCCCAGTTGACACTACCGGCTCCGTTCCTACTAACGAAAAATGGGAAGAAATCGGACTAAATAAAATAAATAAGTAATCATGTTATGTGGAATGAAAAAAAACATATTTTCAAGCAACATGATAGGGTTGTTTCTCGAAAAATTTTATCAGCTTACCAACAAATTGGAGTGTAAAATATTTAAATAATTAAAAGTAACGTGTAGAAAATTAGTAAGTAAAGTGAGTAAAGTAAAGTGTGGATAGTGAATTAAGTGTAGATTTGGCTTGTGTGAAGTGTAGTGTAGTAGAATAAATTAAAATTATTAATAAATGTTCTAAAGTGAAGTGAGCTGAACTGAAGTAAGGAAATGAAGTAGAATGCAATAAAGGAAAAAAACGAAGTAAATGAAAGAAAATGTAGTAAGAAAAGTGTAGGTGGTGAACTGAAGTGGATTTGGTGGCTAAAATGTAGTAGAGTAGAGAAAAGTGAGGAGTGAAGTAATCTAGAGTAGAGTAAGCACTCCAATTTGTTAGTAAGCTGATACAATTTTTCGCGAAACAACATTTCAGGTACCTATTATGTTTCTTGAAAATGTTTTGTTTTCATTTCACTTCATTTCTTATTTAGACGGATTAACGACTTCAAAAAAAATGCAATACATTAAACTAGACTTCATCTTAATTAATTTTAGTGGTGACGACAACTGGGAACGTTTTCGTGCCACCTGTCACTACTAGCAACAACTGGGAAGTTTTTTTTCCATTTGCCATTAGTAGGAACGGAGCCGGTAGTGACAACTGGGAATAACCCATTTTATTCGAATATTTATAACATGTTTGTTGGTTGCCACTATTTGGGACACTTTATCCACCGAACTTAGGGACAAAAACAAAGGGGTATATATACTGAGTGTAATTTTGTAATTTTATGACGACAAGCCTGCGACTTTTAGAAAAATACATGAGGCACTGTCATCCGGCAACAATGCCAATTCCACTTCCTGCTTACCCGGAAGCAGGGTCAGGGCAGATTAGTAATGTCGTTAGTGTATAAGGCATACCCCTCATTTTATAGAACTTTCATGAAATCATTCTATGACTACAATATGATTGGTAAAAAAATTATGTGACATGATATTCTATCAATGATTTCTTGTTAACTAATTTGAACATAGAATCATTTTAATCATAGTTATAGAAATGCAGCATTCTGGGCAATAGAGTGGAAATGAAGCTCTCCTGAGAAACTACTGTCTCCCATTGAACCATGTGTCGCAAACAAAATAAACATTTACTTCTTACCAAATAGGTTGTTTTAACATTACTAGTTTGTATGAAGAAGCCATTTTGTTTTTCATTGAAACTGGACGATAGAGTGCAGGGAAAAGGAGGCTCTTCTAAGAAAGCCCTGCCTCAATGAAAAATTACGTAGAGAATTTCCCTCCACGGACAAGTGGAAGTGAGGGTTGCAAGAGAAGCAAGGGAGCAATCGCGTGCAGCTAGATAATTCGCGGTACAAGCGAGTTCGAGAGGTTCAGGAGTCTGGCGAAGAGACGGTCGAAGGTGTTCCAAAGCTAGATATGTTGGGTGGCTATGGGTGTGGGTAATGTTGCGTTACCTGGGCCTGGAGAAGCGCGGGTGTCGGGGGTACGGGCCGCCCCATCCCGACCAGCCCCACGCGCGGGCAGCGGGCGGGCCGGCTGGCGCGCCACTGTACCTGCGGGTCACACAGCCCTCTTATAGCCCATGGAGATATTATATAAATTATATATTGCAGCCCCTAAGGCATAAAATCGAACAAAAGATGGCCGCATGCTATACAAAAAAGTGTGCCTTCAGGGCTAAATCCTAAACTACAAGGAATAGCGAAAAATGCTCAAAGGAGTTTCGAGGACCTATTTTGATAAAAACTAAAATGGCTTCAATAGTTTTTTTTTTAATATCCTTTTAGCCGGGAATCAAACCGGTTGATTTTGAAAAAAAAAACTCATCTGTATTATTGCACCAGCTGATAGTGTCGCTTATAAAAATCAAATTATGGTATGTACTCGTAATACCAAGCGGCAAACTAAAGGAAAGTGCTAATTTTTAATAAAAAAAAACATACTTTACATCCTTACCTACCAATCAAATTGTTTGAAATTCAGCTACGAGTATGTATTGAAATTAATGGTTATCATTTATAACAATTTATTAGTTAGGGCTTCAACCGATTCGATTCCCGGTTAGAAGATATATTTTTTTAATCTAATGATGCCGCTTTAGTATTTATCAAAATCTACCCGAGACGTCTTTGAGGATCTTTCGCTTATAGTTAAGGATTTGACCTTGAAGGCACACTTGAAAAGTTAACCCTGCGCGGTGTGAAGGAACTTTATTTAACACTTTCGCTTTCGTCAGTGGAATCGTTTTCGTCTTGTCTATTGTCAGAACCTGTATGAATAATATACAGATCATGTAAATTATTAAAACTGTACCATAATTCTTTCAATTCAACTTAATATCAATTATTCGTTTCTTTGAAGAATTCAATCGAAAAATCATCAACTTAATAATTTTGAAGATGCATTACAGCACTTCCGTATATTATTCAAATATGTTCTGGCCATAGACAAGACGAAAACGATTCCACTGACGAAAGCGAAAGTGTTAAATAAAGTTCCTTCTCACCCCGCTGTTTAATTAATCATTGAGCGTTAATTGGTAAATGTGAGAACAGAATATGGCAGCAACGTACATACTAATGAATAACTGACATTTCGTTTTATATGCGATTTTAGGACTTAGGGCGGTTCCATATAATATTATTAGTTTCATGTTATAGCCCAACAAGTATCACCAGTCAACAGTCTGCCATACAAACTTACTTAATATAAGTTCTTGATCAATTTCTGGTTCTAATTAATTAGTATTTGTTGTTGAAAGAAAAACAGAGTCAATTAGTTTCAATAGAATCTCATATTGAAACTCCGGTCTAAACAGCGACCAAAGGGGTAATAATCCCCAATACCTAACTTTTTTATATCATAATTTTAATTTCATAGTGTAAAAAAAGAGTTAGCTACGGTGGAGGATGTGCTTGCGGCGGCGGCGCGCGACTCTGTGCGGTGGCGGGCGGCTCGGGCTGCTGCGGCCGCCGGATGTCGCGCACGTACGCGTTGAAGTACGCCACCTCGCGGCGAACTTCATCAACCTAGTGACACAATATCATTATTATCGATCGCCTCCGTAGACTAGTGGTTGCGCCTTTGGCGTTATATCCGGAGGTCATGGGTTCGATTGCCACCCATGGCAAAAAAAAAATTAGTACCTAAGTTTTTTTCTGTACATTTTGTCATGGTCTGGGTGTTTATAAAATATAATATGTATTATATCGTTAAATTGTTTCTGGTACACATAGTAGGTACAAGCCTAGAGCTTAATTTGTGACCAGAGCAATGTGTGTATATTGTCCTACATATTTTTATTATTATATTAAACTTTCGTGTGCCGCAAGTGCCCACGATTCGAGTTTGTATCCGTCGTATGCCGAGAATTACAACGATAAAGGAGCGTAGGAAGATACGAAAAAGGGCGTATGAGTACGCGTTAAAGTAACGGTTATTATCGAAAGTCATAAGTAATCAACGTTATACATTTTACGTTTTATTTATTATATATAATAATTAATAAATACAACAGAATAGATAATTAATTCTCAAATTTTAATGTAATGTAGTTCAAACCTGATATTTCATACTACGATAAAAAAATCCCGCGATTTTTTATCCTTCTAGGATAAAAAATCGCGGGATTTTTTATCCTTCTAGGATAAAAAATTAATCAACTGATATAAAGAAATTATTTACTTTAAAGGAAATTGAGAGACAATTTCTAATATAAAAACTTCAAACCGACAATTTCTAATATAAAAACTTCAAACCGACAATTTCTAATATAAAAACTTCAAAATTTCGCACGATCACTATTTATTATATTCACTTTGGCTTTTCGGCAATATATGTCCCTAGGCTCTACTGTGAGCTTTTTAAACTATTATTTTGAGTTTTTAAGTTAACCAAAATTTGTATAAAAAATACTTTAGCGACCCAAGCGAAAATTTTATTAACTAAAAATGCGAGCGTGTGATTGGTGAAAATGTTAACGCAGTAATATAGATAACTCAAAACTAAACGTTAAAAAAAAACTCGCACTAGGCCTAACTGGTCTTACATATTAGAAAGTGTGTTGTCACTTGTTTACATATCTTAGGTAGGTATCTTTTTTCAAAATACAGCATAAAAATACACAATTTACATTGAAAAATAAATATTAGGACAAATAAACTGAAGACAACTCCACATTACGCTTTTCCTTTGTAATTTTTAAACTGCTTCAAGATGTCATTGTAAAATAAAAAAAACAGCTTTCTGGTGAAAATTAACATATCACTACAGTAAACACGAAATAAGTGATAAACAATAAAATAAATAATTGTAACAGGGTGGCTACTTTGTTTCGGATGGACACGAATTTCCTTGACGTTTCCAGACAATTTCTTTACATTTTACCAGGCCTAAGTGAAGAAAGTATTTTATGGCCAAAAATAAATAATTGAATTTATTCTTGTAAAGAAAAAGATTTGATAAAATAAACAACCTATATATAATATACCTAATATTAGAAAATCTAAATTTATCGCTAAAAACTATATTTTCGGAAGATATTTTATTATATGGGAGGAAGGTCTCGTATAACTGGTTAGATCGACCTACCGGTCTCGTTACCACCGCCCATACACATGCAAAAACCGTCAAGTGACCTAGTTATGTTCCGGTTGTCCTGTGAATTTACCGGTTTTCAAGAAAAAATTACATCGATTTCGTTTGATTTGACGATAAAGCAGCGAGGCTACTAAAGTAATCGCCTTTATGCAAAACTTCGCCTATTTTTTTTTAACCCTTATAACCTTTAAAACAAACACTGCATTAACACCAAATTTCAACGTTTAGGTTTATTTTTTATGCATTCCCTGCAGTAACAAACGAAATGTCAACTGTCACTATTTTGACTCAGTTTTCAAAAGTGTGTTCGCGTAGCCGTTTTTTCGTCGGTATTAACAAATTACACTGGTTACTAGACAACTACAAAAGGTAATGTTCCAAGTTGTATATTGTTTGTTTGCAAATATTCTTATCTTTATGAAAACCAATTGAGCTGCTTAGCTCTCTTATTTCAGGAAATATGTGACTAGGCAAAGTATTAACCATTTTGGAAATCTCTTTGTATCTAGGTTCGCATAAGATATATTTATATGACGAAATCTGTATTCCAAATATTGATACGTTAAAAGGATTCGTTAACTCAAATATGAACCTAAAAACATTTATAACGTTATTGGAGTATGAAATGATTATCGTTAGTATTAAATAATAGGAAAAAAATACAACATACATTTTAAGTAAAACCCAAAATTTTACCCATAAATTATTATAACTATTGTTGCAACGATACGATGAGTACTTACTTAGTTAGCAAGGCACGGTAATTATAGTCAAATGGCCTTATTCATAAAAACTTATTAAAGCCTTGAAGAACATTTTAGTTATGGAATGTTTTGTCTCTTTTACACATATTAATTTTTGTTGCTATATAAATGAGGCAAAACCTTTTATAACTAAAGTGTTCTTGAAGGACCCAATAAGTTTTTATGAATAAGGCACAATGTTTACTTTACCTTAGCAATAATAGCTAAGGTAAAGTAACCTATTAAAAAAAGCAATATCATTTTTGTTATTTTAAAATAACACATGAAGTTGCGGGCATGAGCTAGTCTTCAATATAATTTACAACGCAACGATAGCTTATAATCCAATTATTATTTTTATAGCGCCAATTAAAGTTAATAAAGCATAATAATTGAACAATTAATTAACCAGCGATTAATACTGAATTGAAGAGATTATCCATTAATCACTAGACAGATCTCTGGTGATACAGATAAGATGAAGTAACATTGTCATTGTGTATATTTTATTATCATATAAATCAAAATGTAAATAAACTACACGCGACAATTTAGTTTCTAATATTTGTCCAATTTAAATAAGATGAGATTGAAGATAAAGCAGTAACGGTTACATCCAGTGTTACATCTTGGCTATTGGTCGTAATTCAATTATAATCTTTATGTTGGTAATTGTACGTAAAAATCTTTCTGCTGCATTCGCCAACGCGTGGATTTAGAAAATATCATTGGTCTCAACGTTAGTGCGAGCGGCAGTTGGTCGGCGCACTAAACAAGTGTAATTTTCAACGTGTGGATACGAAGCAAATTAACGAGCCAACATTGGTAATAGTGTTGAGGCTAACATGTGGAGCCAAGGTAAGGCCGCTCCACACGTTGGGATCAACCCAATCTCATTCGTCCAACGTATGAATCGAGAAAATAGCATTGGTCCCAACGTTGGCTCGAGCGTTCGCAATTGGCCGGCGCACTAAACTCGTCTAATGGCAACGCGTGTGTGTCAAGCAAATTAACGAGCCAACATTGGTAATAGTGTTGGGGCTAACTTGTGGAGCCAAGGTAAGGCCGCTCCACACGTTGGGATCAACCCAATCTCATTCGTCCAACGTATGAATCGAGAAAATAGCATTGGTCCCAACGTTGGCTCGAGCGTTCGCAATTGGCCGGCGCACTAAACTCGTCTAATTGCAACGCGTGTGTGCCAAGCAAATTAACGAGCCAACATTGGTAATAGTGTTGGGGCTAACGTGTGGAGCCGGAGTAATACTTTTCTATTAGTTATAATACTAGCTAGAGTACCCGGCTTCAAAAATATGAGTGGGTACATGTTGTTTTAAGAGTTGTTTGTTTGACCCTTCATAATTAGTTTTTTGTTATATTATAAAGGTTTTTTTTTTAATTTCCTATTCGAGAGCAAGTATGTACAGATCACTGTAAGAAAAGCAAGTCTTTGAAGTTAGATCCGCAATATTTTAAAATTTGCTCTTACGCTCTTTAGGCAAATTTGATTGGAAATCGCAGTCTTTTAAATTGAAATGGCAGTTTAGTAGAGATCAATGGTATTCTAGGGATAAATACTGTGTGTATATAGGTTCCAGTCATGAGTTCGGCTTTGATGGTGTTATTCATTGTCATTACGTTCTTCTCTCCCTCTTTTATGTTTGGGTCTTGTATAAAAAATAAATTAAAAACTTATTATCAAGAAATACACTAAGTATACTACAGTCAGTCACTTTGATTACTCACATTTTTCTGTTTATTTTTATTCATTTACTTCACTGGTTCAAAAACTGACGTTCAAACCCGCCGCGTACGGTTCTCTTGCTTTTTATACCAATGGGTAGCCCCCATACAAAAGAGGCTTTGAATCGTTTACAATGTTCCAGAACTTTCCACAACTAATGATGATATTTTATTTATTTATTCACGGCATGTGACCTTGTATCTACCTGATGGTAAGCAGTCTACAAAATCCAAGGGATATATCAATAAATTGTTGTTTAACAATATTGATCGCTGCCACTATGAGAGTCAAGACGAATTAATTAGCAATGCTAGTCCTTTATTTTATTTTTGAAAGTTTTCAACCTCACAATGTTATTTTTATAATTAAATAGTTTATAATATAAAACAAAAAAAAAAAAATTAAACTAGTTACCTTTTTTAACTTAAAAGTTAAACCATAGGTTTTAAGAAAATTAATATATAACTAAAACATGATACTAATAAAACCTTACCCAAATATTTTTATAATTATAAAAATATGTAGGACACATAAAGAGCCGTATCACAAAATAAGCTTGTTGTATGTGTACCAGAAATAATGACCCATATTATATTTTATAAACACCTAACTTACAAGCTAAACTTTAACCAAAATGACGAAGTTGTCTGTCAATTTTCATTAAGTCAGAATTGCTTCATAACGATTAAATTAGCGTTGTGCGCGTAATCACCCCGCTGTTAAAATCTAATGACGTCACTATCAGTTCTCGTAAAATAGGAACAGTAGACACGTAGAGTCGTTCCACGATTGACGATATAGAAACGACAGAAGTCGTGATAATGGGAACAAACGCGTCGTATGTAGTTACAATGGTGGGGACTCGACCTAAAGAACACAAGAAGAGGCCTCAGTAATCATTTTGTATTTACTTTAAACGTGTTAACTAGTTTTTCTATATACTAATATACAAATAAAAAGAATTGTACCTTTTCTCCGTGCTTGTTGAAAATATGTTTGCGAATAAAGTCAGGTCCTTTGAATTTCTTCCCGCTGAGTGGACACAGCCACTTGTCCTTGCTTAGCTCCTGCGTGTTGGACTGGATAAACTTCTCCACCTCGGCTTCAGCATCCTGATTTATCAATTATTTTTTTAATTGTAATTTTTAGTAGAAAATAATAACTATTAGTAAAAACTATCTACTATCTTTCGCAAGCAAGTCTTTAAAACAAGTTAAAATTATATATTATTTTCATTAAAAACTTTATTTAAAAAAGTATAAAGGCGACTTAATGAATGGTGGCATTCTCTGACACTCCAACCACTTATAACTACGAGTATATATGATACCTCTAAGGCCCGGTTCCTTGATGGATAGTCATCTTGACTAATTGTTAAATAATAACAGATAACTTACTAATGGTTAAATTTCGAAAAAAAGGTGTTTCTTGATGAATAGTCAATTGACTATCTGTTAAATATAATAAATAATATTTATCTTACAAATAATTACTTAATTTGACTACTCAAAAATGAATGGTTAAACAAACGGTTTAATCTCTAGTAAGATACGAATTTGATGCTATAATCAATGTGCAAGTTATAATCAAAATTAATTTGAGCATAGAAATAGTTTACCATTTATGAAATGGGATTGCTCAGATGAAGATTGTTTAATGGCAGCATAACATAATCTTCTGTACCAGGCAAGATTACTCTAAATAAGGGATGAATGTCGGATGCATATAAAAACATAACTGTGGCTCATAAAATAATTTAAAATGTTTCTTCAACGTCAAACAACAAGGTAAGAAAATAAATTTATTTTCAAAGTGATGTATGATATTATGTATAAAATTGCCGGAAACTAAACATAAAATGAAAGCAGGCAAACAATGTCAATTTATAATTTTTCTAGCAAAATATTTACCAACATTGATTAAGTTGTGTCTACTGATAACCTATTGATAACTATAGTTATTTTTTCTAGAAAGACAACTTGTCGATGACTAAGGATTAATGAATTAACTAGTTGCTTACCAATTGTAAAAGATACAAATAGTCAAATTTAATTATCCATTAAGAAACCGGCCCTAAGAGTTAGATATTAAGTTGTTTAAATTTACTATACATTCAAAATAAATATATTTATATCTATACTAATATAATATAGTAAGTATTGTCATCTGCTTAGATAACAATACTGACCATAACAAAACAAAACCGGTACCTTGACGCCAAGCTTTTTCAGTTCTTCATCGCTAAGGGACTTCATGTCCTGGAGGAAGGAAGACATCTTGCCCTCAAATGCTTTAATATAATCCTGTATTTCTTGAGGAGTAGGCTGTACACAAAAAAAAAAAAAAATTAAAAATGTGTGTATAATTTTGATACCAATTATTTAATAGCAAAATATTTTATCAGTTAATACATATAATTACAACTACAAATCAGAACACAGAGGAACTAGGCATGAAAGTAAGAATATAATACGGAAGTGGTCTAAACGAAATGTCTATTATATTCCTCCATGGATCCAGCGGCCACATTCTGTTTATTATACGTGGGCGGCACTGAAAATTTCGGGAATCAAGGAAGTGACACAACATTACTATTTAAAAATGTATTTATTGCTTTTCGAAGTATTCTCCGCGAAATTTGACACATTTTTCCATACGATGGAACCAATCATTGAAGCAACCATTCCATTCGGAAGTTGGGGTCTCCAAAATGGCCGTTTTGTAGGCGTCCACAGCTTCTTCAGGTGATGAAAATCTCTGACCACGCAATTTATTCTTTATTTTAGGGAAAGTATAGAAATCATTAGGACTTAGGTCGGGGCTGTACGGCGGATGGTCTAATAATTCCATGTTTTCTTGCTCCAAAAACTCTTTTGTTCTGTGCGCGGTGTGAGAACTCGCATTGTCGTGATGGAGGATGATGCGGCGATTGCAGTTCTATTTACGGAGTTCAGAAACGACCTGTGGCAAACAAATGCTAGCATACCATTCTGCATTAACCGTTCTTTGTCCCTCAAGAGGAATAGTCGCAACATGGCCGGTTTTGGAGACAAACGTGGCCACCATTTTTTTTGCAACACTCCGTGAACGCATAATTTTTGTTGGCTTTAACTCATTTTCGAACACACAAACTCGTGACTGATTTTTTGTTTCGGGTTCGTACGCGTATATCCAGGATTCGTCACCTGATACGATGTTGTATACAGCATTTGAGGATCCTGCGTGGAATCTTTCGAGAGTTCTGACGCACCAAGTAACGCGAGCCGCTTTTTGCTCTTCACAGAGCGAATGCGGTATCCATCGGGAAAACAACTTTTTTACACCTAATTGTTCATGCAAGATTATTTGTATTTGACTCATGCCAATGTCTAAAGTTGCCTGAATTTCGCGGTATGTCACATGTCGATCTTCCACAATCAGTTTACGCACAGCTTACGCGATTTCTTGGGTGACTGCAGTTTTTCGACTCGTCGACCTTGACAGGGATCATCACTGAGCTTGACACGTCCACGTTGAAATTCAGCAAACCAGCGATAAATTGTGGTTTTGGATGGGGCTTCATCACCAAATGCAGAAAGCATCCGATCAACACACTGTTTTTGTGTTAAACCACTTCGAAAGTCATAATAAATCATCGCTCTTGAATTTTCTCGAGTCAATTCCATTTTCTCAACGACTAAACAAGTTTGACAAGTCCTTGTGGCAAGACCAAGAATCTTTTTTTAAATAAATAAATGGTATTCGATTTTTAAAACCAAGGAGTTTTCAATTAAAAAGATTTTAATATGACAGGAACAGTGGAAATATTCCATTCGCAATATTTTCAGTGCCGACTACGTACCGTGAGCGTTAGGTTGTCAAAATAACGAATTCCGTTATTAGCGCTCTCTCCTCCAATCAGCGAAGATTAAAATACCCACTCTGAATGAAGGAGAGCGAGCTAATAGCGGAAATCGTTATTTTGACAATATAACGATCACGTTATAAGAAACAGAATGTGACCGCTGTATGTTAATTTGTGTTTCAGTGCTCATATCGCGTTTGTTTAGTCAGTAACTGGCTATTTAAAGTGAGGGTCAACCAAAATTTAAAAGCAGCGTTCTTTTCTCTTTTGATACTGGATAATGAGATATTGACAATGACGTTTCACTTGTAAATGGACTGTCTAAATTATACAATAAAAAACCTAATATGAAAAAATATATATTTTGTTTATATATTTTTTTAGCAGCAAAAATAATATGCGCAAAAGTAACAAAACATATTTCAACTAAAGTATCTTCAATGCCTCAATAAGACAAAAAGTGTGAAATTACCTTGTTAGCAGGAGTATGGGAGCGAGCATGCATAATCCCACAGCGGTTGGGCATCTCATCCTCATAGGGATACTCGCAGTGGTTGTAGTAGTCCACAGAGTGCACAATGCGCAGATACAACACCAGGCGGTCCAGAACCCGCATGAGTTCCGGGTCAACCTGCTGCTCGTTGATGGTCTCTGATGTCTCCAGGCCCAGCAGTTCCTCTTCCTCAGTCGAAGCTTCTTCAATGAGATGTTCCGTTATTTTATGTAGAACAGGATTCTTTGAGTTTAGGCTGAAATCCTGAAAAATAAAAGTTTTGTTTAATATGTTAGCAGTATGTTTATCTATACTATTATTATAAAGCTGTAGTTTTTTTGGTTGAAAGTGCTAATCTAGGAACAACTGGTTCCAATTGAAAAATTATTTTAGTGTTGGAGCTTATTTATAGGCCATATAATATCACAACCAAATATGAGGGGAGCAACAATGCATCTTTTGAGACCTTCTTTGCAAACGAAGATACGCGGCTCAGCTATTATAAAATCAATCAATATTTTAAAAACCTTGCAATATGTTATGAGTGTGTAGTACTAGACTAACCTTATGAGCACCACTCTCTCTGCTGGTCTCTCTTCCTTCAGTCCACAGTTTGGATCGGGTGTCCATCAATAGAGCCAATTCGCCAACAAACTCTCACTCTTCAGAATAATAAGCTCTTATTCTGGTTGACTCACCTCATGAGCACCACTCTCGCTGCTGGTCTCTCCCTCTGACCACAGCTTGGATCGGGTGTCCAGAAATTGAGCCAATCCGCCAACAATCTCTCACTCTTCAGAATAATAAGCTCTTATTCTGGTTGACTCACCTCATGAGCACCACTCTCGCTGCTGGTCTCTCCCTCAGTCCACAGCTTGGATCGGGTGTCCAGCAAGTGAGCCAGTCTGGCCGCAAGTCGAGCATCAGCCCGCAACACCGCACGCTCAAGGGTAATTCCCGTCACTGGACGGATGCGACGTTGGAGGTCACGATTCACTATGGCTCCCAATTCGCATTCCCGCAACTGACATAAAGAATAAAAAAAAACAAGATGATCAGATACTTCAGAGTTGCGGATGAGTGGTTACAAGGAGACTTAAAAATAATAAAACTGATTAGTTGACTGCTTATATAATGTTATGTACCTATTTAGTATCGCATATATACCCAGACAATGCGAACTATAGTTTAATTATTTTAATGATAGGAGTAAAAGTATGATCGCATATTATAGATCAGTTGAATCCGCGCACTTCAGTAGGCAAGACCGTGCAGAATTATTAAGTTATGCCAATAATTTTAATAAGTAATATTTACCCTAATATTATTCAAATTCCAGCAAATGTCCTTAATGTTAACTTCTCGTCGGAAGGTGACCCAGCCTCGTCGGAACCAGCGTCGCTCTGGCAGAGGATCTGCCAACGCCACTCGGAGAAATCCGCCGTAACGTTTGCACATCTATGAAAAAAATACAAATCATTAAACAAAACTCTACATTGATCTTGTAGAGGAGACAGTTTTCTTTGCCGTTATGAAAAAGGCAGATGATTTGACAATATGGCAACATGGATATACAAAGTAATAGTGTAGTAGAAAGTGGAATTGTGGGAGCGATGAATTGATAAAACCCATTAATTCATATTTCTGACTATGTAGTAAGCAGACTACCATCTGTACCCCTAGTGTGAGTTTTCTAACTATAACTTTGCGTTTGAGTTAACTAAAATTTGTATGGGAAATAGTTCAGCGCTCCAAGCGGAAATTTTGGGAACTAGAAATGCTGTCGTGTGATTGGTCAAAATGTTAACGCGGTAGTATAGTTAACGCGAAAGTAAACGTTAAAAAAACTCACACTAGGGCCACAGATAAAAAATAATACCAACATATGATCATGTGATTGCATTTTTGGTTTGGTGATAAAATTATTATATGACAATTGTTGCAACAACAGTATACTCTTTTTAAATGAAGTAGGGTAATATAAGCGGATATAAAATTAAGTGTTTTAAAAATATATATTATTAAGTAAAGGGTAAAAACGTATACTAATAATAAAAATATATACTTACAGCCTCAACCTCAGCCTTAGTAATAGTAGGTGCCAAATTCCTAAGAAATATGGAAGTGGTCTTATGAAGAGCCCGGGACTCCTTCTTCTCCACAATCACATCATTCACAGGTTCCTTTTTCTCTTCTGTTTTCTCCTCGTCTTCCTTCCCATTCTCTTCTATTTTTATTATTGGCTGCTCTTTACTCGGAGATTTAGATTTCTCTTTCACAGCTGGAGATTTAGATTTATCTCGAGATTTCTGTACAAAAAAATAATAATATTAAATAGAGAAAGAGACAATGTTCTTAGCTATCTATGGATGCCCGGTCTACCCACGAAATAGGGTTAAAGGCCATTTAACTCCTTGAAAACACGCTTCATAAAACTTGCGACGGCTGATCTCGGAAGGCCAAGATCCTTCAATAGACAATGTAAAGACTTTGCTGGTATTCCTCTTGCACCAATTTCCATTGCATGAAGTTTAGTTAAAACCCGTTTCTAGACATGTTAAAATTTGTAACGATTATTAAAAGGAGAAGTTTTGACATTGCAAACTAATCAATTATTGGACAACAAAAACAATCTATTTTTGGATTCAATATTATGTTTTAAAAATAAATAAATGAAAAAAAAAACAAACCTGTCGATGGCTGAGGGATTCACCCTCATCTTCAGAACTGGACGATGATGAGCTGGAAGACGACGAGCTTGAGGTAGAACCAGGCGGCGCTAAAAATCATAAAATTTGTAATAAAATATAATTTAAGAAAATTTTAGTAAAGCTCATAAATATTTTGTCATTCTCAGCTTCAACCAAACATGCTTGTCTTTTAATTTTCAAACTTCTAAAATGCAAACAAGTAATCCATATTTATAGTGTAAAATCAAAACAAAAGAAACAGTGATGTAAATATCTCAAAAAGTATTACCATTAGTATTTATAAAAAACTTATTGAGTCATTCAAGATCACTATAGTAATAGAACGTTTTGTCTCTTTTTTAACAACAAAAATGAATACGAGTAAAAGAGATAAAACCTTTTTGAACTAAAGTGTCCTTGAAGGACCCAATAAGTTTTACGAATAAGACCATTATTAAAGTATAAACTGTTTACTTTAATAAATTACGATTTATTAAAGAAATGATTTTATTTTGGATTGAGATGTTTAATATTAATTTAACATGTTTTATTTTAATAAAAGTATAGGTATATTTTACCTAGACTAGCGGATATACATACAATTAGCTTTTAAACGGCGCAGACACTTACGTGGTTCAGTTTCAGTCTTCTTTTCTGGTTCTTCTTCTTCTGGAGACTTGACCTGAGTCTGGGAAAACATTTTGGCTTGTTCCTGCAGCTCACGTAAATGCGGATCTATATCCATGGTCAGGGGCGCTGTAGGTTTGGCAGGCTCTTCTTCCTTCTGTAATGTCAAAATGAAGGAATAACACATGCAGTAAACTCGTAATGTAAATACGTCCTTGTCGCTCATTTCGTAACTGCATCATTTAGCAGGAGAGATTAATGCTTCTAAGTTACAATGTTGATCGACCCCATTCATGGATTATGTTGGTTTGCTTATTTATTATATCTATTAGGTAGGTACAAAGTCACATGTCATGCTCCAGTAAACAAATATACAAAATTTACGGCTAAAAATATTTATGTAGGTAAATATTTTTAGCAATATTTGTAGTAATATTATATTTATTATATATAATATTTATTATGAAATTTTGGGCCCAGCCTAGTGGTTAAGTCACTGCGCAACTGATAACAAGGTTAATCAGATGACAACAAGGTCGGATCTGGGATGGGTGACCGCTTTATACAACGAGGCTATACCATTATAAACACCGCAACAAGCTCGCTACTTGTTATATGTTGCCTTCGAATACGGCGTATTGAGGACGGGTTAATCCCTCCGCTGGGTACTGAGGCCGTTTAAACAGTTCTCGGGAGCCAAAAAGCACCGTAATGGTATATGATGTATGAAATTTAGGTTTTAGGGTACTAGCAACTTTAAAATAATAAAGAAATATAATTTAACTTTAAGTCTAATATTAATTAAAAATATTAGTTGTTCGACTTTCGATTGTTGATATACATTCTAGGATTTTTTTTGCAAATTTATCATATAATTTCAATCACTATAGACAAATAAAACAAGGATTACGTTTTACAGTTACTCCTTTCATTACATACTACACTAACACACGAGTTTATTAACTTAACACCCTTAGGTTTATTTTATTGTTAATAATAATAAAAACTTGGCATGAACCTTTTCTGTATCGGTCTTCTCTTCCTTCTCATCTTTATTTTCCTCAGTTTTCTCTTTCGTGTCATCATCTTCAATAACAACAGGTTTATCAGGATCATTTTTTTCTAAGATTAAAAAAACTTGTTAATTAATATTCAAATAAAACTATTGTCATTAAAACAAACATTAGAGATTTTACCAGTTTTCTCAGTAGTAGTTTGTACAACTTGTACAGCGGGCTCATCTAACTCCTTTAAGTCCTCTTCAGTCCCTCCTTCGAGTTTGATGACCACAGTGTCCAAAAGTCTAATTAACTTTTCCCCTTTGTCTAAATCCACAGTCACTTTATCTAATTCTTTATTTTCTAGTAGTTCCAGGAACACATTTAATCGATTCTAAAATCAATTGCGATAAAAACTATGAAATCAAATACGACAATGACTAACAAATATACAATATAGTAAAATAAATGATTTGCTACCTTTAAAGAATTTAATTGTTCCTCTTTTCGTTTAATAGATTCTTCCGGATGGTATTTAATCTTGAACCTAAAAACAAGAATAAGTTAACAATATCCAATAGCAGTAACTAGACAAAATCATAATAAGTACCATCATCATCAAAAGATCAGTCACTTCAGAAAGCTATAATAAAAATTAAACCAGACAAAAATGGTTCAAAAAATAATTAAATTAATCTTCTTATAATTATCTCACCTGTTCCATTTGTTATGGAATTAGTTTGTGCCTACAACCCTAACAAACGAAACCAGAAGCATTGCGCGCCTCTGGTCAACGCGATATGAGCTAGCTACACAAATAACACATTTTATTATTTTGTTTACAATGTAGAAATGTTTCTTTTTGTTGTCCCACAGGGTAGCGCTGTAGACTGTAGGGAAAAAAGTTCTTGTTAACTATTGAAGAGGTACAATTAAAAGATTTTAGTGTAACTCCAATTTATTACTTTGCAGATTATGAACGTTACAATCTAAAATCTCTTAATTTTAAATGACCTTTGATTTTAATTTGAGTAACTATTTATTTATTAAAATATTATTAAATTTAAGCTATATAAAGCATTTTAATAGCAAAGGTCATCTTTGTCAGCAAAATAGTAATTGGAACAATAGTGAATTCTACTATAAGAATAAAAAAATATATATTAATTTAATTTTTTAGCAAAACAATATATTATAATCTTGTACAAGGTCAAATATTGTAAACTAGGCCAATGTGTATATCTAGGCCAAATATTTATTCAAATAAAAACAAAATACAATTTGTCTATAATATGATTAATGCTTTGTAAAAAAAAGTATCCAAGAACACATTTAAAATAAAACAAGGACATACCATTCTTCATCTTTATGAGCAATAAAGAACTCATTAAGTTGCTGTCTCCGAAATTCTAACTTATATTCATTATACTTGAGGATAGAATCATCTACAGTGATTGAGTCATCTTGAGCGGCAAGGAATGCTTTGAAAGACATCATACTAGAGGGACCATCAGATGTACCAGCTGGAACCACTGAATCTCTAAAAACATAAACATATTTGATGTTTATTGTTAGTTTAAATTTAGCAGTTTTATTATGTTGGAAATAAAATTTATATGATACCAAAAATATATATGTTTTTTTCTACTGGAACATGGAATGTAGAACTTTATCCAATGCTAAACAGACTAACAAAGTTCAACCATGGGAATAATAATAATATAATAAAATATAAACCTTGCTGGAGCAGCCGGCATAGGTTGGTTGTATCCTTGATGGGCAGGATGAGGTCCAAATGGGTCATGAGCCCAACCATATGCTCCATAACTGTCATGGGGCATGCCTCCATATCTTCTGTCATCCACTGGCCATTCGGGTCGGATTCTTTTGCTTGGTGGGCCATCACCTCTTACAGGAGAATACCCTCTTGATGCACTTGCACCCCCGCGGTAGTCTCTATAATCAGGCCCAGAACGGCCACCTCTAGATCTGTTTGATTTAATCTGATTACTACATATATAAAAAGCGATGCTTTAAAGATATTGCACAGTGTGTGCAACATCACAAATGCAAATAAAATAAAAAAATACAAAATATTACATGCAACACATTTTCTACATTTTGAAGTTTAATAAGTTTCAGGTGAATTTAGGCAAACAATGTAATCATTTCACTTGGGGTTTCTCAGTCAAGATTTAAATTTAGTATAGTTTTTGGGATTGCATTTTATACAAGAAACAATATGATAATCTTAAATAACTTGATATTAATGTACATATGTTCAATTGTGGATGCCTCAAGATTACTGAGACCGCCTAGACAGTCAATCTACATTATCTTAGTCTACACAGAAGTGGCTTTGTTATTCTGAGCCCATACTTAATAAGCGCTAATCTCAATTCTGCAGTTGTAGACTTATGTTTTGAAGTTGGCATAGGGACACTGAAACGTCAGCTTAATATGGTTTCCATTTTATATTGGGTGTTGTGAAACAAATGTAAAGAATTTCACTTTAGTCAGTAGTTTAAAGTTATAAGCGTTAACACATTAACATTAGAGGAGTTTACCATATCATGAGGAAATTAGTACCAGACATTCACAAATTTAAGATAAACCTAACATAAGTGCTGCTAAGAGTTCTAGGTTGTTTCATATTATGTTCATTATGGGGAAAATTATTATAGTTAAAATTGAACATTTTAGATAAATGGGGCCAATCATATTTGCCTTTATACCTTGATAGTTAATAATCTCAATGAGTCAAATGGGTCAAACCCATATTGAAAAGGTGGTGTTACATGTTTTATAAATTTTGAGAATAACTTTTTAGTAGTAGATTAAAAAACCCTTCCTATAAAAATTGCAGAGCTCATAAAGATGTTATGTAACATCATGGATGCCCTACAGCACAGCCCCCTAATTATGAATCAAAATTTTGACAGATCAGTATCGCTAGCACGTTGTCTGTCGGTCCCGGTTTCACTATACCAACTTGTGAAACTGTTTATAGATGGGTTTATTCAAAACATCGCGACGAGCTAGCCACTTGTTCGTTGTAAACTCATACCATCGGCTACGATGAGGGGGGATAAAAACCCCTCCGCTAGGTACCCTGGGGCCGCCTAGGCGGTCTCGGGCGCCGTAAGGATAGATATGTATAGAAGATATGTAAGTATGTATTATCGCAATCAATTGTAATCAGAATTGTCATAGCCTTAATTGCATTGGAAATAAGAGCAATGACAACTCAAATTATTAACGCAATGACAGATCACTTTGAGTGTTTTATTAATAGAAGAATGCCTCAGGATATCCCAGTGGAGTTTTGTTTCTATGGTTTTGAGTCTACCCTAAACCAATGGGTATTAAATTGATGGTATAAAAATAAACCATCTAAAATTTGCTAATGACATAGTGTTAATAACTGAAAATACGGAAACCTTACAGTTTATGATACAGGACTTTGCATTGTAGGGTAATGAAGCAGATCTATCAATGAATAAAACCAAAACTAAATCAATGACTAATAGATGTAAGAGTATTATTACTGTAGAAGATAAAAAGGATGTCGAAATTTACATATACTTGGGGCAACTTATCTTGTTTAAGGACCAAATGCTCCAAGAAACAGAACGCTGAATCGTAAACTCTTGGAAACGCTTTTGGTCCTTAAAAAGCAAACAGTACTCCCTAACAATCAAAAGAAAGTTGTTCAACTCTTGTATCCTACCAATACTAACATATGGATGCCAAACATGGGCAATCAAACAATCTAACTTACAAAAACTTAAAACTTGTCAAAGGAGTATGGAAAGAAGCATATTAGGTTAAAAGAGAAGAGACCAAAAACGAGCAACAGATTTGAGGGACATAACAATAATAATAATGGGAAGATGTAGAAAAATAAAAATAAAATGGAGATGGACAGGCCATATGATCAGAGAACGGACAACAAAATGGACCAGGCTAATAACAGTTTGGACTCCTCGCTATAATACAAAAAGAAAAAGAAGACAGTTGAAGAGATGGTCTGATGATCTGAGTAAAACCACAGGTCGGCAATGGACGAGAGCTGCAAGGGATAGGGAAAAATGGAAAAGGTTGGTGGAGGCCTTTGCGTCAAAAGAGGCTCAGGGGACTGATGTCTAAGATTTTTTTTTTACTATTTTAACTTGTATTTATTACTATATATATGTTATGTATATTCTGTAAGCAAATAAAGGCTTTGAAATTTGAAATAGAAACCAGTGGTTAGCTTGTTGTGGTGCCAAGTATATACTCAATAAGTGGTATAGAAAAATGGGGAAATTGACTTACCAATAAAAAGTTATGCATTTTCTCTACCAATACCAAGCTAAAATACAATTTTCACTACCATGCACTTCAGCTAGATATATCTTTCACAAAAAATATTTAACTGCTACAACAATATCATATTGATTAAGTAAGAGCAACCAGGGGCTTCATCACGGGCTGCCATCTTCAATATAACATATTATTATAAAAATTGTATACCAAAATATCTGTCCTATTACAATGAGCATAGTCTGAATCAGGTTGGCTATATAAATGCTGTCATCTTGAATACCAGTACTTGAATACCATTCTCTGCCAGTTTGAACATGTTTAAAGCATTGGAATTTCAACTCCATGTTTAACAGAATAGAACTTCTATTTCCATTTTGTATATTTACTCAATGTCTTCTCGTCAAAGACAATCACAGCCCGTGATGAGGCCCTAAGCCTTCCAAGCTACATAGTTTTATAACAAACAAGGTAAGTTATTTACAGTATATAAATACCTTTTATTATTACAATAATTGACACAAGTTGTGTGATCTACTTTCTATAAAAGCTAACTACAAAACTGGTAGGAGATACCTTAAGATTGTAGGGTTTGATAAACGTTTAAGAGGATTAGGAACTGGAATGGAAGGTGATGCATGCTTTGGAGCAGTTTTTTGAGGTTGTTTACTTGGTCTGAAAAAATTTTAATAGAAAAAGAGGTAAAACATGCGAATCCCAAAATGTATTTCATGTTATATTTTTACCTTTCTGACCATTCTTCACGTCCGCGACTTCTTTCCTCCCTGCTTCGCTCACTACTTCTGTAACTGTTTCCTTCTGCTGCACCTCTTTCACCTCGAAACTTATCGCGTCTTTTTCTGTCATACTCGTCATCACTATCACCCATTTTCACAAAATGCTAATTATAAGTTTTAAAGGAGAAAAAATAATGATTCGCCTACCTTCCGCAAAAAACAAACAAATGAAAATTGGAAGACACAGAGTTTGGTAGGTAGTTATTTATGAAAAATAGGCAAATTGGAGCTTGCTGCCGGCCAAACGAGCGCGGTCCACAGATAATCACAGATTACTAACGTAGTACCAATATAAAGGGAATAGATAGGCACTCCACAGAGGGCAACTCGCGTTTCAAAAAAATGTGTCCCGATAACAGATGGCGCTTTTTTAGTTCCCTCGGCATCCGATAGATGGCACTGATGGTAAAATATTTAACTTACCACTGCGTTCCGATCGGTAGCGCGGACAGTTTTTCGTGGTGACATCAAAAACCAGCGCGACCGCCGTTTCAACAAGCCATGTCATTTTCATTACTTGATAGAGTAACTACATTAGACCCTAAATATAAATATTAAACATTTTTAAAGGGTAATAACACAAAAATAAAAGGGTTTAAACTTTATCTGCCACTACCGCAGTAAAAAAAATGGTAGGTACATCACTAGCCGCCATTCTGTGACGTCATTCGTGCTCAAAAAGCATATTAGTTTAATGTTATTGCACCTCAAAAGTTAGTCAAAAGGTTTGTTTATCACAAATTATCGTAATAAAGGACAATAAATACCCGAGATTGAAAATATAATCCATAACGACGAAGGCGGTCAGTATGTTTCAGTCATTCAAAGTGGAACGGCTTCATGAGTGACTGAGAGCCCGTTCGTTTTAGGAATGAAATATGATCACAATGATCATGATGACATTTTGCGAACTTGCGTTTTTTTTTTGGTTAGTTTCATTCACAATGCCACAATTACCACTATCCAAATCGAACGCAATTGTTATCACGAATCTGTCAACTTTCACTTGTGTAGTAAAATATAGGTTAAGTTGTACAATTCACTAATTTTTTTTAATTTATTGCGAAATCTTTCTAAAATTATTTCGGTTTAAAATACAATAAATTTGATCCCAAAAATATAAGACGGCTGCGACGTTTAAAACACGTCGCAGCAGTCTTATATTTTTGGGAAGGCAAATAAATTTAGTGGATTGTACAACTGTCACAACCACAAATGTCAAAATAAGATCTCAACGGGATTCCTTGAGGGTAGCCCGAACACTGTAGTCGTGTGTTCCTAGTATATTTTTCATAGTTAAGTTTATAGGATATTATTGTGCAAAAGTGTACCAATTTTGTAGAATAATCATTCTAATGTGATCTTCAGTGCGAGAAGTGTAGTATTTACGCAGTGATCTCAGTGTTTGTGCTATCTCAACGAATCTCTTTATCTTCAGTAAAATGGCGGTACCCATTTTACTGTCGATTATTTCCTCCTTTACTTGACACTGGCATCACTATACCGTATGTTTGCATAAGGTCATGTGGCCATTCCTAATTCTAACTTAGTCCTTTCCCTATTCCGTTCCATCCCATTATCATACTTTTACCGTACATATTCACTACTTTATAAATCTACTCACATGTCAATGGCAAAATTATGCGTAAAGCGTAGAAGGCCATATAGTTAAAAGAAGAAGATCACAACGTCTCACTTATCGACTTGGGTCATTGTGATCAGTTTCGCGGTAGCATCTGGGCCAAAAAAAACGGCCAATGTGACAGATCACAACGCAACTTTTGATTGAAGAGAGGGAATTCCCCTGTTACTTTTCCAATGCTACCAACTTCGTACATAAATAATGTGTGGCAGCGTCGGACTGGCTATATAGTCGAGATGGCGTTTGTCAGCCGGGTCCCCACAGGCCTGACTTACGGGACTAATTTTGACTAAGTCATAATTTTGTTCACGCAAGTGAAAGAAAAAATTCAGCGTTGAAGCGCAAGAACTACTGGGGCAAGAACTGGGGACTAACCACAGAAGAAATAATAGTACAAGTACAGAAGCTCCACTCCGAAAGATCAATTAAATAAATAACGACTCTTGCACCGACACAATAAAGCTCAGTTCAGATCGCACAGCGCTATTTGCCTACATTTATATTCACCTAAAGTTGCCTCTCTTTCTATCGCGTCATTCTTTACTTTTCTGACGACGTTAGGGTTGTCTTCTTTTAAACAAAACCTAGGTTAGGTACTTAGTAAATAAAACATTTTTTTTGGATGTCTGCTGCATAGATATTTTAACCTAAGGAGATATGGAAGCCATAAGGCACACTACATTGTCTTAAAACCAAATATTGCTTTTCGGTATATAGGCACAAAAGAAATAATAGTAGGTACACGTAGTATAGGTAACGATATAAGTGCGAATAATACCTTTCAAGGAAACAGATTGTACCTACCTACTAAGTTGAAAGAAAAACTTACAAAAACATTGCCCCAGTATATTTGCTTAGTCTATGTTATTTAATTTATTATTAAGCAACCTACGTAGGTACCTAATTGGGAAAATAAATAAGTATGTACGAGCAAGTATGTATGTTGTCTACTTATCAAAACTGCATAATATTTCTAGTAATAGTTAGTTCATGGTAGTGCACTAACTATTACCTATACTTATCAAACAAAACTATATACTATAGTAATTAAATATCTAACAAATACGAGAGACTTAGATAACTATAACAAAGGACAACATTTCGTACATAGGAAAGGTGGCGAGTAATGGAAATTTGCATTCTTATAAACAGACTACTAGACACACGTTTTGATATTTTTTTAGTGTACCTAAATAATAACCGTGGTAGTCGTGGATTTATTTACCTTTTGAAGTATGAAAAACGTAAGGTCCGGATACTTGTTACTATTATTTAAACAACCGAATGTGGCACAATAAGCTTTAGACATCATTTTAGTTAATATTAAAATTCACGACGAGGCGCGTGTATCATAAAAACGTGCGACTCGGCCGGTGCGCAGCAGCCCACTGAACAAATATGTACAGCAGCCCACTGCGGCAGCCCTCAAAAATAAAACCCATCCGCGGGTACGGCCGGGTTTTTGTAGCTTCATACCTAAAGCGCGGAGTGGAACACCCCTGGGGCCTTATTCCGAGTTCACAACCGCTAAAGACGACAAGACGTTGCGTAAACTATAAATATTGAAATATAAGTTCTATTTCAATGGATATATAGTCTGTATTAGGTTGGCTATAATAATGCCGCCATCTTGAAATAAGCGAATTCTTCGCAAGTTTGAACATCTATTGAGCATTGGAATTTCAACTCTATATTTAATAGGATAGAACTTATATTTCAATATTTATAGTTTACGCAAAATGCGCGACGGTGAACGTGTCAAAACTCGGAATAAAGCCCCTGCGGCCACATTCTGTTTCTTATAACGTGATCGTTAGGTTGTCAAAATAACGATTTTCGCTATTAGCGCGCTCTCCTCCAATCAGAGTAGTTTGATAATCTTCGCTGATTGGAGGAGAGAGCGCTTATAACGGAATTCGTTATTTTGACAATCTAACGCTCACGTTATAAGAAACAGAATGTGGCCGCTGGCCTAACTAAAGAACACGATCGCCAATCAAATCGTCGCATCCATCGATAAAAATGTATAGGAATTTTAGTCTATGGGTCAAACCTGATCGACGAGAAACGTCAAATCCCATAAATTTTCGCTTTTGATGGGTATTTCAATTCGATTATCTATTGGCTCTTTGGTTGGATTCGTTGATTATACTTATTAAACACAGAATCGGATCTAATCAACAATGACGAGAACAGCAGTTTTTACGATCGAGTTATTAACAGCTTAGCTGAATGGTATGTAGCCCTAGTGTGAGTTTTCTAACTATTACCTACTCTGCGTTTGAGTAACTAAAATTTGTATGGAAAAAGTTGAGCGCTCCAAGCGGAACTTTTGGGAACTAAAAATGAGAGCGTGTGATTGGTTAAAATGTTAACGCAGTAGTATAGTTAACACGAAAGTAAATGTTAAAAAAAGTCACACTACGGCTTGCTCTTTAAAAAAATTAGCTAGTTTCATATTTCTTGGCTCGTTAAGTGACATACTTAACCATATTTTGGTTTTAGTCTCTTGTTTCGCTGTTTTTTTTGTTGTACTCTCCTTTCAGGGTGCGGTTACGAAACGGGCGATTGATTTGACGATAAAGCTACGAAGATATTATATAACAATTTATTGATCGACCCCATTCATGGACATATACAGGGTTACAGGAAAAGTCGTGCTAGATCCGTTCAGGGCATTACCTTTAAGGGCTAAGTATAAACATTCTTTCCCACTGTCGCCTATCAAACTAAGTTTTTGCCACGAAATGTAATACAAATTCAAGATTGTTATACCTCGTTAGATAGCTTATGATACATAGATATTTTAAAATACGTCTGCCGAACAACCGCCATAATATTTTTTTTTAGATATCCCTTAGAGAAAAAAAAACTTGCTAATTATTTTTGTAATTTCTTAACTTTCACTTGTCTACTACGGCCTATTCAATTAACTTATGCACTATTTTAATGATTTACGTCCTAAAGCATCTTATTACACATGTAAAAATGCAATAATAAGGCACACAAAATAAACAAAATTAATTTTAGTAGTCCAAAAATCGGCAACTTTCAATAAAAAATTAAAAGTCGAAAATCTCGAAAAGGGTTAAATTTAGGGTAGGGTGTTTCATAGAGAAATAAGTCAGAACTGATGGGTACTCCACGCCCTGAACGGATCTAGCACGACTTTTTCTGTAACCCTGTATATATACCTAATATTGAAATATAATTGGAACTGTATTCAACGAGTACCTAATAATATATTTCGTTGATAATTAATAATTTGTATAAGTATTTCATTATTTCCCGATGGTAGGTATCCTCGACTGATATTTTCTACCATTATCTAGTCTCGGGCTTGTAGGGAGCCACCCGGGTCTTTCCGCCCCAGTCCGACCCTGATGTGTGGCGTTGCCAGCGCTTTTAAAAAAGTGGTAAAATTTTAAAACTAAACCCCTCAGCGCTGGGTACCCTAAAGGCACTCGCGTGATGACATTTTTTTTTTTTTTATACGTACCTATACCTAATTTAGTATTTTTTTAATAACTGAAAATGTCATAAAAAACATACAATACAAGAAATACTCTATATTCGTTTAATATTTTGTGTAATACAAATATATTTTCTACATCTCATTGGACCATTACTATCGTATATGCGACAGATTTGTCAATATTTTTTTCAATAGGTTACAAGAAATACATACTTTAGAAATCAACATTTAAACCCATTCAAGCCACATTATCTATAAATCTTTATACCTAGGTTAGGTAACACCTAATAAACACTTACATCGGTATTCATAAAAACTTAAAGGTTTTGTCTCTTTTTATTAGCAACAAAAATAATTATGTGTAAAAGAGAGAAAACCTTCTATAACTAAAGTGTTCTTCAAGGTTTATGAATAAGGCCATTAAATTGCGAATAAGTCCAAGTTTCATTAATTAATTTATGAGTATTTATTTTTGTTTTCTTTTCATTAAATAAAAAAAATATCAGTGCCATCAAAATATCAGTGCCATCAAAATGGTATTTGGCAATTCGCTAACACATTGCATGAGACTAGATGTGCAGCATTATTTCCTGTATCTCAACATCAGGGTTCGTCATTTCTTATCGTCGCAATTAAGTTCATCGGTGCCATCACCACAATGGTCTTCGCCATCGCATTGTACGAGTCGGGATACGCAGCGTTGGTTCTTGCATCTTATCTCATGTATACCACACTCTCCCTCGCACCCAGCGGGTTCGTCACTGTGATCTTCACAGTCGGCGAATCCGTCACAGAATCTTGACTGTATAATACATTGACCATCTGAACAGGTAAAGAGATGACTTGGACACTCTGAAAATTATAATTAATTGTTAATTACTAGGTGCAAAAATTAATATATTTATTCTTGTATATTTTTGTATACGTGGTGGCCGAGTGTATACGTGGTGGCTGAGTCGGTTAGACCTTGGACTTAAAAACACCTAGGTCCCTGGTCCGAATCCCGGTATGTACCAATGAGTTTTTAATTAAAAAATGTAATTACATTTGTTTGACAACACCACTATAGTGCCTCGGAGAGCACGTTAAGCTGTCGGTCTCGGTTTCACTATACCAACTTGTGAAACTGTTTATAGATGAGTTATTGAGTCTGTTCAAAATCATCGCGACGAGCTAGCCACTTGTTCGGTATAGACTCATACCATCGGCTACGACGAGGTGGGATAAAACACCCCTTCGCTGGGTACCCTGAGGCCGTCTAGGTGGTCTCGTGATGATACATATTTTTTTAGAAGCACTTTTAGTGATTTCATAGATTCTAGAGGCTCTGCCTTTAGTTTTTGCGTCGTGTAACGTAATGTTAATACGTAAGTAACAACCAATAGGATCGCATTATTTTTTAAATAAAGCGATCCTATTGGTGGGGCCTCACATTACGTTTAAATGAAGCAAAAACTTATGGTAGAGCCTCAGATGGTAAGCAGACCTACAAAGTCGTTACAAATGAAATAAAAGTGTTCGAAATGCATGTTCATGCACTGACTACCCCGCAAAAAAACTTGATTGTGACATTGTATATATCTCGTGGTGAGCAGACCTACAAAGTCCATGAATGGGGTCATTCAATAATTATTCTTAAACAACATTGATCGCTTCCACTATGCCGGCTAAATGATCCGATTACGAAATGCGCAGCGACAAAGACGAATTACATTCGAGTATATTTTAATATACTCGTTGCCTTATTGTGAATTTAACCACCCATTTCGTAACCGCACCCTGAAAGGAGACTACCACCTCGACAAGAAATCGATGCATCTCCTGAAAACCGGTGAACCCTCAGACTAAAACCGAAACATGACTAGGTCACTTGATGGCTTTTGCATCTGTATGGGCGATGATAACGAGATCGGTCGGTTGACCTAACGAAGCTATAGAGACCTCTCACCTAGACCTTTTTATAAATATGTTCGCTAGGCTTTCCTATGTAGGAATCGGTATTCAATACTATTTTCCGAATACCTTTTCAGAATTACCATTTTGGAAATTCCGTCAGAGTAGTGATAAGTGGAGTGCTAATATGCAATTAAATCATTTTAAATCACCAGTACTTTATGTGACACTGAGTACACTGAGTGCCACATCAATTGAATTAGTAATAGTCCATCCTTATATACACAACATTTTTGACAACGAATAAAACCTATCCACTAGGTACAGTCAACGCCAAGGTAATGGTATACGCTCATGCACTCTTTGCCTTTGTATTAAGAGTCAATTTTCTTTAAAAACGTATACTTTACGTTGTCGTTGACTGCACCTACTCCGAAACTTTTTTCATCCGTGAAGATACATACATAATAATACACACATAAGATACTTTATATTAACTGTTGAGAGCATGGAACTTACGAACACACGATATAACATATATTATATTTCATAAACACCTAGACCATGACACACTGTACACACAGGAAAACTTACTACTTAACTTCTTTTAACAATTTTCAAATAAATTAGTTAGATTACCTGTAGTGCAATTGACTTCATCTAATCCATCCCAACAGTCAATAACGCCATCACACCGTTTTGTGTTGGAAAAACAAGATATGGATTGTCCACATCGAAACTGTTTCCTCAAATCACATTCTAAAAGATAAAACAAAAAATATTAATTATCCTTTCGAAAGTACCTAAAAAAAAAGTGATATAAAATCTGCCTTGTCGTCAACTATACTTACTTTCATTATGTATTTATGCTATTAATATACTCACCGCAATTAATTTCATCGGATTTATCGTAGCAGTTGACAGATCCATCACATCGAGACGATGCAGCTACACAAAAGCCGTCACGGCAGCGCCATTCATTAGGGTTACACGTGGTTGAAGTCAGCAACTTGCAGAAACGTACTCCACGGGCTCTATCAACAATTTGACAAGCTTCTGTTTCCAACTTACACAAACCACCACAACCTGCAATATTTTTAAAATTAGTACTTACCTATAATTAGAATATAAATAACTTTCTCATCTAAGTATATTTCCTTATTTACTGTATTAGTTTATACCTACTTTATTATGGTTGTTAATACGTCTTGACGTTACATAAATACTATAAGTATACTAACCTGTTGGATCGTTCATATCCATGGCGCGTTTACAAATCGCTTTTCCAGTTGCTTCATCTAACATACACACTTCATCTATTTGGCACGAGCAAAAATGTAGAGATAAATCCCTATTAATTATTTCTTTTGGCTTATTGGAAATATCCTTAGGATATGCTCTTATATTCTTTCTAATTTTACTTATAATTTCAGACATTAGGTTACTTTGAGTCGTCACGACTATATTAGTTACATTTGGAACATCCGTTGCAATAGTAACTGTATTTTCTATAATTTCGGTACTACTTTCAATAATATTAGTATCGTTAGTATCTGTATTATTTTCTAAAGTATTCCTTGGCACTATGATAGAACTTAATACTTGTGTATTATATTTGTAACTGGTAAACATTTGTTTGGTAGCAGTTAAGTTTGCTAAAACAAAGCTTATTACTACAATAGCCATAATCATTATACTAATTGAGCACGCTTGAATTTGAGTTCTTCTTTTTATTGGACTTTCTGTGACAGAGAAACTTACCATGCAGCCTACCCCTCTAATGCCACATTTCTTTAATCTTCTATTATTATTGCTGCTTCTTTGGCAATAAACTTCTGACGATGAAAATCTTTGGCGATAATTAGAATCAATTCTTTGGGAAATTGATGGAATACTTTGATTATTTGAGGTGCATTCTGTTATATTACTATTCATATCATTTTTTGGTCTGGTTTCTGGTCTCACACCCAATCTTAAATGATTATTAATAAAAACATTTTCATTGCATTCATTCTTTCTATTGGGAGTAGAGTGATTATTTGGAAGAAAAATACTTTTTCTTGGAATGTCCAAAGGACAATTGGTATTTCTAACATTATTTATATAGCAGTCTTCTGTATCTTCACATTCTATATTAGGCACATTTTGATGGTCAACATTTTTATTTATTTTTATTTTACGCAAATAAGAATTGGTCCATAATTGAGAATTGTATAAGGAAGACCACTTGCTACTATTGTTGCTGACTTCATTATTCGACAAAGACCGTCTAATTGATTTTGGAGATAATGTCATGTTTTAATTCTATACCTGGAAAATAAAACATTTTGTTTTAAATGGTATTTAATCCATACATATATACATAGCAATTTTGTTGAAATACGATACCTACGTAATCATCATTCATCCACTTCATTGTCTTCAATTAATTAAAGGGGAAACTCAAGTGACCGTGAAATTGATTCTTTACGTAGTATTTTGTAGGTACTTGCTATATCCCTAGTACCTGCCTACCTAACCTATCAATCAATACGTTGTACTACGATGTATGTACTTATGTATATACGTTTTGTAACCCTACCTACCAAAACTTTGTTCATTCAAATACGAGTATGTTACCCGTGACGTGTTACTTGTTTAATTCCATTACGAGTTATTTGCCTAACATTTATTTTAATAATTCACTTATACTAGCAATACCTCTGATCATTTTCAAATTATTATCAGTTGAAAGTTAAGCTTGTTGTTATGATTTATGTGCCTTGTGGTTTTAACCGCTTGCCTGCTTACATGAAGTGAATACGCCATTAAAGTAGCGTGTAAAATAACATTAACTATAATAAATTTTGGTTGTAAAGTGATATTTTATTATAACTAGGTACGTACCAATAAATATAAAGGTACTTTTGGTTATGTAAATTATAATTAACTCTATAACAGGATAGGTATAGAGAAAGTTTATACCTAGTGGAATAGTAGTTTTACCTATGAGCTGACAAGTTCTTCTTTCTTATGAATTACAAATATAAACCGTATTAACGAGCCCTAATAAAAGGAGGCCGTGCTCAATAAAAAGTCTGTGACCGTTATTCGGGTCATCAGAACTTAAGACTTAACGGGAGCTCGATTTGTAATAATGTGCGAACCATTGTATTGTGATGAATTTAGGGTATAATAATTTTTCAAAAAGATAATAGACTAAAAATAAATAGCTAGGTAGGTAGAGGTACGTTAATCTACAAAGTTTGTGGTAAACAATTTGAAGAAATAACTGAATGTGCCTGAAAAAACTGTATTTTCTTCTTTTAAAATGACCTGGGATGGGTGACCGTTTTATACAACGAGGCTATTTCATTATAAACACCGCAACAAGCTCGCCATTTGTTAGGTGTTGCCTCCGAATACCATCGGCGAAATGAGGACGGGTTAATCCCTTCGCTGGGTACCCTAAGGCGTTTAAACGGTTCTCGGGAGCCAAGTAGGCACCAGTGATGCTATTTATATATTTATTTACATGCTGATAATATATTACACTAGATGAATGGGATTACGCGCACAACGCTAAGCTAAACTTTAATCGATATGACGCAATTCTGACGTAATGCAAGTTGACAGACAACTACGTCAATTTGGTTAAATTTTAGCTTACCGTAGCACTACCGTGAGTTTACTATACATAGGAATCAACCAATAAGATAGGTTTATTTAAAAAATACAGCAATCCTATATTGGTTGATCTCTATATATCTTTAGTTAACTATAGTAAAAACTGTTTACAAAAACTTGTGGTAGAGCTTTTTGGATTTTTCAAATCGAAGTAGTTATACTTTCTGAGGTTAGCGCGTTTAACCAACCAAACAAACTCTTCAGCTTTATAATATTATAGTATAAAAAGATATACCTAGTAGGTATAGAAAGATAGTATACTTAGTATAAAACAAAGTCGTTTTCCGTGTCTGCCTATACCTACGTTTAGATATTTTAACTAAAGGTACTAAAAACAAGATAAAGGTCTAATGCTGTTTTCACTATCATATCACAGCCCCCGTAGACTTGTGGTTGCGCCTTTGGCGTTGTATCCGGAGGTCGTGGGTTCGATTCCCGCCCATGGCAAAAAAATGAGTACATTTTTTCTGTACAGTTGCTTCTGGTACACATAGTACAAGCCTAGAGCTTAGTTTGTGACCAGAGCAATATGTGTAATTTGTCCTACCTATTATTATTATTATTTAGAGATTTTTTTTAGAATGTTTTGTTTATACTCGTACATGGTGACATTTAACGGCGGTACTTGAAGCTAATATGACGATCCAAAATTTTCCCATCGTCTTGTCCATACAAATTTATTATTTTAATATAAGTAGTTTGTAGGGTATAGAATTTTTTTAATGGACCTAAAACTAAAATTTTTAATTCTGCCAGAAAAGGTTAAAATCTTCTATAAACTATTTGTCACTGAAAGCATGTGCATCACTATATTGACGTGAAATTCATGGGTTGTGTGCCGCGTACCAGGCGCGACATAACCTCCTTGGCTCAGTCAGCTTACCGCCCAAGGTCTAAGCAGCAAATGCCGTGACCCTTATCGAGAATTTCATCGTTTCAGTAGCGATATGTAATGTAACGTTTAATAATTTCAGGGTATTGACCGTTTTATAGCCTTAAAAAGTAGGTAGGTACTCTTGTGAAGGTAATCAAAATAACTTATATTATAATTAACGTTCACATATAAGTATTTCTCAAATGTATTACTTCCCAAAAGGTCTAAATAAACACGTTCTAAACACAATAAACAAATATATCTAGATGATGAAGCACCGATAAAGACCCTTTCGATAAGAATTAAATCTACCTACCAAATGAATAAATGAAAAAATAGTTTCGGTGTAATAAAAGGCTTAAAAACAGGTAAATTACCAAGTTTTAATTCTACATTATTAGTAGTTTAAATAACTAATTTTATTCTTGAAGATTTAGATATATTACCATCTTATAAAAAAAAAAATTAGGTACCGTTGGTATTAAAAAAATATAACTGAAGGTACTTACCTAAGATTAGGTAACTAACATAATCACTAAACACTAAGTAATAAAATAATTATTGTCATTGGAAGCTAAGGTAGTTCACGGTTACTGGATGGTTTGGAATACCGGTGTGGACTGCCCGTTGCCTCTGACAACGTCGAAACAACACTGCTGCTTTACAATCCTACCCCTAAGAGCGAAAGAGACTTATAACTAGGGAAATATGTGAGAGTAAAAGGGTAGGAAGATTAATAGGGGTTAATGTTGAGCACCTTAACATGTGTTCAGCCAAGAGTGACCTGCATAGCACCTGTTCGCAACTGAACACGCATCTGTCTGTGTTAGTTATACCTATGTGCAGTGTGCACTCTATTGTAGTTTTTTTTGTTGTAGCAGATGATGAGGTGAATAGGTGAATTACTACAATAATAATAAAATTTTATTAGATATTTACACTCTTAATCGCTGTCAATTGAAGTGTTCCCAAATGACTAGCTGTGATTCCCTATTATAGGTATAGATAAATTAATTCTTTGAACAAGAACCGAGCTAGCCTTTTGGTCACCAGATGTTTTTAACGCTTCGTAATGTCTCTGAAAATATCTCGTGCTCTCGGTCTCCACAGCCCATGGTATCTATTTCACACGGTGCAAATATAATTTATAAATCCTACTTGCCTAGATTAGGCCAAACTATAGACTAGGCAATATCCTAGGCCAGTGGGTGAAACACTTCTTAGACACCTATCTGTGCATTATCACAGCAGATCTATCAGTAAGACTAAATTACTAGATCAGTTATTAGAAAAAATTATGTAGTAAGTATATCTACTCTTATATTGATTTTTTTAAAGATTAAATGCAATGGAAAAAATCCTGGTGGGCGAGACTCGAACCCACGATCCTCGCTTTTGCGGCAAGGTACTCGACCACTTATCCAAACAGGTTCCAGTCACCTCTCATGAATTTTGTCATTGCAAGTTATCTACTTATACACAGACGCCCTCTATGTGCTTTCTTCTAATAACTCTTTATATTACAATGTTATATAATTTTCCTCTGTGTCAATAGAAAGTGTTCCCAAAGGACAGTGTCTACCCGTTTGTGTGTTACCCGTTTTAGGTTTGTGGCAGATATACCAACCCGGACAAAAAAATATTGATTCGTACTATTAAAATGTGGAATGCTCTACCAGCTTGCGTGTTTCCTTCTTCTTATAATCTCCAGTCCTTTAAATGAAGCGTGTATATTAAGCCGGTATAATAATCAACGGTTACGTAGATCGTAATTGTTGGTTCCAATTGTTCTTGGACCTTCCTACTGCTTTCCATTAGGTAGATGGGAGGTCACATGCCGAGCTCTCATAAAAAAAAAATGCAATCAAATAGGATAAAAAATGCGTTTATTTGTAATGGAACAATTTTAATTACCAACATGATGGTCATTTAACAATTGTTGCGTTTAATAGATTTATTTTGCTATTAATTATGTAAAAATATTGTGGAAAATCAAAGGTAGTAGAACAAGGTTCCCATTTGTTATAGAAGACCTTAACACTAAAAAAATATTAATAAATCTTCATTTCATTTGCAATTCAATCCAAAAGTACAGTGGACGAAGGGGTATAGCTTGCAGCCATGCACTATTTTATTTTATTACCTATTATATTTTGAAATTATACCCAAAGTTCAACCGTGCATAATGGAATAATACCTATAACCCATAGAGCAACGCGGCCACCCGCCCGTACAGCTATTACCTAACTAACTCACTTAGCATTTATAACCAAAGTATTTTAGGTGAGAGGAAGGTCTCTATAACTTCGCTAAGCCGACCCTCAGATACGTTAATAAAGCAAAATACGCCAAATGCGTGTTTTGGTTCCAGTCTTTAAGTTGACCGGTTTTCAGGGGAGCATTGCATTCATTTGTTGTTAAAAAAAACGTATTTTATTTTATTTTTAAAAACCGGTAAACCCACCGACTATAACCGAAACATGACTAGGTCACTTAACAGGTTTTGAATCTGTATGGGCCGTGGAAACAAATCGGAGTGGTGGCCTTCCTCCCACAAAAAAAAAATCACGGGAAATTACAGTTATTTATGAAATCTAGATAGGAAAACTAATTTCCTTATAAAATATCTGCGGAATACCGGGCGAAAACAGCGACAGCGATATCGCGCGTGTTAAACTTATTGCTTCACCAAATTTTTGTATTCAAGAACAATAATGTCCGATTTCACCTACTCTAAGGGAGCCCCTAACTAAGTTAAGTGACAATAAATGACAGTTGTTTAATAGCAAATATGTCAAAATTCTTATTTAGGGGCTCATTTAAAGTTAGTGTTCGTTGGTGAAGTCGGGCATAAGTCATTTAATTATTGATAGTTAGGCAGTTCTGGATTTCTCATATTCATCGGGGAAAGTTGTGAAAGACATTATTGTTTTCTTGGTAGGTACTTAACTTTTAAATAACGTAAATTTCAACTGAATATCAATAGAGATGATTTTGGTCACCAGTTAAAAAGTTTTGAGGAACTGTCTTCACTATTAAGTAAAACCAGTTCCTCAAAGAACAATCTTGGACCCGCCCTTCACGGTCCTAGTGTTTTCACTGCAAAAAGTACAAACTAACTAAGACCGTGTTGTCCAAATTGGCCAACGTTACCTACAAAAACAAATAGAATATGCCTTTTACATGCTACCGTACTACCCGTCACCCTATCGCAATTTGCTATTGGGATATCATCTGGATAAGTTATTTTTAAAGCTTATTTAAGATAATGACGTACCTATTTATCTCTGTTGTTAATAGTATTGCATAAAGTCCAGACTTTATTTCTGAAATAACCTTGCCTTATCTATATCAGGCCTACAATTAACTAAGAACATATTTTTTAGGCATATCCTATTGTTCTTGTATGTATTTCGCCATTGCAGCATTGGGACAAAAACGCCGACAAGTTAATTTCCAAGCTACTTCAGCTTCTTTAAGATATAATGACGTGTTTATCTCTGTCAAAAGCTTTTTTATTAATTTGTACATCAGGGATGAAATAAAGAAGAACTATACACTATAGATATAAAAGCTAGTAAGTACCTAAGTACAATATGTGTAATTTGTCCTACATATAAAAAAAAAAAAAAAAAAAAAAAAGCTTGTAAACACACACTATTTTTTTTATTGGGATAGTTAACTGAATTCATATTTAAATTCATTATTTTTTAATACAAGAATTTATAAAGAATAACAAAAAATAAAGCTTGACTAATAAAACAGTAATGTCTTATGTTAAGTGACGTGAGGTATGATACTTCCTAAACATTCGGCACAATTAAAACGATAAAATTATAAAAAACCACAGAAAAAAATGCACGTTACATTCATATCCAATACCATGCAGTAGCCGAAGTAGTATTGTGAACAGGGAAGCATTTACATAAAGAAAGTGAACAAAACCGTTACACTTTATATCGCTTGAATACAAATACGTAACTCCAAACATAAATACTTATAAAGTAGGTATTTGTTAAACATAATCTATACTAACTGTTGACCTATTTTAATTTAATCAAAGTTATAATCGGTGATGTGTAAATTCACTGATTAGATTTTATTAACTTTAAAAGACACATCCCGCATGGGGTCCAGTCAATATCTTCAATCAAGTACAACTAAATTGTTAGAGCATATTATCTACAGACAACGTCACTAATGCCCATCTTCAAGATTCACAGTTTTTTTAAATTGCTTTATTGAAGCACGGCATGTGACTTTATATGTAACTGGTGGTAAGCAGACCTACAAAGTCCATGAATGGGGTCGATCAATATAGTTGTTTAACGACATCGCTCCCACTATGCCTGCTAAATGTGCTGGTATGAAATGGGCGTCAAAAAGACTAAGTAATTTGTATTTCAAGTTTACTTTTATAGCCTCGCTGCTGTATCGTCAATAAACTGCCCGCTTCATGCCGTTATGAAGCGGGCGAAGCGGACTGAAAGGAGACTATCACCTCGACAAGAAATGCAGCAGTCTCCTGAAAACGGTGAACCCACAGACTATAACAGAAGCATGACTAGATCAATAATTGCCGGTTTTTGCATAAAATTTGGATTCAAAATTTAGAAAACCCTAAACATGGTGTAAAAGTGTCGCATTCAGAGTGCTGTGCTGTGAACACTTGTTACATTTTCCCTTGGGACCTCTAGAGTTATTCTTTGGATAATGAAGGCCTTGGACTCTTGGCTTCCGGATATTTAGCTCAAATTTTGTTATTAACAATATCCTTGTCGCTAAATATGTGTACTTAAATATAATTATAGATAGACCTTCTTAATATATTTGAATAAATTTAATTGTACGGCTCTTCGTAATTATGTTCGTATAAAAAAGCTTAAAACCATTTTACATACATAATGTTTGTTTACTGTCATTTATAGTGTTTAAATAAGTAAACTAGGCGATAGTCTGATTGACTTTGTATTTGGAATAGTTATAAAGAACATTAACAAGGATCAGCACTGGACAATAAAGACAGCACGCCAGTTGTTATAGTTTTTCCATTGAACCTTGTGTCCGTTGGTTGATGCCCGCTGGTCACGCACAGCATCTCAATAGGTGCAAGGTGCAGCCGAGAGTCTGCAGCTGTGAAGGTGGGTCCATGCGTGACGTCGCCGCAGAACTCTCACTGCGCGCGTCGCGTGCGGTTGTGTGGACTCCGTTGCCCAGTCAGTCGGACGCCGCGAACAATCCGCGTAAAACCTATTGCAGTTTCTTTCACTTTACATTCATTAATAAAAAGTATGTGATATTTTAATGTTAACTACTTACCTGTGAAATGTTAAAGTTTACCTACTGACTTTACTTGGATTACCTACTTCATGATTGATTAATTAAATTTTGCCAACTCCAAAGGTATGCCATTATTTATAAATTAGAAATAATTACTCATATTTTTAGTATTATTGCTTAAATATGTAAATGCTAAAGTATTTCAAGTGTAGGCCAGAAAGAAGCAGGCAGGTGACACGGGTGGCCCACTTCGCAAGACGACGATGAGAGCCCGGCGGTCGTGCGAAGTGACGGACTGTTAGCTTGGCCGCTTTATTATTATTGCGATTTTCGTTCTCATTCTAATTTGCCTCTCGTAGAACTTCTTTTCACATACTTACGTGATCATCAATGTTTATAGTTTTTACTGTTTATTCAATTTTCAAAGTTATAGTCATTTTATGATCTACTTGCATATCTATAACTTTTTACTTAAGCACTTATTTTCCTATGAAATGACCATGATTATAATCTAAAATTACAAGAGCAGTTTAATTTAATTCAGAATTCACTGACATTTAAAAGTCATCACTTTAGGCAGGTTTAATATACCTATACCTTATATATTAGGTTCTATTTAATTTGAACCAAAACGTTAACTATATTAGCAAACACTCTTTTATTTTCTTTGTTATATGGATTATTAAAGTGAATAAAGGTATCGTTGCTTTGTTTTTCTTTGTTATAGTAATCATCACATGGCCGTACTAGAAGTGCGTATTATGTTCATTGCATAGGCACCCACCTACCAACATATCCACTACTTAATTGGTTCAAGGAAAATGCTTTGACGTAGCAACGTACTGCTGTTTACTGCGGATGTGGACGACGGATATTTTGATAAAATTTGATAGGAAACACTATATTTAGCTGGCTACTATATTCAAAAACAATTTGCATAGCACCTTTAATTAAACGATTTATACCAGTGAGTAAAAAATTCGAAAGAGTTACTGGCCGTAAAGATACCTACGATCCTAAATCTTTGGTAGAATATCATGTAGGAATTTGGGAGTAGGTTTAAGTAATTCCTCATACGAAATCAAACAAATTGTTAACAACTGTAGAAGCCTATTTGAACTATAAATAATTATATTGTAATAAGAGGCCAGAGACCAGTAAAAGCGAATTTGTTTTAGGCTCAATTAATGTCATTCAATCTTGTATTACCCAAGTAATCGCGGTAACACTGAGATATACCAGAGTTTACTAGTCAGGTCTACAATCAGTAGTTCGAAATATTCAATTAAAAATAAGAGTTTTCTATGGATATCTGTAATTTTGGACTCCAATATTTTGGACCGACCTGTAAGTCTAAAAGAACTAAAATTAATCCCCTGTCTTTAGGTACATGGTGACTATATAGGTATGACTATTGGGCTACTGATCCAATCGAATTAAACGCATTATTACTTTTTATATTATTCATTCAGATGACATTTCATTCAATTAGGTAGTTACTTAGACATTTGAAATAATTATGTAGGTACCAACCATAATGTCGTGGTTAACAATATCCGCTTTCAATATGTTACGTATGTTTTTAGGATTTAGGAAAGAAAGCATGTGCACTGATCTACGTGATCGTATATTAAGCCATCTTAACTGTTTGCGATTAATAGATATATGGTCATATTTCCGCAGGCCGAAAACAAAGCGTATGCACAAGTTAAGAAGGCGGTCGAGTTTATTGAATAGGTCTTCAGTCAGATCAGAGTAACATACATCAGCGTAGTCTAAGATAGGGAAAAGAAGTGAATTTACTAATATAAGCTTTGTCTTAAATGGTATGAGGTACTGGGACCGCTTGAGCGAATGCATGCTGGCGAAAAAAATACGTTTACTAACTTCCGAGATGTGATAGTTCCAAGAAAGATCGCAGGTCATATATAAACCAAGGTTGATAGCATGCTGGCAAAAAGGAAGAGGTATGTTGTTAAATACTAATAGAGAGATTTATTCCAAATCCAATCTACTCAACATGTGTTTAGAACCAAGTACCATGACCTGCGTCTTACAAGGATTAACTAAAACACCAAGGTTTTGCGAGCGAACTCGAATAGCCTCCAAATCACGATTGACCCTGGTAATGGCGACATTTAAGTCACAAATATCAAAGTGCAGCGAAAGTTGCGTACAGATGATAGGAATTGAAATTAATTACTTGGACAATGGCATTAATAAAAACCGAGAAGAGCAAAGGAGATACAACGCCACCATGCGAGACGCCAGCAGTGAGGAAACCAATCGGAGAAAATATCGTCCACCCGAATGCGCTGCCTGCGTCCGCGAAGATATGAGTTGAACCACTGTGTCGCAGTAGGAGAAATATTTAGTGAACGCAAAATAGCGATAAGTATATCATGATCGACACAGTTGAAGGCATTACTAAAATCTAGAAGAACAAGCACTGTTAACTTTTTTTCGTCAATAGCACGGCGTATCTCATCAGTGATATTTACAAGAACAGTGCTGGTGCTATAAGACAATCGAAAATCAGACTGCCGCGGATTCAATAATGCATTACTATTTAAAAAGTAAGTAAATTGTTTGAGAACAACGTGCTCCAGTACTTTAGATAAGAAAGGAAGAATAGAAATGGGACGTAGATCGTTAAAAGTAGTAGGAGCGGTTTTTTTTTGGAATCGGAATAACACGCGCACTTTTCCAAGTAGTGGGAAAATATCCTGAAGAGATAGATGAATTAATAATTAAGGTAATAGAAGGGAGAATTATGTCAATAATAGGAATAATCAGGGCGCGACCAATATCATCAAAGCGTACTGACTTACTTGTTAAAGATTTTACAATTTTCTTTACATCCCCTGTGGTCACAGGCTGCAGTTTAAATTGAAGTGGGGCAGAAGCAGATCTTATTTGAGAAATGGCATTAGATTTTTTAGCGGGGTCTAAAACAATAGACGGGTAGAGAAGTATAGATTAAGACTGTTAATATCAGAAGGGACGTAACTATCGGATTTAAGTTTGCCAAAACCAAGAGTAGGTACGAAGAAATTTCCAAGTATTTTGTGGGGTGGAGGACATAATGAAAGTGTAATTGTATTGGCGTTTTGCGTTTGATTCCTTGCACACTTGAATGCATTCCAGTTTGCTTCGCTTCGGTCTTTCCTAACTTTCCTTTTCAAAGAATCTCTCCATCTAATGGCCTTTCGTATTTTATCATCTAGCCAGGGCGCCGGTGGTCTCCTCATGTGCACGGGTTGTATGGGCGCATGTATGTTATATAATTTTATTAACAGATCGTTAAAATCTGAGACCATTTCGTTTACAGAATCCCGTATTGACAAACTATGCCATTCGATGCCAGCAGCAACCGCCAATAGCAGGCCCGGGTCCATCCTGGCAAAGTTACGTTGAAAAAAGATCTTAGGTTTAAATCTAGGAGTTTTAATTTTATAAGAAGCATAGCAATTTTAATAATAGATCGTTAAAATCTGAGACCATTTCGTTTACAGAATCCCGTATTGACAAACTATGCCATTCGATGCCAGCAGCAGGCCCGGGTCCATCCTGGCAAAGTTACGTTGAAGAAAGATCTTAGGTTTAAATCTAGGAGTTTTAATTTTATAAGAAGCATAGCAATTTTAATAATAGATCGTTAAAATCTGAGACCATTTCGTTTACAGAATCCCGTATTGACAAACTATGCCATTCGATGCCAGCAGCAGGCCCGGGTCCATCCTGGCAAAGTTACGTTGAAGAAAGATCTTAGGTTTAAATCTAGGAGTTTTAATTTTATAAGAAGCATAGAAAAGTCGTGATAAGAGAAACCTGGGGCTGAGTATTGTCCAAAAGAAGAAATTCCGTGGGGATTAGTTGTGAGGATGAGATCAAGAAAGCTAGAGGAGTCACTTATTTTAAAAGTGCAATTCAATAGAAGAATAGAAACATTAACCGAAGAAGTAATTAGTTTGAGTTTTTTACTGCGTGAATCATCTTTTAATAAACAGGTGTTGAAGTCACCCATGATGAGATTATGTTCGTAGGAGGGTAAATGTTGCTCGAGCAGTAATTCAAAATCATCAAAGTAGTCAATAGTGGGGGGAGAGTATACCACTCCGAGGACGAACTTAACTGAATTTCAATCAATTTCAATAAGAAATAATTTTAAAAGTTGTTCGATTTGATCAGTAAAACCTCATATTAGCCCAAAGTACAACTTTTCAATGTCACCATGAATAATGAAAAGGATATTGCGTGAGGACTTTAAACTTTATAAATAGTATGTACTAATTAAAACCTCTACACTAATACACGTATAGTTAACGCTAATTTCAAAGCTGTAATAGCTATATTAAGACGTTATGTATATTTTTTTAGAGTAATAATGCTTTTTAATATTTACCAATAAAGGGATAAACAACATATGATATTCAGGCAAAGAATAGTCAAGGATTAAATTTAATTTAATGATGAGTTAAAAGCGCTATCAATTAGTCTTACTTTAAAACTTTTCACGATAGAATTATTTATCAAAGTAGGCTATTCAAAAACACGAATATTAATTTATCTCCAAATATAGACGGAAATTGAATTAATTTTTGATACAGTTTAGTAGACAACCTCCTTTTATAATTTAACTAGCTGTGCTCGCGACTTCGTCCGCGTGGAATAGTTATTTTTTTATCATATAAACTTTCATCCCCTATTTTATCCCCTTGGGGGTAGAATTTATCAAAATCCTTTCTTAGCGGATGCCTACGTCATAACATCTACCTGCATGCCAAATGTCAGCCCGATCCGTCCAGTGGTTTGGGCTGTGCGTTGATAGATCACTATGTCAGTCAGTCACCTTTGAGTTATATATATTTAGATTATTCTTTAATACATATTTTTTGTGTATCTTGAACCGTTTTCACGGCGCACGCAACGGAAGGCTTCAAAGATGAAATAATTTCTCCCGTTTTTTACACATTTACCACTATATCTTTGCTCCTATTGGTCGTAGCGTGATGTTATATAGCCTATAGCCTTCCTCGATAACTGGACTATCCAACACAAAAAGAATTATTCAATTCGAACCAGTAGTTTCGGAGATTAGCGCGTTCAAACAAACAAACAAACAAACAAACAAACAAACAAACTCTTCAGCTTTATAATATTAGTATAAATAAATAAATATTTTATTTATTAGCAAATATTTTTAAAATAAGCCATTTTTCGATTTACCCCTTCCTTTAATAAAAAAAAACTATAATTTTGTCCCATTCTTACGCGTGTAGAGTGATAAGCCTTCTTCACTTATTAATTAATCATTATTTTTATCACCATGTATTTTTGCCTTCTCCATACAAACTAGTAATGTTAAAACTTCGATTAACAAAGGGTTAAAATGACCACTTTGTATAATAAATAAATACCATCACGGGTGCCTATTTGGCTCCCGAGAACCGTTTAAACGGCCTCAGGGTACCCAGCCCGTCCTCATTTCGCCGATGGTATTCGGGGGCAACACCTAACCCCCGACCACCTAACCATTTCATCATAAACACCGGGTGTTTATGATGAAATTACCTCGTTGTATAAAGCGGTCACCCATCCCAGGCCGACCTTGTTGTCATTTGCTTAACCTTGTTATCAGTTGCGCAGTGACTTAACCACTAGGCTGGGCCGCGTTTTTTTTGTATGGGGTAGACAATTGTTTTTTCGTTAAGATACATGGTTCCATGGGAAAAGTTCGATTTGATCAGTAGAGAGAGCCTCATATTATAATAGCTCAAAGTACAACCTTTCAAATTCAACATGGATTGTTTGTAAGTCTCGCTCATTTCAAAATGTTTATGCTTCTTAACACTGAATATGATCATGATATATTAAGCTGTACAAGGGCTGGTAGGCAAATAATGCTTACGTCAAAAATTATGTCGAAAGTAGGTCGAAGAGGTCAAACCAATACGCGACCAGACTGAATAAGTTTGGTGGTCATCGTGCCACTCAACTACCGGATTTTGCGCTACTTTATATCTAGGTATAAAAATGATTATACTATTTTTAGGTATAAAGTCTTCGATACGGTTCTATGTAGGTATCAGCTTTTAATACTTATATGTATATCTACGGTTTGTTATTTTTTACGTGTTTTCACGTAAGTAGATAAATTATTATAGAATAACTTGAATATAATATATTTGTCGTCAAAATTACATCTACGTCATGATGGCAAAAGTAATGTTTGTATATATATATTAGATATACAAACCTTACTCAAAAAATTTAATTCACAGATTTTGCTTTAGAATCTCTTGGGTCAAGGTCTCGAAATTTGGTTTAAAGTTGGGAAATTTTTTGATAGAAAAATTGGAGATCGTCGAGCTTTTTTCATGCAAAAAATCTCTACAGAAATTCAGCCTGAATTTCTATAGTGAGTAAAGCGAGATAAAGCTGCTTTTACCATGAAAAAGGCGCGAGCTTTTTTTTATTTGTTACTCTCACGCATTATAACAGGCATCTTTTAATTCACCTGTATCTTTGCCTTTACCACCCTTGCGGCACACAAAACCGCCTAGTCGGCATCAGGGTACCGAGCGGCGAGGTTTTTTGTAGTCGATGGTATGAGTCTACACCGAATAAAAACTAGCTCGTCGCGATGTTTGGATAGACTCGATAACCCATCTATAAATAGTTTTACAAGTTGGTATAGTGAAACTGGGACAGTCAGCTTAACGTGCTCTCCGAGGCACTATAGTGGTGTTGTTAAACAAATGTACATACATTTTTAGATTAAAAACTCATTGGTACACACCGGAGTTTGAACCAGGGACCTAAGTGTTTTAAGTCTAAGCTCTAACCAACACGGCCACCACGTAGGTATATAGTTTTTGTTAATCAATTTAGGATTTATACTGTTTTTACGTAATTTTATCTCACGAAAACTTATTTTCTTACATATTCCTATAAACGTTTTGGATTACGTTATAAAAAAACAATATTTGGACTAATGAACAAATTAGAATGACAATAAATAAGTATAAAATACGAAATAGTTTCCTACCTAATATAAAATGACATCAAAATAAATAATTTCAAAACACAATATCATAAGCAACCTTCAGAGCGACAGCGTAATTTTGTGCTATTTCAACATAATAATACCTAACAATGCCTATGTACGCAAACAATTTGTTACATATAAATAAATATAATCTTTATATTACCTAATCCCTATTAACTATCTTATTAATTCTTTATCATAACCTAAATAACAATTAGATATGAACCAACGTATTAGTTTCATTTTGTATAACTAACCTTATCAGATATCTATCAATTTAAAAATTGTTTTTAAAGTACTAATCATTTATATAGGTTTTATTAAAAATAGGAATATACTAAATAAATTAAATAACAATAACAAAAATAACTAAAAAAAAGTTAATTTAAATTAAATATAATCTTTAACTGATAACTAAACAATGCCTTTTTTTCAGACAATAAACCTACCCAGACCTAGAAGTCTGATTATATATTAATATTTATATAAATATATGTAATAAGTAAACAATAGTACCTACTAGGTACTATTTTAAATTATGTAATTTCAGATGAAAATGATTATATTTCTATTTATTCCCTGGCAGTATTAAAATGACTAGATAATGTCTGTCTTGGGGATCGAAGTTACTTAATTATACTCTTAAAAAACAAGTATTTTTTATAATTTTTCTGTTTTTTTAATTAGCAAATAATTTTAATTTTACAAGAAATGTATATGTTTTTTTTCAGAGAAAAAATAGAAGCTATTGAAATTTTGCAATTTAATACATAAATCTTTTTTGTTTATTAAAATGGGACCAACACATTTTATTATCAATAAATTGATAGATAAGAAGGTCAGATAATGTAACGTATAGACGGCCAGTCGGCCAGTCAACCAATAACAGTGAAGCATTTTTTCTAAGCATCTTATTATAAAATGAATGTAATAGTCTGCGAACTGTAGCCTGAATAGAAGTGTTTATTGTAGTGATGTTTATCTATACTCTCATACTATATAAATGTTAGCAAATCTATTACTTTAGCTTGTAACTTGACAGCCAGTAGATACCGTACCTCTGTGAGTGAGTATTGTTTATAGTGAAAGTCATCTACGAAATCGCGCATACGCAATTAACATGCTAAGTAAAGAATAAAAATTACAATTATGACGTTAGTCTGTGTATTAAAAAATAAAATATTTGAAGAAAAAATGATGTTATAATGGTTAATTTAATTAATTAATATAGCCTGCGCCAAAGTATTATACTACATTTTGTCTGCTTTTCATATCGAATTACCTATTTGCATGCTTTAGGATCTTTGCTCACTAAGAAAAATAATCTTAAAATTAACACTCAATGATTAAAGCAAATATAAGCTTGAATCAAATATTAACTATTCGTATATGAATTTTAATTATGAAAATAAAAGGAAATACACGGTACCTTGATTATGTAGTCGGCTGAATGCAGGATTTAATTGGTCTCATTGAATTTAATTATTAGTCTTGAGATACGACCGATTACTGTTCTGTTAATGAACACAGATACCCGGGACGAGGCTATCAACAACAGCTGATGTCTTCGAATGACCGCAATGAATTGTAAAATACGCAGAAATCCATATCAAGCGTCAATGAGTATTCAATAAGCATTATAGAACTTAAAAAGTCGTTTTATTAAATGATTAAAGCAAAAAAACAAAAAGAAATTGAAAAATACCCTATGAAATAGAAATTGACTTATTTTTCAAGCTATGATACTTTTTACAGCGCCAAAATTCATGTATATTATTTTTCTTTTAGTGTCGTCCATATGTACATTACTTTTCGATATACCTACTTAATGGTTTTTTAATTACAAAAATGGTAACCAAATCACTTAAAGTTTTTTTAGGTATTAATTAAACTCACGAGAGACCTCGCCATTGCCTAAAGATATATACGAGTAGTTACGTTTGTGTGGTCGTTTATAAAAATAAAACTATTTTTATATATGCCCATATTAACCATCTACAACTATTTTATAAACTTATTCCAAAAATTCTTTCACTGACTTTCAGAAGTCTACACCATCCTTGGTTTACACGGCGGGTTATATTAATTTTAAACAAAAAGTTTTTAAATGGGAATCTCACTCAGGTGCTCGTATTTCACCTTTTTCTCCACAGTTTTAGAAACTTTGCATCGGCATTTTGGGAACTAATAAGCTCTTTTAGTGTAGTTAATACTTCTGGTAAACACATTTTCATTAAACACTACAGTTGAATTGAAATATGAAAGAAATCGATATACCTATTCATAATGTCAAAGAATAGCTGCCATAATTTGTAGTGTCGTACTTTCTACTAACTATCATATTTTTAAATCATTCGAAAACCATATGTATCTTATTTAGTCTAGTTAATTCCATTTAAAAACAACTTGGCTGTAAAACTCAAAGTTTAGGAAATACGATTTTTTAAAGGAGCCCAGAGCACCTCAAGGACGCAAACTTGGATGGAAAGGCCTTTACCTGTATAACAAATCCAAAAATGGCGAATCGAAATTAAGTAATGCAACCTTAAATATTACCTAATCGCGTCGCTCGATAGCTACTATTAAATTGCTCCTATCTGTTGTCTCTCAACGATTACGAAATAACAAGTTGTTTGATAATTAAATTATGAATGAAAATTATTGTTCTTGTTCGCGAAACATATTTACACTAATTATTTATTGTTTTGCAAAGGTATGTATTTTAAGAAAGTTTACCTCAATTTTTTTATGAGTATCATCAAGCTTTAGAGATTCAAGCTCAAATTAAAGTTTATGTTGTTATAACTAGTTATTTGTAATTGATATGATATTTCCTAATCGCTGAGAGTGCATTCCGAAGTGGTCGATGCATTGCTATAACAAGAGAAAGTACTGAGGGTTCGATGAACCAAACGAAAGTACTTTGAAGGGTGTCTGGAGATTCAATAACCTTATCCAGAAAGTAAAAGGTACATTCATCCATCCTACATTTTATTTTTATTGTTTTGAGCTCTAAAAAAGACAACTGCTAACTTTGTGGTACTGATTACTGTATACATAATGTACAGCCAAAAGGAACTTTTATTTTTTAATGAAAGTATATATATAGTGTCAATAATGGGCGCGTTCGTTTTGGGACAAAAACATGTTCACAACGACCACGATGTATATTTATGCGTTTTTTTTTTAAATTTCGGTGGCAAAAGTGGCATTGTGATCTGCCACATTGGCCCAGAATGCTACCGCGAACTGATCACAATAACCCAAGTCGATAGGTGAGGCTTTGTGAACATATTTTGACATTTGTGGGTGACAGTTTATTGTCGTTTTAAACGTCGCAGCCATCTTATATTTTTAGGGTCAAATTTATTGTATTTTAAATTGAAATGATTTTAAAAAGATTTCGCTAATAAAATTTGTGGATTGTACGATTTAACCTAAATTTTACTTGACAAGTGACAGTTGACAGATTCATGATAACAATTGCGTTCGATTTGGATAGTGGTAATTGTGGCATTGTGAGTGAAACTAACCAAAAAAAACGCAGTACGCATTATGTCATTATGATCATTGTGATCATGTTTCATTCCCAAAACGAACGGGCCCAATGTCTAAAACGTCAAAATACGATAACTAAGATGACCTGTTCGGTGTAGACCCAGTGAAGATTTTTAAAACTTTTAAGAAAATAAAGTTTTAATAATAATATTATTTAAATATATTTAAAACTAGCTGGCCCTCGCAACATCGTCTGCGTAACTTTAACCGTTTACCGTTAAAAAATAAATATTCTCCGTCTTTGCAGCATTTTTCATTAATGCTCTGCTCCTATTGGTCGTAGCGTGATGTTATAATAGTCTTCCTCAATAAATGGTCTAACCAACACTTAAATAGATTTTCAATTCGAACAGTACTTCCTGAGATGCTGCGCTTTTAACCAAACAAGTTTTTCAGCTTTATTATTTTAATATAGATATGCTCAATAAGGCATATTTTTTTAAACTGTTTGATCAAAAGAGATCTAGATCATATGTGATTATGATTGGTTATCTGTGATAACTAATTTTATGTGTCAGACAATGAAACAATTGACAGACAATGAAATAAAAATATCCATTGTGGTTTATTAAATAATACAATGTAGTTTATGAAATAAGGGGCTATAGCTACCTAAACAGATATTTAAATATATGTTCGTAACTTACCGTATTACGTCCAATACACTCCTTTGGATATAATAAGAATAAAAGAGTGTGAATAACAAGGTTGCATAATGTGCATAACGTATGTACATTTTGCAACTTTCTATTTTGTCGCTCGAAAAAGTCGAACACACATTGTAAGTTTAAATACGTGTCCAAAAAGTTAAACACGAATTGTCACTTTAAACTTTTCCGCAAACAAAAATAAAGGTTTAAACAAAAGCTTTTTTTTATAAATAGAGATTTTTTTTATACATATATATAAAATAAAATTAATGTTTTATTTCGTTATGATAGTCATGCATCGTGCATGACACAACAATTCAAGAGACAGTAAGCTACTGCGAATATCCCTAATAGGGTATTTGACTCTTTTTTGAAACTCGTTTTATATGATTCTTCATAACATAATAAGCACACTACATAAATATTTCTGGGATGTTTGCTCTATTATTAATAAAAATGAATGTTCAAGTTTGAATTTCCACAATGGCGCTAAAAATGCTGTTTCGCAGTCTATGTCAAGTGTGACGTCACACGCAAGTAAACAAACAATATATATATATATATATATATATCATCACGGGTGCCTTACGGCGCCCGAGACCGCCTAGACGGCCCCAGGGTACCCAGCGGAGGGGTTTTAATCCCACCTCGTTGTAGCCGATGGTATGAGTCTACACCGAACAAGTGGCTAGCTCGTCGCGATGTTTTGGATAGACTCAATAACCCATCTATAAACAGTTTCACAAGTTGGTATAGTGAAACCGGGACCGACAGCTTAACGTGCTCTCCGAGGCACTATAGTGGTGTTGTCAAACAAATGTACATAATTTTTTTAAATTAAAAAACTCATTGGTACACACCGGGATTCGAACCAGGGACCTAAGCGTTTTTAAGACCAAGGTCTAACCAACTAGGCCACCACGTATATTATGATGTAAACAAACAAGCACAGATTAAATAATCTCCTATTTTATACTCTATTCTATTTCATCCACATGATTTATAATCTGTGTATTGTTTTGTTTACTTGCGTGTGACGTCACCAGTCATCAAAAAATCAAAGATGTTTTTATTATAAATAAAATTGTAAAAAATATTTAATTTTATTTCGTGTAATCTACAAAAGATACACATAATTTAGTTTAAAATAAAGTGAAATATGTTATTTACGCCATTGTCTGTTCGGATGACCACAATTTATAGTATATTTTTAATGTAGTCAAATAGCGTAGTGATTCTGAAATGGGTTAGGCCTCGGGCCTCTTTTGTAATGTAGTATTTCATTGCCTAACGATGTTTTTCTCTTTCACTGTTAAGATATATATATATACAAACAAAATATACCTTAGAGACGATTCAAAAATAAAATTCACTATGATGCTAGAATTATTTGTTTGGTCATCTAGATAGAATAAGTTGATTAGCTACACTACTTAGACATTCTACTTTTTGGGTATGGACTTTCTAGAACGATAATTCTGAGAAAATAGTATATTAAATAATAACATAAGGTATACAATTGATTTTTTCAAACATTTGAAATTGTTCAAAAATTAATGTACATAATAGGTTATTCAACCTATACATTTCTGTAGCTTTACCATAGGTTTTTACGTGAATTTACTATAGTCGCTAGTAAGTATATAAATATAAGGATTTAACCAATAAGATACATAAAGCGATCCTATCTATAGTTACTAGCGACTACAGTAAAAACTGTTTGCAAAAACTTATGACAGAGGTACTTAACTGTTTAATAAATTAATATTATTATTTAATATAATATTAAACGTTAAACATTAAATTCGTTTACTAACTGTCAAAGTCATCAAATTATAAACATTTTAGCTGTTAAGTATATCATGTGACGTGTATAGACTGTAAAATCTATAACAAATAATAACAAAGCAAAGAAGTTTGTTGTTTCATTTGAATTAGTGTGTTCAAAGATATCTAGCTAGAACCACTAATTCGCATTAAAAAAAACTTTTTGCATTTCATAGTTCATATCTTGACGAAGGTTATCATACAATCGAGAGCGGTGAAAAAGCTCAAAAAGAACGCTCAGCAAAAACAAAGTAATAATTCTTTTTATATTTTATTAAACGGGCAGCGCCTAAGTTATACAAAAAGACAGGCAGCGGGGCACAGCTAGTGTATTATAAAAGTAACTTTGAATGTTTGCCATAGAGGAGTCAAGTCTCACATTTTGTGAAATTGCGAAGAAAACAACCTCGTTTACTGGTTTAATTATTATGATATCGCAACAGATAGTTCGCAGTTTTTCTACGACAGGTGAGGGCAAACTAGTTTCGGTCCTCTCACTGCCTTTTACAACTTAGACTAGACTCTACATAGAGTTTAGAGCTCCAGACCATAATCAATAAATACGCAAGTAACTGAGAGTAAAGCGAGGCGTGAACATGTTGATGTAGTAGAATCGTGAAAACTAGAAAGTGGGATTATTTTAGTATTATAGATAACCTACGTTTATATGCAACAAAATTATCTTTGTACTTATATCACTTTTTTATATAGTTTATTTTAAAACTTTTTCTAAAAGACTGTTAGACACAAACATCTTGGTCTTGGTTCCGCCGTTAGAGTTGTATACGGTTTTGGGTTCGAATCCCCTAATGGCATTACTACAAGTTTTGGTGAACAGTTTGTCATATTCTAGGTGTTTATATTTTATATGTCTTTACACCATGGTATACATTTCTCAGCAGGCAGAGACCATCACTTATCTCTATCTATACAACTCCCTTTCGTACATGTAATGCAACTACAACTGTTTTTTTCTCGTACCTACTTGCAACTACAACTGTCTTCTTCTCGTACATGCAACTACAACTGTGTTCTTCTCGTACATGCAACTACAACTGTCTTCTTCTCGTACATGCAACTACAACTGTGTTCTTCTCGTACATGCAACTACTACTGTCTTTTTCTCGTACCTAGTTGCAACTACAACTGTGTTTATCAATGTGAGAGGGAGAAAACAAAGGTGTACCCGTGTATGTGATAACATGAATGTAGTTCACGAAATCTTTATTTCGTTTTTGAGAATAGAAAAATCGACTACTGGTTAGCGAGAAATAAAGATCGAGCGTCCGCGTAAAAGATCATAATCTAGATGTCAAATACTTGAAATACAACACTCTCGAAACCGAAAGTTTCTTAACGTCTCTATAAAGTGCGAAACTGCGAATTTAAAGTTTAATTCGCCTCGACATTGGGAGGTCACATGACTGTGCGATATAGTCGTCACTTTCCTTCCAGTGGAGTCGATGAAGCGCGGAGAAAGTGGCGAAGAGTCTCGTATGTCCGTGATACACTGGCGACTGCCGCCTACGCAGACTGCTGACTCATCATGCATAACGCAATATGACACGATTTATAGATTTGTACAAATCATTTATTATTATTAATGTTATTGTATAGGACTAAAAAATAGAAAGAAAAACTTTTACTACGGCGTAGCAGAGTATAATAAAAAAATATAAATGTTGGTTTGTCCTTCATAAAAAAAAATTGTCGTAATATAATCTAATTTACAAAAAATAATCTAATATATAAAATTCTCGCGTCACGGTGCTTGTAACCAAACTCCTCCGAAACAGCTTGACCGATTTTTATGTTTTTTTGTCTATATTCGGTTGGTCTGAGAATAGGTCGTAATATTTTTTTATACCCCTAAGTGATAAAGATGGCCCCAAAAAAAAAAAAAAATTATTTCTATTATTTATATATATTTCTTTATTTCTATTATTTATATATGTAGATGGGTTATTGAGTCTATTCAAAACATCGCAACGAGCTAGCCACTTGTTCGGTGTATACTCATACCATCGGCTACGACGAGGTGGGATTAAAACCCCTCCGCTGGGTACCCTGGGGCCGTCTAGGCGGTCTCGGGCGCCGTATGGCAACCGTGATGATACATACATTCTATTATTTACCGAAGAACTTGTCTAACGACCTCCGGATACAATCCCAAAGGCGCAACCACTAGTTTATGGAGGCAAAATGAACTCTAAATGGACTATTGAACAAGAATCTAACATTTTTGAATTCGTGTATGTCTGTTTGTTTGTACTTGCATCACTTAAAAACTGCTGGGCCGTTATATGCCGTTTTAGGGTATTTTACCATGACTCTTAAAAAGTGAAACCAGTGCGAAAAAAAAAATCGCACTAGTTTCATCATGGAACAAAGCAATGGAACTACTGCGAACAACCTAATATTTTCTATATTATTTTATATATTAATCTCATACAGGCTTTGTTTGTGTGTCGGAGTCTCTTGAGAAAAGTTTTAAAACACACCTGCATATAGATAGGTATTCTTTGAATAAAAGGTATATTATAATTTCATGAAACTGCATTAAATATTCGATTTTAATTTTACTTATTGAGAAATAATTTAATGTTTAAAATTGATATTTTATGTCATATTTTTGGCAAGAACTTATTATTAATAGGTAATTCAAAATTTTATAAATTGGTGTTTTAAAGTCACAGGTAACTTTTTCTTATGGCAATGCGTGAAACGATGGGCAGCAAGGCCTTTTAGCTATGGTCAAAAAGATTAGCTTTTTTTTCTTGTTTAAAAATAACACGAAGCTGCGGGCAACAGCTAACTAGTATATATTTAGATACGCTGCCAAATAGAACATTTGTTTTTTATTCAATTTATTTAAATTAAGCACCTAGGGCTCATCTTTGTACATAATTCTAAAGGTTAGCGTAGCTTTGTACTTAACTTATGTTTACTACTTATATAGGTAATGGTTTTTATACTACACCTGCTCGGAAAGTAGGTTCTTACTTGCGTAAGAATAGGTCAGAAAGTACGTCTTTGTAGTCGTACAAATATGCGGGAGGAAAAAGTGTATGAAAATCCATTGTTAACGTGCTTAAGCGGGAGGAAAAAGTATATGAAAATTCATTGTTAACGTGCTAGTTTTTTTTTAATTTTTTTTCTTCAATTCTTCCAAATTAGGAAAGGCAAGGGTTCAAAGCCATACAGCCTAGTTTTTTTTTACAAGTTCGAAGTTTTAATCAAAATAAAATAAAATAAAAGTATTGGTTTATTGGCTGTTTACTTTCTTTGCATTTTTGATTTATTAAGTTTTAACAACTGTAATAATTTTAATATAAGTAAACTTTAATTAATAGAGATTTTATTTTTTATTTTCCTCGTAGGTGTAGTATAAAGCACTATGTATCACTCGGCGAGAAAGTGCGATTCCTAACTCGAGCGAATTAAGGCCCTCCGCTTCGCGTCGGGCCTCAAACTTCGCCCTCGTTAGTAATCGGTGACTTTCTCCCCTCGGTGAACAATGTACTATTATTTTTATCAAAGTATTTATCACAGTTATATTGCTGCCGTGGAACGGGGGCAGTTTTTGGGCCACGGCTTAGAGCAACGCAGCTGTTTTAGCTTCTAGGAGACTTGTGAAACTGTTTACACCGCACCGCGACAGTAGGCCACTTGTTCGGTGCAGATACATAATACCATTGGTGGACCATTCAGGAAAAAAGGTATTATAGAGACTAGTGGCGACTTGCCAGGTGCTCTGTCTACCCTAAGTAACTTGGCGTGCAATGAATAAAAAGTTTTGCACGTTTTTATGCATAATTTGTTTATGTGGGAGTGAGGTTTCTGACTTGTTAGCTAGACCGACCGACCGGTATTGTTACCACCGCCTACACAGATGCAAAAACCGACAGAAAAAAAATTACCTAGTCCTGTATCGATTTAAGTCTGTGGGTTTTCCCGTTTTCAGGACACTATTGCATCGATTTATTGTCGAGGTAGTCTTATGGTGTAGTTACAAAATGAGCAATTAATGAAACGATAAAGAAGCGAGACTTTACTAAATTAAACCTTAATGCAAATTTGTCTTTATCGTTAATATCCGGCACCATTTACCCAGCATAGTGGGAGCTATTAATGCATGTTGAACAACAATGCATTGATCGATCCCATTCATGGATTTTGTACTCGTAGGTCTGCTTACGACCAGGTAAATACATGGTCACATGCCGGTAATAGTAAACAAAAAATCTGACGGTTCAAAGATAGAATGCCGTTTTAGTTCTAATTAAGGAAGGAATAATATCTGGTTTCAACTAACTGAACTATCTTCCATAATCATTTTCTTTATTATTATTAGTTTTATAATTGCAATAAATAAACTGTCTATTTAGTTCAATAAGTTAAAGATGATTGTGTCTGACCTACTTTCCCAAATTGTATAATTTTAATGTGAGCGGCTTTGGTATAAGTATGTTTAGAAAGTTGATCTTCGGAAATTCCATAACTTTATTACAAATATTATGTATTTTATGACCTAACGGTTTATTCATTTATGTCATATTTGTGGTCTACTAAATTAGGGCTTTTAATTTACGATCTTCTTTCCCTTTTATGACCTTAAATAAACGTCATATAGTGGATATACACTCATATTGACGTATTCAAGGTGAAGTTGGATTGGTCCACCAATATTGACCTCATCCAGCAGTGAATTTATTATTATTTCCTTTATAAATTATAATACTTTACAAAAATAAAATATAGATAAAACATAACAGTAAAAAGAAAAAAGTCTCTGCGCAACTGATAACAAGGTTAAGCAGATGACAACAATGCCAGCCTGGGATGGGTGACCGCTTTATACAACGAGGCTATTTCATCATAAACACCGCAACAAGCTTGCCACTTGTTAGGTGTTGCCTCCGAATACGATCGGCGAAATGAGGAAGGGTTAATCCCTCCGCTGGGTTTCCTCCGTTTAAACGGTTCTCGGGAGCCAAATAGGCACCCGCGATGGTATATAAAAATAAAATTATAATTAAAAATATCCCGGACACAAAAACCTTTAAAAAAAATAGCTATGGTATATTGGTATACCTATAGCGTAGGTATAAATAGTTATAGGTATAAAACTTCATTAGTTTAATAATACCCAACGGGCTTATTATATGAATATTTAAACTATCAAGCGATATAAATTTATATGTTACTAATAGAGAGGTCCCTGACGTAATTATAAATTAAAAATTCTACTTAAAATTTCCTTTTCTTTAAATTAAATTACTTATTATTTGTTCCAGGAGACATTCTCCTAATCTTCCCCCGTGATGATCATCAAAACTCAAGACTTCCAGACTGTATTTTTTATTGCAACAATCCTTTTTATTTCCGGTTTGTAACAAAATACTTCAATGATCATAAATATACATATCATTTGTTGGTAATTGTCTAATGTTGCTTTTTTACAGGTAGCCCAGTTTTTTTAGACGACAATTATAAGGATCCAGTAATAAAATGGACTCCGCCAGAAGACACATGGAACTACACGACAGAGCCCAGGCACGAAGACCCGTTCTTCAGGCCTTCCAATCACAGCCACAAGCTTCCACCTTCAGCCAACGAAAGCGAATTCATTGCACATATGGCAACCCTAAAAAGAAACTACTCACGTCTCCTATGGAATAATGAAAAGAGTTCCAATCTACCTTTGTTTTTAGAAAAAGCTTTAAAACTGCTGAACCTCAACCAAGTTTACTATGAGGTCGAGCATTCTGTGATGTCGAAAGTGTCATGTACGGCATGTAAGGCGGGCGCTGGATTCCTATTACATTATATAAAATTAGGTAAAAGTAAAGAAGAAATTATGAAGATTATATACCAATTTTGCGTCTCTTTAAATATACAATCGGTGCGCGTCTGTGAAGGTGTCACTCAATTATTTGGGGTAAGTTTTTCCTGATAACATGAAAATGTCTAGTGTCTGAAAAAATCCTTAAGAAGAAGACCTAGGCTCAGTTGCACCAAAATGAACTCTCAGCAAATGTAAGGATTTAAGTTAAAAATCATTTTTATCTTTAATAGTTACACTTACTGAGAGTTCATATTGGTGCAACTCAGCCTTAATGTTTTCCAAATACTTATGCGTGAGCTACAGAACGAGATATAACTGAGCTAATGTTATACCTAGTAACCATAACATAAACAACCGTTGTAGAGAGTGACGACTTACATGTTTTTTACAAAGTTATAAACCAGCAAAGGGCATGCTTTGGGAAAGACCTTTTATAATCTACTTGTATAATTGTGTTTTGCAATATATAATCATTTAATAAAGAAAAAACAACTGGACTAACCTACTTATCTAATTTTCAGGCGGAAGTAGTCTATGTTTTAAAACGAGTTACCATCGGACCAGATGAGATTTGCAGTTTTGTAATAGGAGACGCTTGTGGCGATGTGTACAACCCTTACCATGAATGGGAGGTGTCGTTCCCACCAGTTCCAAAACCCACTGTCATCACATTGGAAGCACCTAAAGAAAAGACAGTCACATTCAAAGTATTACAGATTTCTGACACCCATTTTGATCCCTATTACGTTGAAGGTAAATATAAAATACTAAAATATTCGTAACTGTTATTATTTCGAGGTATAATGGTAGGCATACAACTGTTTTGCTTGAACAATTAGTTCATAAAAAGCGGTATCTATTATATATCAGTTTAAATTTAAAAAAAATTAAGTCATAACCTTATTAGTTCCATAAACCTAAAACCAGCCCAGAAAGAGAAAAAGAAGTCAAAATTTTATGATATCGACATCTGCTGATGCCTAGCTAGCTTACTGCTTATCCTTAGTCATACCTCCAACTAGACCCTAGCTGCTTTATTCAGATTTCAGAAATAATTCGCTAAGCCGGAATTGACTTAAACAATTTATTATTTTTTCCCGTGTGGCAGGTAGGAAATAGAGACTTGACCTTGATTTTTTTAAGTTAATATTGTTATAATAGAAAAAGTTTGCTATAGGTAATGTATTCTTCTCCTCTAATATTTTATAAATCTACCTAAGTATTAGACTGAAGTTGGTAAGGGATATTTAATAAAACAGCAATTACTTTTAGGTGCAAACGCAGAATGCAACGAGCCTCTATGTTGCCGGACTTCAAACGGCCCAGCATTGACTGCTGCCGGTCGCGCTGGACGTTGGGGAGACTATCGCAAATGTGACACACCGAAGCGTACCATAGACAACATGCTGAAGCACATCGCTGATACGCATCCGGTTAGTCTTCATAAATAAGCTATAGTAAAATTACTAAGGGGCAAACATGGCTCCATCTTTTATTTCCAACAATATGTATTATTCTTTAGAAGTTTATTGCACGCTGAAAATATATATATATATATACCAATATCTCTACAATTGTTTAAAATTAGATGGGATTAGATAACAATTCCAAATAAGAATTTCCACTATAAGTTAACCCATCAGGGGACATCCGATTTTCCTTGAAGCATTTGTTATAGGTCGAAGTTTAACTTGTGATTTAAATTACCTAACATATTATCGAACCTAGCCTTGCCTTGCCAAGGCTGATTATCGTAGCTAACAAGCTTAAATGATATTAAATTTAAACATAATCATTGACTTACACAATATTATAAGTGAATCGACAAGAATGACGATGCACAAGTGAATGCTGCTTTCATTTTCTCACGAACAAAGACTTTCATGCGATTAACGGAATGTGACAAACAATGCACTTAGGTATTTGATGGAAAAATTATATAGCTTTTATATAATAAATTGAAAAAACGCACTCGGATGCACCATGTGATGTATAATTTTCTCATAATAATAATTACACTTTACACAATACCTAGATTATTACTTGTTGTTCCAAAGAAACATAGAAGTATTATATAGAAGCGAAATTTATGTTACTTTCCCATTGACTTCTATGTAAACACTACTATCCTAAAGGTTAGCTGGTAAATATGCATAGGCTCGTCTATGTGCTTTTTTTATTGCACATAAAAAACATAAAATATATGTTATATCCGTATGTAATTAAGGAATAAGTGTTTTTTCAGGACATTGATTACATTTTATGGACAGGAGACTTGCCTCCCCATGACGTCTGGAATCAAACCAGAGATGAAAACTTGAAGGTATTACAGGAGACCGTGACACAAATGTCTGACATGTTTCCAGGAGTCCCCATATTCCCTGCTTTGGGTAATCACGAATCAGCACCAGTGAACAGGTAAGTAAAAAACATAGAAATGAAATATAGTGGTGTGATTAATTTTAGGTGCTATCCTTTTTCAGAAGTACCTACCTAGCAACTTTTTTTTTTTGTTAAGACTTTTTACAATATATGCTTTTTGGTGTGGTAGTTTATTGTGGTGTAATTTATGACCGCATCCTCATCCTCTAAACCTTTATTGAGTACCTTCATTATTAGATTCGAAGGCATAAGTTGTTCTCCTAGTAAGAAATCTTAATAAGTACTCCCCAACTTATATGTATCTTCATGTGTACATTATGGTGTATACCAGTAAAGAGGTCTCGTATCTTTGTCTTCGCGTGAGTTTTTTTTTTTTTTTTTGGAGCACAACATGTGTGTGACCTTGTATATATCTGGTGGTGAACAGACCTACAAAGTCCATAAATGGGGTCAATCAATAAATATTTTTAGCAATATTGATCGCTCCTACTATGCCGGTTAAATGATGCGGTTAGGAAATGGGGGCGATAATGACGAATTGCATTACGAGTACTGCTTTATCGTCAATTCAACTACCCACTTCGCAACCGCGCCCTGAAAGGAAACTACCATCTCGACAAGAAATTGATACTGTAGTCCCCTGAAAACCGGTGAACCCACAGACTAAAACCGAAACATGACAAGGTCACTTGACGTTTTTTGCATCTGTATGGGCGTTGGTAACGAGACCGGTCGGGCGGCCTAACGAAGTTATAGAGACCTTCCTCCCACCTATTTAGATGAGTCAAATAAAATACCTACTTAAGTATATAAAATATAAGACAATAAATTAAAAATAATTCTACGATTTGTTATCTATAAATCTTGTAAAGAAACACATTCCCACATACTTGCTATCGTCAAAACCAGCATAATCACTTTCATGTTTATCATTCAGTTTTCCGCCGCCATACATCACGTCTCCCGAGCTGAACATAGATTGGTTGTACAACGAGCTGGATGCTCAGTGGAGACGATGGCTGCCAGCCGGGGTGTCCCACACTGTGCGCCGAGGAGCATTCTACTCTGTGTTGGTTCGACCTGGCTTCCGCATCATATCCCTTAATATGAATTATTGCAACAATAAGAATTGGTAAGTAATTTTGCAAGTTATAACACCTTATTTACTGTTATGTAAAATTTATGACTGTTCATCCCTGAATCAGAAGAAATTAAATGGAAAGAAAGCATATATAGCAGTGTGCTGCATTCGGGGTTTAAAGCTTCTTTCAGGGTTCTTTGCATTGATAATCAAGGATAATGCAAATTCGCCACGTCATCTCATCCTTTAACGGGAACGACCTTTATATAGGTAGGTATACTGCAATTAGACCGTACCTAACAAAACTTTGAAGATCACGTATTATGCCACCATATTTACTATTTCTTTTACAATAGTTTATAATTTTACAGGTGGCTCCTCCTAAATAGTACAGATCCTGCCACAGAGCTTCAATGGCTGATATATGAGTTGCAATCGGCAGAATTCAGCGGGGAGAAGGTCCACATCATTGGCCATATTCCACCAGGATACTCCGACTGCCTGAAGGTTTGGAGTCGGAACTATTACGCCATAGTGAACAGATATGAAGCGACTATAACAGCCCAGTTTTATGGTCATACGCATTTTGACGAGTTTGAAATATTTTACGACCCCAAGGACTTGGGTGAGCTGAAATTTTAATTGTTTTGTTTTCTGTCAACTTTTTTGATTATCCCTGCTGATACTTATCAGTTAATTTCTGTTTCTTGCCCTTGTCCCTCACATGCGCTAAAACATTGGTGCAAACCTTTTCCAAATAGGTCGGAATGTATGTATTGGTAAAGCATCGCAAGTATATACGCGAATATCGTACATTTGTTTGAGTATTCTTGCAAATGTGAGGGACCCAAATTAGAAGAATATCGAAAGGTTTCGTAGGTACGTAGATCGTTGTTAACTTATTAACTAAAAGATGCATTATTATTACGTAGGCACTCGTATCTACTACTAATGAAATTTTGAATGAAACTTTTCTGATAATAGTTAGAGATAATGATTTTGTTTATTGAGTTAAATTGGTATGTATACCTACTTAAATAATAATAAAAAAATGTAAATTGCACGTTACTTACAAAAACATTTGGTCTTTGTAAGGATCGTGCTTCTCCAAGTATTATTTAATAAGTTAAATTAAATGATTTATTTTAGGTCGCGCAACAAATATCGCCTTCATAGGTCCATCAGTTTCGCCATATTACGATTTGAACCTCGGGTACAGAATATATTACGTGGACGGCGATCACGACGACACTACCAGGGTAAGTTGGCAATATGTATTCATACAGTTTTCCAATATCAACTTCCTTGTCGCTGTGTATCCAATAAAGTATTGGTAAATAAGGTTGCTGCGGCCGTCAAGAAGTGTAAGAGAAATTTGTAAGGAAGATTGCTAAAGTATTTGAATAAGAATTTCTGGTAAAACTACTTGACTTGCTTGGTTGGTACTCCTTGTATATGTATCTTTGTACGCTTTGTATGCTTGTGTATGATTGGCTCTATTGGCTAAAGAATTTTATTATGTCACGTTCATCCATCAAAGTGTATAACTTGAGTACTTATCTATCATATCTTTGTACGCTTTGTTGTGTATGATTGGTTCTATTGGCTATCTAAAGAATTTTAAAATATCACGTTCAACCATCTATGTGGATAACTTCTCATATCTTATAAAACCTATAATATCTTTGTACGCTTTGTTATGTATGATTGGTTCTAATGGTTATCTAAAGAATTTTAAAATATCACGTTCATCCATCTATGTGGATAACTTGAGTACTTACCTAAGTTTTAAAAACTTGGCTAGAAAAATCGTCTGTTAGAAAAAATATTATAATAGCAAACAGTAGAAAACAAATATGTACTCATGAGATAGACCTATTTTATTCACATGGAGGTCACGAACTCCAATGTATTTTTATTTGTAGGTATTTCTGTTAACCATCCGGTTGCGTGCGTGATTATTTTATACAATAGCTGACATAAAGCCATAAATAACTTAACTGTCTAAGTGAAGGTACATATGTGACTGTACGTAATTTATATGTAAACAGAAATAATAATGAACAATTTGGGAGCTGGAAAGATTTGGCAGTAGGTATCTTACGATTTAAATTTTATACCCACCAGTTGAAATCTTGGGATAAACACCCGTACCTTAGATTATCAAAATTTAATTGTAATATATATTTTTTACCATTTTATTTGGAAAATAAGAAACATACAGTGTCAAACCGAATACAGTATAGGTACCTTTCTTAATAACGAAAGTTTTGATATAGATTCAGCTTTCAGAAAACCAATGACTATTCAACCTTCTAACATAAAAAAAAAAAATTCCAGCTGGTGGTGGATCACGAGACCTGGATTATGAATCTAAAAGAGGCGAACCTATTCGGATATCCCATTTGGTACAAATTGTATTCAGCTCGGTCAGCTTACAATATGCAGGCGTTGCGGCCTCAGGACTGGGACAAATTCATTGACGAGATGACTTCAAACCAGGATACCTTTAATTTATATCACAAGTAAGTATCACAAAAATTCAATCATCTTCATCGCCTGGAATACAAAGGTTAGCCGAGTGTACAGGTAAGATTGTTGCTAAATTGAGGCATATTGTAGTTTAAAGGTCTGAATAAAACGTTTCAGTAAACGATAACAATACCTAGATATTCAGGCCTTGTACAATTTTGAGGGCTATTTATTTAACCAGGAGCCCTACAGAGAAGCCACATCGACAAACCGATGGACGCGTCGATAGAAAAATGGTATAGGAAGATTAGTCTATGGGTAGAACTCGAACGTCAAAAAAAATTAAATCACATGACATTCATTTGTTTTTCGGTTTCGATCAATCGACGCGTCGTCTATCGGTATTTCATGTGGCTTCCCGGTAGGGTCTCTGAAATTATATTCTGAACCACTTTAACACCAGATTGCCCATACACTTATTTGAGTTCGTTCACACATAGGACCTGCATAAACGAAACCCCTTTTGCCCTCTGACCGTCAGTAACTTTTATTCAAAAAACTTCAGACATTATTGGAAGAACAGTCCTCGCAGAGGTACATGCGACGGGGAATGTCGCAAAAGGCTGATTTGCGACGCTCGGTCTGCAAGATCGCACGATCGCCGCGCCCTTTGTGGGCACATAGAAGCACGAATCGACGGATCGACTCCTGCGCCACAAACTTGGCGATCTTGGTTGTATAATGGATTTTCTGTGTCGTAAGTATTTATTATGTTGTCCTAATTACGTGCCTGGAGCTGGGGATATTAATCACGTTAAATAATCAAATCACATAAAATTATACCTACAGCGTTTAATCTGCTTTGGTACCTACTTAATTTAAGGACTTATTTAAAGTAATATTAGGGACACTGAATTCGCAAACGCGAAGTCTACGTTCTACATACGAGCTTTTACACTTCCACTAATACACGACTAATGTTTGTCGCAAAATTTTAATAATACCTATTTTTCTCGGTCATTGTAATATCTTACTATGTTGAATATGTTTTTAAAACCAGAAAAAAAACTTTTTAAATATTATAATTAATTATTACTCTAAACAGAAAGATTTTTACGTATAATTAATTACCAATATAAAAATAGTAATTGAACTTCGACTAACAGCCAAGTTGTAATATTGGAATTAGGTACATTTGTATGGGCAATATAACGACTGCAGAGCCCTTAAGTTATTTGCTTGAAAACAACCCATAACAAATATTACAAAAATACACTTTAATTAATAATAATAATAATTAGGTAAATACTAATATACTTACCAAAAAATATATTTAGGTACCTACCTGTAAATTTACGTGTCACATACTCCTCAATCCATATGAGGAGCCACAACCGTATGTGCCAAGACTGGTATCATAATTGAGGCCCAGCCTATAAGAATCCCATAAGAGTTAGAGAAGTGTCTGATGCAGATTTCCTCATACAAAAGGTCTTAACTGTTATATCCCACATAAACATTAATGGATGTTTATAATTTTTGTAGAAGTCATAAATATGACTGATAAATAGGCTCGTACGTTTTCCTTTATTAAAGTTGGTGTAGGAACGAAAATATAAAAATCCAAAAAAATCCTTCATATTTAAATAATCCCTATAAAATATCCTGATACAGAAAATTTAAAAAAGGAAAACGTACAAGCATCTTTTGTTATCCCTTTAATAAAATGAGAACTTTTTTTTTCAAAAACATTAATGTTTAGGGGTTGAAAACTGTTTTGGTCCGAAAGACGTTTTGCTGCCTAGGTGCTCTAGTCGTTTTGCTGCTCTTTCTCTTATTGAGTGTCGAGGGGAAGGTTTTCATAAATGTATGCTTGCGTTACCGACTCACCGTCATGTGCGGGGAGGTGTAATACTTTGCAGTTAAATTAGCGTGAGCATCGAAAAGCCTCATCAGACACTCCTCAGGCATTAAATATTACTAATTTAAGGTACAGTAAGCGCCAAAAGTCGAAACTGATGTTTATTTCAAACATAATTACTTATCCTTTTGACGTTTACTGTACGTACAGTCGGCAACAGCTTAGGTTATACATTTCTGTTAGTTCTTCCTCGCTCTAACATAACGAATTTGCAATTGGCGGGAGCAAGACAGATGTTGCCGACTGTACATGTAAAAAACGAACGGGACATGGATGGTATGTACCTATTGATGATAGCAATTTACACTAAATGGATTTATATCTAAGAATATTAAAATTTCATTTATATCTTTAATCAATTCTCCCAGGAACGACAAGCGTACCTATATATATCAAAACTCTTATAAACATGTTTTTATCTATATTAACACTAATCTATACTAATATTATAAAGAGAAAAAAAAATGTTCCGTATAAATTCCAAAATTCTTTCACTGATAAAAAGCTCATGCATCATGCACAATCATGGGCAGTATTTTTTTTGACCACAATTCTTTTAAAATAAAAGAGGAGTGAAACCGCGGTTCATAACTAGTTTAAAATAAATTAAAAACTAGGAATTCAGTTTTAACTTAAACTTTACTTGCAATTTTTTTATTTTTTTTTAATATTTAAGGTATTTCTGTCCATATCCCGTTGATTTTTTCCACCCTGAATTATTTACTTATTACCTCAGCACAGGAAATGGATTCGCGAACAGAACGCCGAAAAACATGTAAATGTTGTTTGCAGTAATATATAAGTATATATCAATTTTTTAAAGAACAAAGAGGTGTAGATTTTATTTGGCTACTCGATCCTAATTACATAATTTTTGACAGCCTCCGTAGACTAGTGGTTGCGCCTTTGGCGTTGTATCCGGAGGTCGTGGGTTCGATTCCCACCCATGGCAAAAAAAAAATTAGTGCGTTTTTTCTGTACAGCTTGTCATGGTCTGGGTGTTTATAAAGTATGATATGTATTATATCGTTGCTTCTGGTACACATAGTACCTACAAACCTAGAGCTTAGTTTTTGACTAGAGAAATGTGTAAATTGTCCTATTTATTGTTTTAAAACGACTACTTAAAACGGCAGGTATTATTTTAGAATCATAAATCAAACTTTGCTTGTCTTTTGAAAAGTTAATAGATTGTTTATAAAGAGTATCTAATTAGGATCAATTAAGTAATATTTAAACCTCCACGTTCTTATTTTAAAAAATCTACTTTAATATCACTGAAAAATTTGTAACATTTATTTATACGTTTTTAAACGTTCGAGTTCGAAAATCCATTTCCTGGTTTCTTAACCTCAGATCAGTAATGTAGGTATATACTATACTTTACTGAGGCTCTACCAAGGGTTTGCGCATTGTAGAAACGTAACGTTTTCTTTTACGTATACGTGAGCAACAACCAATAGGATCGCTTTATTCAATCCTGTTACCAAAAATAAAGCGATCCTATTGTTTGTTGCTCACGTGAACGTAAATGAATACGTTACTTTTCTACAATGTGCAAACCTATGGTAGAACCTCTGATCTGATTACAGTATAAGGTTACAGATAATCCTTGGCCTAGTTATTAATATGTAAATACAATTTTCTTCGCTTGGGTTTCCTAAACAACTGTATAATATGGCTTTTTTTCCTATTCTTTAGCCCTTCTACGGAACAAGTTTAAAAGGTGGTGGATTTATATGAAGTTAATATAAGGTGGGTATTAAAGTTGTAAATTTCTTTGCATGTTCTGAATTTTTGTATCAGATAAGTACATAAACCTTGTTTTATAAATTATTAAGTTGTAGACCATGATGTACCTACTTGAAACTAGAAAGAGGCTAGTCACCACGACCGACACAGTCGGGTAAAAAGTGGCTACATCGACTTAAAGCTGCGAGGAAATGATAACAGCGGCAATATTCTGTTTCTTATAACAGAAACACTAGCTTGTCAAAATAACGAAATCCAATAAAAATTACATACACAATCAACAACAACGATTAGTAAAAAAGCCATGAACTCTGTTCTCTCTGCCTATGGCTTGAAAGTTTTTAGCATTTCGTGACGTGGTCATTGATTGTACCTACATAAAGGAGAAATATAAAGGATTTCGTTATATTGGCAATCTGAAGGTTACGTATTATAGTCCGTATAATATTTGTATTATTTTTTTCAGGATGTCGATGATAATGCAAATTCCCCAAGTGGCATACCAAATACCCAAATTCGTGATGGGTTTGGGCTGAACATTCCCTAACTATGACTGGACCTAGATCTAAAATACATTAATTTGTTAAATAATTAATTTAATTGGAAACAAACTTCGTTGTTTTTATGTACATAAATGTTTACCATTAGGTTATTTAAAATTATCATTCGTGCCTTAATAAACAATTTCAGTCTTTTGAATTTTGAACTGAAGAAAATGTACATAAGTTAATATCAAATAAAGAACAAATGCCTTGTGTAAATAAAACTATTTTTATATATCTATAATTTTTGAGAATATATTTAGTTAATAATGTGAAATGTGTTTTATTTTTAACTTATAAGTTTATAAAACAACGAGAAAAAAAAATATTCCAAAGATTTTTTTTAATGAGAGCTCGGCATGTGATTTCATATTGGAAGCAGTATGAAGGTCCAGAAAAAATATATAAGAACTATTTTTATATATCTATAATTTTTGAGAATATATTTAGTTAATAATGTGAAATGTGTTTTATTTTTAACTTATAAGTTTATAAAACAACGAGAAAAAAAAATATTCCAAAGATTTTTTTTAATGAGAGCTCGGCATGTGATTTCATCTTGGAAGCAGTATGAAGGTCCAGAAAAAATGCAACCAACAATTACAAGCTACATTACTTTGATTTAATTACATTACATTAATTTGTTTATTACATCTATTAAGCCAGCTTAAGATGCCTATACTTCGTCGTTACCTGCTCAGGCTAACCCAAGATTAACATAATTAGGGCTTTAAAGCAGAGGCGTAGCTTCTAAAGGGCGATTCCGTAGCCATCAGACCATGATCACCAAGCCTTACTTACTAGGCTAAAATAAGAACCTAATTTCGTTTTTAAGATATTAATGTTTCAATATTTTAATCAATTATTTTTGTTATACGTCATTATAACGCTAGCAAAGAAGACAGGCTGCTGTTTAAAAAATAGATGTTATTGGAAGTTCTTTTCTATTGGTTACCGCGAAGTGAACCGAAAATTTAGGTCCGATAATACTCTACAGTTTATTAAGCGTGTTTCTAGAAACTTATCTTCTATACAAGAAATCTTGTGAAGCTTTATTATTGTCATTATCTATAAGAATAGCAATGATATATATATATATATATATATATATTTATTATTACCATGCTATAAGATACATAAACAATATATTATATTACGCATTCATTAATAAAGGTGCATATCGCATCACGTTTATCCAATAGTTTGTTTTCAACATCTTTTAGTCTATTACACCGTGTACGTAGTACTCTATTTAATCAGTGATAGCGTGCTTGTGACGTCAGGCAGATTTTTTAGATTTCAAATATTAATATCTCAAAAACCAGTTAATTATTTTAAAATTAAACGAAATTAGTTTCTTATTGCCTACAATAAGATATACTTATGATTTAATAAGCTATACTTATGATTTTTTTTATTTTCGTCGGAAGCCCATTGAGTTGCGTTCAAAAGTGAAAAGTACTTTTTAGTAATATAATTTAATGTGCGACCGAATTATCTGTTCAGAAGGACAAATAGAGAAGTAATGAATAAATGAATGAACTAACAATGGCAACACTTAAAGCGACGCTGCCGCCTGAATAGATAAGCCGGTGGCACTGTACTTAACATACCTATATGTTGTTTTATAAAGGAAAATGTGCAGAACAGAAAACCGCAAATTTCTTACAAAATATTTTATTGCTATTAAGTCTTTCATAAGTGTAAGAGAGCTCATAAGCATCCCTAAAGCTTATCTAATTCACTGGTAAATCAAAAAATATACCCAACTATGGTACATAAAACAATAAAAAAAATACATTATTAGGCTACTTGGGCACCGAGGACTCTGTTTGAGTCGAGAAGTCTCTGTTAAATTCCGTTATCTGTACCACTGGTACCGAAAGATAGTTACAGTCAGCCGTAGAAATTGCTGAACCACCTAGGAAGCCAGCCACACGAAATTCACTTAAGTACATTGTTATGACAATGACTATAAATAAGTAAATCAGGACATCTTGATATGGTGCGACAAAGTTCTAAAGTGGGTCAGTAATTAATTCTGGCAATGATACCAGAGCGGTGGGACACAAATTTACAGAACAAGAAATAGTTAACCATTAGTGTATATTACCATAGTCTGATATATTTAATTGTTTTGGTGAGCATTAAACATTAAATTAAAATTATCATTCAAATAAAATTGTGACAAAAATATTTACAAACTAACACAAACATACAAACAAAAATAAACATTAAAATTAAATCAAATTAAAATCATCATTGCATCAAGAATACACAATTACTAACAAAAATCATCATTTAAGTATATTTAAAAAGTTTTGAGTATCATCAATTTATTAAATACCCTGCTGTATTACTAACCTATCCTGTATTGTAATATAAAACACTGGTTTAATGAGTACGTTTTTTTAATACTTAATAATTTTGTTAAACAAACTAGCAACTGTTAATATTAGCGATATCTCAAATGCAATTTTCTGTTATAGAAATGCCTGCACTTCAAACATTCTGTTTGTAAAATTATTTAACCGCCACAATACGAATTTCCAAGCTCAGAGCTATTTATTACTGTCATTACATTAATAATATTAAACAATAGTATTTTTGGGATGTATTGCGGAATAATGCGGAAATTAACAGTTGACAGATTAATTAATAAAATTGAGTAGGACCATCATAACAGGAACAGCAGATTAAAAAATAATAATAAAAAATAGCAAATTGTTTCAGTTTAACTAAGATATTTTAGGCTTTTTTAAGTTTCATATTATAAGGCACAAGGGACTGTTTTCATCCAAGCAGACGTTGTTTCGTAAGCTAGTATGATTGGAAACATATGATAGATCTACAGAACTGCTCTCTTAGCCATAGGAACATATGGATCAACACAATGTATGAATTTGATGTTTCGGAAAGATGTCACCGTGTAAACGAATGGAAACGAAATATCATCTCCATACATTGGGTATCAAGATGTTTGATTGATGGCGTTGTCAATGTGTTCTTGGCTAAGGGGTAGAACCATGAGTTTGCAGACCTACAAGTCAATCAATTAATACATTGTTGTTTAACAATATTGATCGCTCCCACCATGCCGGACAAATGATGTGGTAAGGAAATGTGCGTCGACAAAGACGTATTTGCATTATGAGTCTCTCAGTATTCTCGCTGCTTTTCGTGAAATTAATCGCCCGTTTCGTCACCGCACCATGAATAGCCGTTACTAAGTTAGGCTCTCAGATAGAAAAGGTTGATTTGTTTTAAAAATATAAGCTATTGGTAGTTCCCCACGTATTAAGGTTACGTTAATACCATAGCAAAAACTTATGGTGTGCTACTGATCGCTTATCCGAAATGCTGTCGGTTATTCTATCATTCCATTGACTGGAAAAGACTAATGATAATGTTACACGTTTCTATATCATGGCCACACAATATAGTACACTGAGAAATGGCCGCAAAATATTTAAATTAAAACATATACACCTAAAAGAGAGCATAAAACATCATTGGGTAAATTCCTTTTAACATCGCTTGTTTATTAATAAAATATTTTGTTTTTTTGGTTTCACAGTTATTAATTATCTAGAGATAATTAATAATTGTCTGAAACTGTGAAACCAAAAAAACAATTCTACTATTTTTATATAAAATATTTCCTTAAAAAAATATAGGCAAACATTTTATGCATACAGCAAATATATCAAAATAAAATAACTTTTATTTTAAGATATACCAAAATTTGCAGCCATTTGTACAAGGGCCGTTCCAGGATTTTTTTTAAATGAAAATAAATTATATATTGGGAATAAAAATTGGTCATAAAATAGAAATTGGGCAACTAAAGCCTATTTATTTGCACAACGCTTTTTAAATGAATTTACGCCCTAGATACATTCGGTGACTAAAAATTTATTAGGTTTATTAATTAATTTAAATGCATTTTTAAAAAGCCAATCAATTAAAACATTATACAGTGTGCATTGTACAAACTGAAGTGTAAGGAAAACATCACCAGACATTTACATTTGTCTTTTTTTATAAAAAAAAAACAGCAAAATGGAATGGTTAATCAATATTTTTCCTGAAGATATGAAAAAATATTAATTGGTAAATTGTAAAAAGCAAACAACCTAGAATCAAAATCAGTCTCTGATTTATGGCTATAATATTATTTATTAAGTGTAATCTAAAATTAGAGGAATGTTATTATTAATTTTTTATTAACTTAAAGCTGCTAATAAGCAATTTTTTGTCATTTACCAAAATCAATTTACTATAAGTATAGCTTCTAAAAATAACTTAATAATATAAGCAACTATATACAAGAAACAAATTATTATTTAATTGTCATTTATTTTGCATTTATAATACATAAAAGGTATTATAGACTATTATTTATCACATTTCTTAGGAATGAAATATTACTGAAGTCCAAATATATAAGGTATATCATAAATAACATACAAAAAGTAAAGTTTTTTATGTATACATAAAAAATATCCTATTTATGTAATGCTATTCATCAATTAGATGTTTCAGTCATTTTAACTGTAAAATCTTCATAGTTAAAAATGTTTGCACACTTCAATATTAAAACAAACCAAGAATGAAGTGTCTAAGAGATGTAAAAAATGTTTTATAAAATAGATTCATTGTTCAAATTAAAAAGCAATACCTAACTAAGTTAATAATATTAGTAAAGCTCAAATGAAAATTTTTAAGCTTACTATTACAAAAAAATGGCACTGTAATTTTAATTGAGAATCATAGTAAAAAATAATAAAAATGTCATTATAATAAAAGATATAATAAATTAGGCTAAAGTCTACGGAGGTTTCTTTTGCTTTTAAATGTACAGACCGAGGCTATAGACCTCTTTCTCTTAGAAGGGCTTGGCACTTCTAGATCATATTGAAAGCATTTTTTATAAGGATGTCTTTCACAATTACATTTCTTACAAAATTGGAATGAACATGTACGGCTGCTGCATTCTGCCCATTCTTCACCAGATTCTTCTTTTGTAACTTTGGCGGGTTGGCGACAACGGACACAAGATAATTGTACTCTGGAGTCCAATGATGCTGACTAAAAAATATAAAATAATATATTTTAGTACACAATAAAATTAGATGGTTGGTTGAAGGGCATGCCCTAGGAGAATGAATAACCTTGAGCGTTGTTTTATAAAAAATACTTATAAAACTATATATTTTTTTTATTTTTTATTTGTTAATACTGATTCTTATAATAACTAACTAAATGGCAAAACCAAATAATTAAATATATGAATGGTGTTTTTAAAAATGTTCAGCATATCAGTTTTTTATGTGCAACCTTTTATTAAATGTGACATCATATTGCTTATGGGATCAAATTGTGAAAAGTAATGTCTAAATTAGAGGAAATGCTCATTTATTTACGGGATCAATATAATTCTTCAAGTATACAGGCTGAATTAGGTCACGATCCGACCTCAGCATCGCTGCCACGGATCGCTTTTTTTTTAGTCCAAGTTCGTTCCGCGAACAGAAATTTTAACACGAAAAGTTAGCCAGGCTACTTTGAAATGAAATATGTTTATTTTGCAAGAATATGGTGTTACAGGGCCGTGTTCGGAAACTAACACTTTAACACTGTGTAATGTCATTACACTATATGCATCTCTTCTTCTCTAAGCATTTTTCAATATTTTTGTCGCACTCTGTTACTGGGTAATGACACTACACTATATGCATCTCTTGTTCTCTAAGCATTTTTCAATATTTTTATCGCACTCTGTAACAGTACCTCTCTTCTTCTCTAAGCATTTTTCAATATTTTTATCGCACTCTGTAACACTTCCAGTGTTAAAGTGTTACGTTTCCGAACACGGCCCAGGAGTGTGTTCGGAAACGTAACACTTTAACACTGGGTAGTGTTACAGAGTGCGATAAAAATATTGAAAAATGCTTAGAGAAGAAGAGATGCATATAGTGTAGTGACATTACCCAGTGTTAAAGTGTTAGTTTACGAACACGACCCAGGGTCGTGTTCGGAAACGTAACACTTTAACACTGGAAGTGTTACAGAGTGCGATAAAAATATTGAAAAATGCTTAGAGAAGAAGAGATGCATATAGTGTAGTGACATTACCCAGTGTTAAAGTGTTAGATTACGAACGCGACCCTGAATGGTAAATGTTGATATTGATCTACATACTCTGCCATTAATGGCGTGCAAAATCTATTTGTTATACACAATTATAAATGTTAACAATTAATTTAATTTTCCTAATATGTGATATATAGGATCGTTAAAACTATTTTTTTACAATCTAATATACCTACACTTATGTTTTAAATATTATACAATTATGAAGCCATGTATTTAACAATTAATGTAACTTTTTGACAGATGTTTGTTTACATGTGAATATCTATCTTCAAGAAAGTGATATTTGACACTTGATGCTATGCGAATGACAGGAACAATTTTGTTAAAATATTTTATTACCATATATTAATTTTATGCTATTATGCTGAACAAATGAATGCCCACAACAGACAGAACTTTATACCTTGTTCTTTATGTACGGATGGAAAACTATACAAAGGTTCAAGAGGATTGTCAATCCACACAACTCGACGCCATCCCTTACACTTTTCGAATCCACGTCCACATGTAACAAATACTTCTGCAACACCTAACATACCACCAAGCTCTGACATCGTTCAATTCTCTTAACAAGATCATCCAAACGCTGCCACAACACCTTTATGGGAATATTTATCAAAATTGAAGTGTAATAACAAAATTATCAAAAGAATTCCTAGGGGGGCTCGCATATCCGTAGCACGTTCTCTTGGAGAATGTATATCAAAAGTCGTAATGGAAAATTCTGTGGAATCTTGGCAGAATCTTTTCACTTTTTCTTATTCGGTATTACATATCAAAAATTTAAACAATAAATCATCATTAACAAACCAAATCAAAATTAATGCCACCAATATTACAGTTCCAGGTATACAAGATATTAATTATAAGCAGTCAAACTATTGTAAGGAAAAAACCGTAGAAACAACAATATCCGAAGGCAATATAAGAGGTGCTGCCATGATTCTTTTTTTAGATAATTGCATCGCGACTAGTACCAATGACACCTTACAAGCTCTACAGGATAAACATCCTCTACCATCTCCATCCACCCAGTTTCCTAGTCCACCACAATTAAACCAACCTACCACTTTTCAAGTAGAGAAAGATGTGGTTTTTAAAATTTTAGGTACTTTTCCCAATGGCTCAGCAGGTGGTTGGGATGGAATAACACCCCAGCATCTAAAAGATTTAATCAGTCCACAAACCGCAGATGCTGGAGATTTCCTCCTCATGCACCTCACATCTTTAATAAATTTAATGTTATGGGGTAATGTAAACCAGGAAATTATTCAAGTTTTATACGGGGCAAATTTGGTTGCACTAACTAAAAAAAATGGAGGTATACGCCCAATTGCCGTGGGTAGTACTTTTAGACGGATCGCATCAAAATTATGTTGTAGGTTTACAGAGAAAAAATTATAAATAAATTAAAGCCACATCAATTAGAATTTGGTATTAAGGGCGGCTCGTAAGCAGCTGTACATGCAGCTAGAACTTTTGTAAATTCAGATAATTCCAATTATGATATTTTACTTAAATTAGATATAAAAAATGCTTTTAACTCTTTGGATCGTGGTGCTTTGCTCTCAGAAGTACAAAATTTTCTTCCTGAAATTTATAGTTATCTTTGGCAAAGTTACAGTACCCCATCTAAATTAATGTTTCAAGGCAATACTATAAATTCCAGTGTAGGTTGTCAACAAGGAGGTGGGTCTCCTCCACTTGGCCCAGTAATTTTCAGCTTAACTATTCAATCTATTATTAGTTCTTTAGATTCGAAATTCAATTTGTGGTATCTAGACGATGGTACTCTTGGAGGTAAAGCTGATGTTGTTTTTAAAGACCTTCAAGAGATTATAGAAAAATTTTCATGTTTAGGTCTTACTTTAAATTTCAATAAATGTGAAATTTTTATAGCAGAACATTTACAACACAACGACCGTCAACAAATATTAGATAAGTTTAATTCTATTGCTCCCAATGTAACAATTTTAAATAGACAATCACTTATGTTCGGATTAATAGTCATGGCTAAGCACTGGCTCAAGTCGTGCTCACGTAAGTAATACTCAAACGATGCTTAGCCGAGCAACCACTTCGCACTATAATAGTCGAGTAAATATACGCAGCTAAGCCAAGCAACGTCTCAAGCGAATGCTCGCTGAAATATGTATATTACTTGAAATCCTGGTGCAAAAAACCTCAAAGTATTGAGAAGTTACATTTCCATGGAGATAGGTAATCCTCTACTGTTGAAGTTTTATAATATAAAATGTTTAATTTGCACTGAAAACAGAAGAAATCATAGATTTTGTATTAATAAATTATGAAATACACGCAAGAAATAAAAGGAAACTAGAAGAATAGGGAACAATATTTATAAAACGACAAAAAAATTCATAATTACATAATCAACAGAAACTTAAAAAATAACAGTCTAACATGAAGAATCTAACGCTGAGCATGACTTTAGTAAAGGAATATCGAGACTAATGCTTTAGCCTGAGCCACCGCTCGGAGCACCGACTATTATAGATACAACTGTCACTTTGATAGTTCTAAGCAATGGCTCGTGCTAAGCACTGGCTTAGCAACAACTATTAATCCGGACATTACATTTTTAGGTGCCCCAATTTTTGACGATGCAATACCAAATTTATTAAATTCTAAATTAAACCTTTTTGATGCAATGTCTGAACATTTAATGAATATTCATCCACATATTGCCATTTTTATATTGCGTTATTGTTTATATACCCAAGTTAAATTATTTTTTACGATGTTGCCCAATTTGGAAATTTACGTCGATTACAAAATTATTTGATATAAATATTAGAAATCTTTTGTCAAAAATTTTAAATATAAATTTTGATGATAGAAGTTTTATACAGGCTACTCTCCCTATAAAATTTGGTGGACTAGGAATTCGTTTGCCATCAAATGTCGCGCTACCAGCTTTTTTGTCCTCTGCACATGCTTCGCGCTCCCACATCGGTAATATACTGAATATACCTTTAAACGAAGTGGGAGTGTGGAACATGGACGAGGCTAGAACAGCATGGAGATGTATGTATCCGTCTTCCGATTTTCCACAGGAGGCAGGCGTGCAAAAACTCTGGGACTTGCCCGGTGTTGAGATAACATACAACAATTTACTAGAGGGAAGTAGTAGTGACTCGGACCGGGCAAGATTACTTGCTTTAAGAGAACCTGAGTCTGGTTTATGGTTGCACGCCTTGCCCTCCAAACATATCGGTAATCTTTTAGAAAAAAATACTCTTCAAATTTCAGTATCCTTACGGTTAGGAGCACGAATATGCGAGCCCCATCAGTATCCGTGCGGAAGAGACGTGGACATGTCCGGTCACCACGGGCTTTTATGTGTAAGAAGTGCTGGTAGGATTTATAGACATTGTGGTCTAAATGAGCTAATTCGGCGAGCTCTGACTACAGTGTCTATACCTTCTATTCTGGAACCGCCCGGCATATGTCGCGACGATGGCAAAAGGCCGGATGGTGCCACCGTTGTACCATGGAGCCTTGGTAAGAATCTGGTGTGGGATGCGACGTGTGTAGACACTCTGGCACCGTCCCAAGTCAGATATACTTCCCTATGGGCAGGGGCGGCTTCCGAGCAAGCGCAAACCCTCAAACGTCGCAAATATTCTACCTTAACTGAGGATTACATATTTGCGGCATTTGCGGTGGAAACACTGGGTCCGTGGTCGTCGGACACAAAAATGTTAGTTAAGGAGATTGGTGCAAAATTAGTTCACGTCTCGAGCGACCCAAGAGCGGCGACGTTTTTCTCTCAGAAAGTTAGTTTAACTATCCAGAGGGGAAACGCCGCCAGTGTCTTGGGCACTATGCCGCACGGCACTAATTTAGACGATATTTTTAATTTTTAGGTTTTACATAGGTTTTTTATTGTTAGGTATTATTTGTTAATTAGTTATATTTTGTTGTTTTAATTTAATTATATTATTTTATTTCTTGAATATATATTAATTATTTTATATATAATATCTGCTTTAGTTTTAAAAGTTCGATTAAACCTAAAAAATAAATATTATGTAACTAAATTCAGCTTTGGTATGTTTAGTTTGTTAATTAAATTAATATTGTGATATTATAAAATTATTGTATTTAAATAATAGTTAATTAAAAAATATTTGTAATTTCAATTATTTAATTTAAAATAGTGCTTCTTGTCAAAAAGTGGCATCAAAAATCAACACCGACCGTTTCTGCATTTTAGCATCGCTAAAAAAAATGACATGGCTGTGTTGAAACGGGCAGTCGCGCTAGTTTTTGATGGCACCACGAAAAACTCCCCGCGCTACCGGTCGGAACATAGGTTAGTTAAGTGTTTATACAGAGTCAGAGTGAAATTTTCAAATGAAAATGGGCTTTCGAGAAAAATAAAAAAAGTATAGGGTAACTTCGCCAGTTTGTCGACCAGCTCTAATTCTCGACCATTTGTCGGATATTTATATTTTTTATTATTTTCAAAATTAGACTGTAAATAACGCTCTCCTTTGCGTCTCCATATTCGCTGCCATCAATCTGATTTAACAGAATTCTATATTCATCAGTAAAGAGAACATGTCCCCACTCGTCAAAGTCCCAATGATGATGTTCACGAGGAAAGTATAATCGGTTTGTGCGGTGGTGTCTCTCAAGTTTTGGTGCTTTGGTATAAATGAGCCTATATCAACTTCCTCGAATCTTCTGCGAACTGTCCGCTCACTCACTCTTACTCCTCGAACCTCCTCCAATGCATTTCAGGCCTACACCGCCGTAAGTTGTAGATTTCATCTGCCCTGATGAGTTCTGATAGCGTTAAATCAGGCATAGTTAGATGTTCGTAACTTATCAATAAGCAAGAAAACACAAAAGTCTCATAAAACTGCAATATAATGTTTTTCAAATGGAATTTATGAACTTTACGGAAAATCTATTTCGAAGCAGTCGATAGAGATGTATGAATGACAAATTAAAGGCATTAAGTTCGCCTATGTAAAATTTTATTATGTAATTTTGTGCAATAAAGTATTTTAAATAGAAAAATGAAAAATTAAAACAAACGAATGAAAAAAATGACTGTTGACATTTTCAAATTAGACGTTCTTAAAAAATATATGTAAAAAATTATGTGTTCCGCTAATTCTGCCGGTGTGTGTATTATGGTAAAATATGAAATAAGCGTTTTTTAATGCGTTTTCTATAATATTGTAGTAAAATCAAATGGTCGAGAACTGAACTACAATTTTAATAAATTTTCAGTTTTCGAGCATGTGGTCGATAACTGAAAGCCATCTCCGTGCAAGTTCTTTATCGTATTTGACAATGGGTGAAAACATATTTAATTTAATTTATGATAATGACCTTATTAATGGATTTATTTTAAAGGCCAGTTTTCGTCCACGTAATTTTGACATTTTTAATCAGTACCATCAAGTCAAAAAACATTTGGTCGAAAACTGAATATGCACTATTTGTACTATTATTTCTTCTGTGCACTCTAGTTTTAGACCGTTTTTTAAATCTGAACGAAAATACACAATAATAGTATAGGATATGTTAAAAAAAGTTGAAAATAAATATCATTTATCTTATTGCCTATATTTTATATAGTTTAACACTTTATTTACTATTTAAAACCTTATTACTTATTTAGTGGTCGAAAAGGAGGTTGTATTAAAAAAAAGATCGTAAACAACGGCTGATTTGTTTATTTGTAAATTAATTCTTCGGGGTCTAAAAAAAAAAATACTGTTACAAACGTACTCTGCAGAGGCTCTGAAAAAAGCATTAACTGAAATTCTAATCATCATCATCAGCTTATCGCAGTCCATTGCTGGACATGGGCCTCTCCCAAGTCACGCCATTGGTCCCTATCCTCCGCTCTTCGCTTCCAGTCTCTGCCAGCCACTTTCCATCTAGCTGCAGGGCGTCCTACGTTACGTGCGCCAAGACGTGGTCTCCACTCTAATACTCGCCTGCTTCAACGATTTTCTATCCTGCGGCAAATGTGCCGGCTCGCTGCCACTTCTGTTTGCTAAATGTCGGTGATTTTAGTTGTCTTATGAATATCCTCATTCCTGATTTTATGCATAAGAGAAACTCCTAGCATAGCTCACTGAGCGACCTTGAGTTTGTGGACCAGCCTTACCTAAGTGTCCACGTTTCGGCGCCGTATGTCATCACTGGTAGGACGCACTGAATGAAGACTTTTGTAATGAAGTGGCGTATCTTCCCGAACGCTGTTTATTCCAACTGCACCCTTCGAGAGTTACACCGTCCAAAATGACGGGTCTCAGACTGGTCGTTGAACATGACCTTGGTCTTTTCAGATTCATTCCGAGACCCGCCCGTCGAGAGGCACAGTTTAAACTGTACAGCATTTCCTGCAGCGACTCCGAGAAGAGGACAATATCGTCGGCAAAGCGAAGATGAGATGCGTTCTCCGTTTATATTTATACCCAGTCCTTTCCAATCTAAAGTCTTGAAGACGTCTTCAACTGCATTAGTGAACAGCTTCGGCGACCCACCCTGGCCCCTGTCTCACTTCACGATGCAGTTGAATAGACCTTGTTTCATCGCTTTGTACACGGGCAGTCTTAGAAGCAGCTCTGTATATGCATCTCAACACCTCGATATACCGCCAATCTATCTGGCATCGCTGTAGGGACTCCATTACACATACTCCCAGGTTTCGATAGAGTCGAAGGCCTTCTCATAGTCCACGAAGGCGGCATACATGGGCTGATTATACTCTTTGGTTTTCTGTATAATCTGCCTCACCGTGAGTATGTGTTCTATGGTGCCGTATCTTCCTCGAACCCCAGCCTGTTCTGAAGGCTGGCAGTCGACAAGACGTGAGTCAGTTAGTGATGACACTCGAAAACAGCTTATAGACGTATCAGAAGTGAAATGGGCCTGTAATTCTTTAAAAGGTATTGTTGCCCAATTTGAAAAACATGACCATCACGCCTCTGTGCCTAACCTTTGATATGTTCCCGCTTTGTATGACGAAGTTAAACAGGCGCTGCAGCCTTTTCAAGACCGCATCACCTCCTGCTTTCAGGAGCTCAGATGTAACTTCGTGTTCACCAGGAGCTTATCCATTTTTGTGCAAAAGTGTACTATCGAATATTATTGTGCAAAAGTGTACTAATTTTGTAGAATAAGCATTCCTTCATATACATACATATCTTCACGGGTGCCTTACGGCGCCCGAGACCGCCTGGACGGCCCCATGGTACCCAGCGGAGGGGTTTTAATCCCACCTAGTCGTAGCCGATGGTATGAGTCTACACCGAACAAGTGGCTAACTCGTCGCGATGTTTTGAATAGACTCAATAACCCATCTATAAACAGTTTCACAAGTTGGTATAGTGAAACCGGGACCGACAGCTTAACGTGCTCTCCGAGGCACTATAGTGGTGTTGTCAAACAAATGTACATATTTTTTTAAATTAAAAACTCATTGGTACACACCGGGATTCGAACCAGGGACCTAATTGTCTTTAAGTTCAAGGTCTAACCAACTCGGCCACCACGTATAGTAAGCATTCGTATAGTAATATTAAGTGTGAGTTGTGTAGCATTTACGCAGTGTTTGTGTTGATCTCGGTGTTTGTGTTATCTCAAAAATCCCACTATCTTCAGTAAATTGGCGGTACCCATTTTACTATAGGTTATTTTTTCTTTTTCACTTGATATTGGCAAGGCTATAACATATGCTTACATACGGTCATGTCGCCATTCCTTTTTCTACCCTAGTCCTTTCCCTGTCCATCCCATTATCCCACTTTTACTTTAATTCAATAAAATTTAAATCTACCTTCACTAGACACAAAAATTACTCGTAAGAGTGGAGGCCATTACTTAAAAGAAGAACCTAATTTTGTTTTTGAAGGATTCGATTTTAATCAATTATTTTTGTGATACGTCATTATCAATCTAGCAAAGAAAACAGGGGTCTTATTCCGAGTTTGCAACCGCTAAAGACGACAAGACGTTGCGTAAACTATAAATATTGAAATATAAGTTCTATTTCAATGGATATATAGTCTGTATTAGGTAAGCTATAATAATGCCGCCATCTTGAAATACACGAATTCTTCGCAAGTTTGAACATATTATGAGCATTGGAATTTCAACTCTATATTTAATAAGATAGAACTTATATTTCAATACGTATAGTTTACGCAAAATGCGCGACGGTGAACGTGTCAAAACTCGGAATAAAGCCCCAGGCTGCTTTTAAAAAAATGTCAATGTCACAAGCAAGTGTTTCTATTGGTTACCGCGAAGTGAAATGAAAATTTGGGTCCGATAATACTCTACAGTATATTAAGCGGTATACGTATTTTTAGAAACTTATCTTCTATACAAGAAATCTTGTGAAGCTTTATTATTGTTCGTAGCTATAAGAATAGCAATAAAACTTAAAAATTATACTTTTTTTTTATTACCATGCTGTAAGATACATAAACAATATTATATTACGCATTCATTAATAAAGGTGCATATCGCATCACATTTATCCAATAGTTTGTTTTCAACATCTTTAATGTCCGGATTAATAGTCGTTGCTAAGCCAGTGCTTAGCACGAGCCATTGCTTAGTAGAACTGTCAAAGTGACAGTTGTTTCTATAATAATCTGTGCTCCGAGATAGCTTGAGCCGTTGCTCGGCTAAGCATTAGTCTCGATATTCCTTTAAGTCGTGCTCAGCGTTAGATTCTTCATGTAGTTCTTAAGTTTCTGTTGATTACATAATTATTAAATTTCTTGTCGTTTTAAGAATATTATACATTAGTTTTCCTGTATTTCTTTCCTTTATTTCGTTTTTATAATTTATTCATACAAAATCCATGATTCTTTCTATGCCAGTGCAAATTATACATTTAATATTATAAAACTTCAACAGTAGAGGGTCACCTATCTCCATGGAAATCCAACATGCAACATCTCAATACTTTGAGGTTTTTTGCACCAGGATTCCAAGTAAATACATATTTCAGCGAGCATTTTGGGGCGTTGCTTGGCTTTGCTGCGTCAATTTACTCGACTATTATAGTGCGGAGTGGTTGTTCGGCTAAGCATCTGAGTATTACTTTCGTGAGCACGACTTGAGACAGTGCTAAGCGATGACTATTAATCCGGCAATTAGTCTATTACAGCGTGTACGTAGTACGTTATTCAATCTGTAATAGCGTGCTTGTGATGTCACACAGATTTTTTTAGATTTCCGATTTCAAATATTAATATCTCAAAAACCAGTTAATTATTTTAAAAATAAACGAAATTAGTTTCTTATATGCTATATTTTCGAAATAAAAAAATTAATAACATTTTTTTATTTTCGTCGGAAACCCATTGTGTGAATTAACGTAAAATGCTAAAAGGGGGCAAAAGCACAGAAGAAATAATAGTACAAGTACAGAAGCTCCACTCCGAATGATCAATTAAATAAATAACGACTCTTGCACCGACACAATAAAGCCATAAGGCACACCATATTGTCTATGAAACTAAATATTGCTTTTCCGTGTAGGCACAAAAGAAATAATAGTAGGTACAATTAGTATAAGGTACATTATGTGGAATGATATAAGATGAAGGAAACAGATTGAACCTAACTACTAAGTTGAAAGAAAAACCTCAGATTAATAATAGAAAAACTTACAAATACATTGCCTCAGTATATTTGCTTAGTCTATGATATTTATTATTAAACAACGTACGTACCTAATTGGAAAAATAAATAAGTATGACGATCAAGTAGGTATGTATGTTGTTTACCTATCAAAACTGCATAATACTTCTAGTAATAGTTCATGGTAGTGCACTAACTATTACTACCTATACTTATCAAACAAAACTAAACCTGACCTTGTAAACATAACGTTATAAATACCTAGCGTATAGCTAATATATATAGTAATTACATATTTAACAAAGTACGTAAATACGAGAGACTTAGAACTTTATAACAAAGGACAACATTTGGTACATAGGAAAGGTGGTGAATAATGAAAATTCGCATTCTTATAAACACAGACTACTAGACACACGCTTTGATATTTTTTTAGGGTACCCCGCCTAATAATAACTTATAGGTAGGGGTGGATTTATTTACCTTTTGAGGTCTTTTGGAAGTATGAAAAACGTAAGGTCCGCATCCTTGTCACTATTATTTAAGCAACCGAATGTGGCACAATAAGCTTTAGACCTCATTTTAGTTAATATTAAATATCGCGACGCGGCGCGTTAATGAGTATCATACAAACATGCAACTCAGCCAACTGCATACTTTTTTCTGCAACTTGAAAAGAACTGCATATATTGTCATTGTTCCATATATTGTTGTTATTATTTAGAATGAGTATAGAGCATAACAACAATAGTCAAGTAATTTCAAAGTTTTAGGGAGAGTTTGTTGTTGAGTATTATTTTATATACTTAATAATCAATTATCTTCTATTTCTTCAGTGGTAGAAACTGTTTTCCACATGACAGGAAAATCTTGTCTGGGGACTTGTTAGGGACTCACCCATTTTTGTTAATTATATATTATTTTTAAATAAATTTAAAGTAGAGTTAAATGGAGTGTACGCTGTATTTGGTTAGTTGATGTGGAATCCATATACGTAAATATAACTATAGAAAATGACAGAACTATTCATTGCAAGCAGACCCACATAATATATTTCAGGGTAAAAAAAACAAAGCTGTGAAGAACTTGATAAAAAAAAACAGAGATTTTGTGTTGTCTCTAACACTGTTTTAATGCTGCAATAATGGCCACCTTCCCATTATTGTAGCAGGTGTTAGTGTTTGTCTTTACTTAACACTGCAGAAGAATGGTATACTTTTATATGATTGTGTTGCCTTTACTAAAATCTTACCGTGAAAAATATGATACTGCCCGAAATATTGTTCAAAAATAATGGTTGACATTAATTAAAAGAAAAGAAAGTAATGCACTAAACATATGATACTAATACATATTATTATATTTTAAAAACAAACACATTCTTTGGTCTGTACTATAACACATAGGGTAGATACGCCTTGGGTCGCTTTTGGTCTTGTCACAGTTATGTCCACAACATAGTAGATCAATGTGTGACGATATACCACAAAATTTGCTAGGTGTGATGAATAATGTTATTTTTTTAAATGATCAAACAAAACCAGTATTAATCTTTTTAATAGTTTAATTGTTTACTATGTTATTGTATATTAAACCTACGTTTGTTACAGGTAGAATAATCAATATAAACTGTTGAATATTTTATAAATACTTGAGTTAATTTTTATTATTTTTTATTTTATAAAACTGAGTTTCTGTTTAATTTTAATTATCAATACAAACAAATGAACACGTTTGTGTTTTGTCCCAGCATACTAATTTTATACCATTTTTTTATTGTTAAACAACAACTTTTTGACAAATATTTAATTTTATCGTAAATTATGTAAAAATGAAGAGTTTAAAAGTTTAAGAAACAATCACTTAATCCCTTTGACTTAATTAATATTTTATTAAATTATGTGCTCAAATTTTTATCTCATTGTTATAATTTTTTATTAAATTTTATTGTGATTTTTATATTTTAATAATGTTGTAACTGTATTGAAGTGCAATTTTAACTACCAAATGTAGACTTGGTGTGATATAATAAAAATAAAACATACCTATTAATAATATTTTCCGTTATCTTGTCTTAATTTCAAACCCTGTACCCGGCCGACATTTGGGAAAGAAGCGACCGATCATAGGCCAAAAAAGGCAGAGTTTAAGGTTTTACGTCCTCCACGCATTTAAACTTGTAATACTTTTTTCTTTAAGTAGTTAAGTCAGTATTAAGTCTCTAATTGATCGTAAAATAGATTTATTAACCTGTCTAAAACTGCATCACAAGCTATGCTTTCATTGCAATTAACAGTGCTAGAGCGATCCAAAGTTGGAAAATCCGTTAGGGGGCCAACATTTAGCGTATTTACCCTACTAATATTATTTTTCATGAGAGGAAATTAAAAAGTAAACAATTAGGGCTCCAATTCCATATATCTCAAATAAAACTAATAAATACCTTGGTAAATTTCTTGAACTTGATTGTTCTAGGTGTTCCCGGAGGACTCTTGACAGAACGGCTTTGAACATTCAACAAATTACTTTCTTTGAATGTTTTGATTATTTCCTTGTTATCATCTGATACTTTCTTTTTTTCTGGGCAGTCATCATTTTCTTTATTATTATTTATGAACTCCAAATATTCTTTTATTTTACGATTAGCATTAATATCCAATTTACACAAGTCTCTCCAAATGGTACACACCTGACTGAAGTTATAAAGGTCCTTACTGTCCAGAAAACTAAATAATACTTTTGTAACTGGCGATATACAACTACTGTTAGTGTCAGACTTCAGGTATAGTTTTGATATAAAATCAGATTGTCTATTTTTGTAAGCTTCAGTAATTAATTTTTTTAACTCTTTCTTTTTTAAATCATTTTCATAATTAATAGTGTCCTGAACTTCAAAGTTTAACTTTTTTATTGACTTTTTTGGCACACCTAAGGCCGGTGAAGACTTTTTTGGACTAGATTTTGGATAATAATAAGATGGGTTAAACCTTGTACATATCTTTTTCACTGGTGTTGTAGGATTTAAATAATCACTGCTGAGCATATTAGAGGTACTATTGATATTTAGGTTTTGTAGACTTCCTGTGATGTGGCTTGTAGGAGTCGGAGCAAAACTTATGCTCTGGTCTTGTGCATGGCGCTTCCGCGCCTTACGGGGCGGCGAACTCTGTATTTCTTTGTAGTCAGGACGTCGTCTTTTTGGCAAAGGTTGAAAATAATATAAAGAATGGTCGGAGTTAGGGTCCATGTTTTCATTTGAATCTTCGTTATAATCCACTGATCCAGGTGTAAAAGAGGTGTGGTAACCGCTGTCTTCATTATTCCTCATAGTGTCAATAGCCGATGCTGGAGTGGCAAGTATACAGTCCGCTTCCATTTTTCTTTTTAAACCCAATTCCATTTTGAAGTTGAAAAGCGGTTTTCACTGGTAGTTTTAATAATCAAGATCTCATGATAAGCTACAGAAATAATATCACTTTAAACTTTTTATCTTTGTAAAATATACCTACCTTTAAATAAAACATATTATTTGGTTCTTAGATCAAAATACTACCAAGAAAAGAAGCTAATTTATCGAATAGATCAACACAAGCACAAGCACAGACTTCATTTTTTATTTTTTTTATTTTAACCATAGACTATATAGTAATATGTACAAAATTTTAACCACAGACTAAAAAGTAATATGCATAAATACTATGGGCCCGGGGCCTTACAAAAAAGCCAATCGATAATCGAATCGAAATACCCATCGAAAGCCAAATGTATGGGATTTGACGTTTCTCGTCGATCAGGCTCTACCGATAGAGTAAAATTCTTATACATTTTTATCGATCGATGCGATTGGCCATCGTGTCCTTTGGTCAGGCCTATTCGTTTTGGAAATGAAATATGATGAGCGAGCGCGCCATTTTATTAGCTTCATGAAAATATAGGTTAAGTGACGTTTAAACCACAAATGTCAATATATGATACCAACGCCCTACGTATCGACTTGGGTAGTCGTGATTATTTCGCGGTAGCATATTTTGCATATATTTATGTCCCAAAACGAACGACCCCTATGTATTCTTCGATCATATAACTAATGGATGTAGCATAAGCAAGCTTTCCCCTCTGCCAAAATACATGTTCATATGGCCATATAGAATATATAAAACAAGCTCACGTTCAATCGGCGTCATTTGGTATCGTTTGATGTGGCAAAAATGTTCCCACTCGCTCAAAGAAAATGGTTAATCGTGCAGTTATACTATATCTAAGGCGATCTCTCACTTCAAATTAGCGGAACCATGGTGTTTGCTATCACTTGCGTGCGAGTATAATTTTCATTAATTATAATTGTATTCAAATATTAATTTCACTTTTATAAGTACGTAAACGATAGAAATAAAAAGTAGTAATACGTGATACGGGTACGAGATAACTTGACACATCGCGTAGTGCGGTAATAAAGATTAGCGATTCGATCACTATTCTTATACTTTTAACCGCTACTAAATTAGAGCTGGAATAAACTTTTTGTTTTATTAAAAAAATCGATTTATTTTTAAATCATTATATAATTTTGTATTTTTTAATTTAGAGTTTATTTTCTTGTTGCCACCACAATAACTAAGGTATTACGATATTTATCTCAATTTAAAACAAAAATGTCGTATATCCTTAAATGAGAATATCGACTTTTTATTTCTTTTATTTAATCAAATAATATTTTTTTCAGCGAAATTATGAATATCGTTTTTTTTTAAGATTTCCTATTGATCCTATTATTAAAGAAAAGTAGATTGACGCTGCGAGAAAAAATAACTGGAAAGAGAAAAATTAATATATTGTTGTCATAACTTTACTCATTTTAAATACCTACTCCTTAATTATTTTTTTTTGTGCTCGTAATGTGACCTCACTTCTACCTGATCGAAAGCAGTATGAAAGTCCAAGAATAAATGCAACCAACAATTAGGATCTACGTAACCGTTGTTGATTGCACCGTGTTGATTAAAGGAGGAATCAGATAAAAAAGTTCTTCACAGCACTCTCCATAATAAAGGCGATAAAACACGCTCAACGACGCTACATCTTTGCGAAGTTGCAATAGCTCTAGTGTCCGTGAGATTTTTGCTCTAGATAACCCTCAATGCATGCTTCTGTAGACTATCGAGAGCTAGCAAGTATTTGGCAAATCCACCCAAAGATGTGAACAATATTCCACACATGGCCGTATCTGAGCTTTATAAATCAGATGCCTGAGTCGAGGAGTAAAATACCATCGCACCTTATTAAGGACGCCGAGCTTCCTACTTGCTGTCTTTGCAATGCTCTCAATATAGTTGCGTTGGTTTAGGTAGCGTATTTCTAATCCCAGGATTCGAGACAATGGTAATTGTGTGCTCTAAAGGGAGAGTAAGCGATAAAAGGGGCCTTTTTGCTTTTAAATCGCAAGCCTGTTTTTTTTGGCATTAAATTGGACAAGATTAAAAGAACCCCAGTTTGAAATTGTTTTCAGGGTTTGGTCCAATTCATTTACGAAAGAACTCCTGTAATCCTCTGTTTCGACGCGACTGGGGGGCTGACGCGTCAAGTATTATTACCGAGAGATAACAAATCATTGATATGCAGCAAGAACAGAGTTAGGAATAGCACAGATCCTTGGGGATCCTGTGCTAATGGTTTCGCGACCCGAGGTCATATCATTAACGAAGACTCGTATAGCCCGGGGCCTGGCCAAAGAACACGATCGCCAATCGAATCGCCTCATCGATCGATAAAAATGTATAGGAATTTTACTCTATGGATAGAGTCCGATCGCCGAGAAACGTCAAATCCCATACATTTGGCTTTCGATGGGTATTTCGATTCGATTTTCGATCGGCTCTTTGGTAAGGCCCCAGGGGCCTTATTCCGAGTTTGACGACAAGACGTTGCGCAAACTATAAATATGGAAATATAAGCTCTATTTCAATGGTTATATAGTATGTATTATAATAATGCCGCCATCTTGAAATACACGAATTCTTCGCAAGTTTGAACATGTGGGGAGCATTGGAATTTCAACTTTATAATTAACATGATAGAACTTATACTTCAATACCCGTTCTTTACGCAAAATGCGCGACGGTGAACGTGTCAAAATTTGGAATAAAGCCCCTGGTCTGATAAAAAACTTGAGAATATAATTTGTATGCCTAAAACTATAATTTAAGAAACATAGATAAAATCGATATACCAAAGTTTAGACTGCAAAAAACTAATAAATGTTTCGTCATTAACAGTATAAGGTTATTTAATAAATTACCTAAAAGAATTATAGATCTGAGTGAAATAAAGTTTAAAAATTGTATAAAACATATATTAATCAATAAGGCTTACTATAGTGTAAAAGACTATCTTAACGATAAAGACGCCTGGAACCGTCCTGATATGCAATTGAGGTCTCGCAACTAGTAAACAAATTGCTTATGTAGAATTTACCCTAGTTTAGTAGGTATATAATGTCCGATATTGTAATAATTTTATATTACATAATTTATTTTCATTACATTATGTAAATTTTGTCTTTGGATAAGGTAATCATTAATGATTACCTACTTATTTATACTTAATTTATACTAATAGTATACTGTGTAGTTATGTACATTGGTACCGTAACAAATATTCTGCCATAGGGTGTTCTACGCATGCTGATCAGTGGGGTGCATTTTGAGTATGTTACTATATATATATATTATATATAGTGCTATATAGCATAAGTCAATCAATAGCTGTACCCCTCTTTTAGTTTGTGTGAAGCACTAGAGTTTTTTACTTGCTGGTTTCTTTTTCTCCGGGGTGTCTCTGAGGGGATCGACTTTACAGTTAGTGTTTATGCCCTTAAAAATACCGATCCTTATACCTTTACTTATATGTGATTGGTTACTTAGCTTTTATTTACAATAAATATTTAAGGCATGGATATGATCGGTGAAGTTGGTCGCCTTGGTGGCTCTCTTGTATGGCAGATAATGATTGACAGGTCAATGGAATCAGCTAACCACCTAGTCTTACACTAGTTGGTTATGTAGTGTGTGTTCGGTTCGGTAGTAATTTTCATATTAAGATTTCCATTTCATCATGTCTAAGTTCAATTAATATTTGTCGTTATTTTGTTAATGAATAGCTGCCTAACCAAACGCACTCTAAGACCTCATTGTTAAACTTTTTTTTTTTGACTATTCATAAAGATCTGTAAAGATTTACATGAAATAAATGATTTTGGCTTTTGACTTTTTGACTTTTGATTATTAATATTGGTAAAAATATCACCCACTATAATTAAATGTTTAATAAACAATAAATGATATTTAAAAATATAACAAATATTCGTTTCATTATTCGATATTTCCGAATTTGTGCAAATTTTAATAGTTTTATTTAGATCGTAATTGTAAATTCATCTGTTTTGTAACCGCATCAATTAGCCGGCATAAAGGGAGCGATTAAAGTTAATAACATTCTAATTACTATATGTATACCTAATCTGTGATACACATACATATCATCACGGGTGCCTTACGGCTCTTGAGACCGCCTAGACGGCCCAGGGTACCCAGCGGAGGGTTAATAATCCCACCTCGTCGTAGCCGATGGTATGAGTCTACACCGAACAAGTGGCTAGCTCGTCGCGATGTTTTGAATAGACTCAATAACCCATCTAAAAACAGTTTCACAAGTTGGTATAGTGAAACCGGGACCGACAGCTTAACGTGCCCTCCGAGGCACTATAGTGGTGTTGTCAAACAAATGAACATACTTATTTTTATTAAAAACTCAATGGACCCTACTGGGGGCCTGACCAAAGAACACAGTCGACAATCGAATCGCCGCATCGATCGATAACAATGTATAGGAATTTTACTCTATGGGTAGAGCCTGATCGACGAGAAACGTCAAATCCCATACATTTGGCTTTCGACAAGTTTAGAGGTGGGTCGTTACGTGATTTCATTGTAACGTAACGGCTACGTTTCTTTTTGTTAATCACCCGTTATGTAACTATTTATAGTTATTATTAAAAAATTTAATTATAAGCAAAAAAAAAAAAAAAAAAAAAACTAAAAAATAGTGCCTCGAAAATAATTTAAATTTTATGTACCTACTTTACTCTCAAATAAATCTCTAAACAATCATTGCTTTAAATTATTTACCCCGTGTACCAATCATTTTTAAATATAAAAACTTATTCACTATAACAGCAGTCAGAAAACTTATCTACATTGTACAATTATTTCTTTAACAAATTTTCTTTATTTCAAATTTTCTATCTATTTTAATTTTTTAATGGCGACATGATTCTATTCTATCTAAATAACTTAACAACCACAGAACGCCAGTTCCATCCCCGCTTCTGCACTTCATTTTTTTTATTTTATATTTTTATTATGATTTTTACATGTGTTTTTATTTTAATCAATTTTTATCTTTAACATCCAATAGACAGCTAAAGTTTTATTGACCACAAAATACTTATATTCTGCATTATTTAATTTATTAGCGCCATCTCTCTGTAGTAGTTGTTATAAATTGGTTTACTTAGTTCAATATATCACCGCTTTGCGCTATGTCGCTGCTCGCCGACATTCCACAACTTGTGATTTAAACGGACGGAACAAATGTACCTATCTATATGGATATCACTTTGAAACGCTTGCAACGGTTGTAACTTGTAACGATGGAAACTCTGGTAACGTGGTGGTTATTGTTACTTCACGTGATTGTGATATTTAGTGATTTTTGTTATAGTAGTTTTTTCGTGATTGGTTGCACATTCGTTCTAAGGTTTTTTGACGTTGTGTTTTTTTTTGAGTTATTGTTGCTATCCTCGTTATAGTTTCTTTTTCTTGTATCGGTTTTTAAAATATCGTCGTTGCACTCCGACGAGGTGGTTAATGATGTTCACGCTATTGCTGTGATTGGTTGCGGTACGTTCCGTGACGCATTCTTTCTAGGTTTTTTGTAGTTGTATTTAAAAATTATCTTGTTTTAGTTTTTATTTTGTTTTTTTTTTAATAAAAGTATTAAATTTTTGTTTTGATAATAAGTCTTATATCCACATGGCTTATATTTTGATTTTGGACTCATAGTTATGGTATTGGTGTAATCTGACGATATGTCATGTCAAAACGTTTTTTTATTATAACTTATTAACCCCTGGCCCTAGACCCAAAGTGTTTGTACTTAAACGATAGGTATCGATGATATCTAGCCAATGAAAGTAATTTCAGCTTTGTTAAAGGATTTTCGACCTTATTGACAATTGCATTTTATTGGTAGAATTCGATGGTATGCCATCTAATAAGTCGAATGAAATTAAAAAAAAAGGTACTCGATCAATGTCATTAAGGTCGAAAATGTTTTTTCAATTTATCTCGTCAACCGTCAGTCGTAAGCCTATCGTGTTTGTACTCTAATAAAAGGAAATAATGAGATCTAACCCTTTTAATACTCAAAAATAAATATTATGTTTTTTTTTCTTAATTACGTTTTTTTAATTAAATAGTTATTACAAATATAATAACCGTTATTAGTTATTTAAGAAATATCGACTTTACTGTAACTATCTACGTTACGTAACGCTCACCTCTATCGACAAGTATTTCGACTCCATTATCGATCGGCTCTTTGGTATGGCCCCGGGATTCGCACCGGGTTCGGGGTATTTATTTGTTTAGTGCCGGGGTCCTTTATTTGTATATAATCTGTGATTCTCTCGTATATTATCTATGGATCTCTATGATTTTTTTTTGTATTTCTTTCTTATTTTCTCAATAATACACAAATAATAATTTGTGTGTGATAAAAAAATGATTGCATTTTATAGCAGTTAGTAGAGATTATCTTAATAGAAAAAAAAAGCATTCATCAGCCATGTCCAAATTAAAAGATTTATGCAGATTTTGTGCAAAGATAAACGATTTTAGCAAAGAACTTCTGGAAGAAAATAATAAAAATGTTCTAAATTTTGTTGAGGATTTTGTACGAATTAAGGTAATGCATATTTTCGTAAATTTTACAAAGTTAGTCCTAAGTATCATTGTTATATACATAGTTACAAGCAGGTGTTAGGCTTAGACTAACTGTTGAGTTATTATTATCTTTAAACATTAACAATCCGTAAGCACTACTGATTAAAACTATCTTTTATATAAAGGAACCTTCTGTCACCACAAAAACATTAACGAAAGCAAGCTGGTGCAAGACTTTTGAAGTTCTTAATATAAAATATAAGCTTTAGCATAGGTAGATAAAATGTTAACATGATTACTGCATTCCATTTTCTGCACCGTATACCAATTTATTAAAAAAAGGAGAACTAAAGCAATCACTGAGCGTTTATTGGTTGAAGTGAGAACAGAATTAAGCGGCAACAAAGTCATGTGACATTTCGTTTTATATCCCATTTAAGTCATTAACGGTTCCATTTTATTATTAGTTTCATGATCTATACATGTTCTTTAGAAATCACAAATATTCATCTGTCTTGCTCACACTTTTTCAAATTTACAAATGGAAAAGATATGATTATTGTAACTTTTATTTAATTTTCTTGTAGTCATATTCCATTCTCACTTCAGCTTTGATTAACTATAATAATTTGTGTTTTAGATTTGTATGGAATTCAAACAAATTCTGTTCTCAAGTTTAGATACATCAAACCATATAGTTCTATATTATACAAACTTCCAAGAATTAATTAAAAATTAATTTATGAATTTTACAATCTTCATAAATAAAATCGCTAATATTCTCTCTGTACTTACTTATCATACATGTCCTGTACAATATATATTTTTTCTAACCTGTTTAATAAAATATACACCTGTTTTAACTTGCCTTATGTAATCTAAATAAATATAAAGGTTAATAAATTATGTGAATAATTTACAGGTGTCTGATGAACCCAAGTTACCAACAAAAATCTGTTTGGACTGTGAGGAAAAAATGTTGTCTTTTCAAATGTTCATATTAAAATGTTTAAGAGTTCAAGACAGTCTGAAGAAGATGCTTTTAGAAGATGTATCTGATGTTACCAATGTAAAACTTGAAGAAATTGTTGGTCATCATGATGTTCCAATTATGAATATTAAGTTTGAGGAAGACTTGTCAGTAAGTGTAGATCATGCAAATATGGCAGCTACCAGAACCATTACTACAAAAATATGGCAGCTACCAGGGTCCTATTTCATAAATGTGGCAATTGTAATTTATTTACCATGACAATTTATATACATTGCTTGGTTTAGTTAGTTCTAATAAGTAAATTATTCCAACTAAACTGAGCAACATATTGTGGATTGTCATAGTAAATCACAGTTGTCACATTTATGAAATTGGCCCCAGAACCATTACTATTAACTACTAGAAAACATAAAGTTTACCCTCTCCATATAAATAAAAATGTATAGTATATATGTAAATTTGTATGAAGTATTTTGTTTAAACTTAGCTAATTTTAAATAAATATTTGTTTTAGGTTAAAAATGAAGATTTTTCATTAGATGATATTATAGGTAAGTTTTATGTTATATGTTACATTACTTACATATTTGTTCAAAAAAGATATACAATTGTATATCGTTTTTGAAAAAATTGAATATATAAAATTTATTATTATTATTATAAGAAATCTTGTGAAGCTTTATTATTGTCAATACGTATAAGAATTGCAATCAAATTTAAAATTATTATTTTTTTATTATTACCATGCTGTAAGATACATAAAAAATATATTATATTACGCATTCATTTAATAAAGGTGCATCCCACCACATTTACCCAATACTTTGTTTTCAACGTCTTTTAGTCTATTATAACAAACAATGAAGGCTATCAAAGCATACAAGATATCTATAGTAAAATTTTAAATGATAAAATTTTCTATCTGCCTTTGGTAGTCATGGAAAGATTTCATTTATTCATAAACATCAAGTAGAGAGAGATAATTTTCTTAGTGGATTCCCACTAAGAAATTATATAAATAAAAAAAAACTAATAAACATTATCAGGATGTAATTCTCACGCTTTTGACATGTATGTCGCCTCAATGTGTTTGAATGAGTCAGTCTTCACTTGAATATACCGAACACATCGAATCGACATGTAAGTAGAAGGCACCAGAATTAGGGCCCAGGGTTGACCCAGACTTGAGAGTTACAGGTTATATGATAATTATAATTTTATATTATTAAATACCTCGCTCTGACAAACAAAATTACTAGAATAATAATAATATGTAGGACAATTTACACATATTGCTCTGGTCACAAACTAAGCTCTAGGCTTGTACTATGTGTACCGGAAACAATGATATAACTGTACAGAAACACGTGCTAATATTTTTGCCATGGGTGGGAATCAAACACACGACCTCCGGATACAATGCCAAAGGCTGGTTACCCCCTAGTCTATGGAGGCTGTGAAACTGTTTTTGAACAACGGTTCCTTCTCTGTTATTTCCAATTTGAATCCTCAACTCAAATTTTCACTCATGAAATGTTTCCCCGAAATATCAAATCAAAAAAGATTTAATGAAAAATAGTTACAATACAGTAAGATCCTCCTTAAGATAATGTGGATATACAAAGAAATTCCAGCTATACATCCACATGTATAGCTGGAATTTCTTAGTATATCCATATGAGTGATAATTTGAGTTGAGGATTCAAATTGGAATTCGAATGTTAGCTTGACAAGGACCTTCAGCCAGGGGAACTTTCAACAACACAGGCCTGTAAACATACTTTCTGGTCACAATTCTGAAACAGTAAATTCCCACGAGGGACCCACAAGGTTGGATAGCTAAGAATTAATATAAGTATCTCTCTCTCTATCCTCAAGTATATTTACAATATTGAGTTACGAGTACATATATAACAACGTAATTTTAATATAAACACTTATTAACAATATAGCTGTGAAGTTGCAGGCAAAATGCTAGTTAAGTGTAAATAAAACGTCTAGCGGCCTAGTTAAAAAATATATATTTATTTATTATTAAATGTATTCTATTGGAACAGATGGAAATAATTCTGAAATGAGCTTTATTGATGATAGTTTGCAAGACGATTTGCCACTCAAGGTCATTAAAACGAAAGAAAAAAAGATCAGATTAAAAACCAAACATCCCAAAGAAGAATATAATAAATTTGTAAAAAGAATTGGCAATCAAGCAAAACTAAAAGTAGAAGACTTTATAAGGTATAGTATTTTAATATTATTATTATATTGACGAGTCATGGTCTGGTCATTTATTCGTCCCTCCAGTGTCTGCGTTCTGCCTGGGCGCCGCTGGCACTGCCCTACTGAAGGCACTGGGTGGGTACCTACCCTAAGGCGGTGGAGGAAGCATTTTTCTATCTATACATAGATATTAATATTATAATCGATTTGAACCTTCCAAATGGATTTTAAATACCCAAAGTGTCTGAATGGGTGGTCGGAAAATTTAGGGTAAATTATAAGCAAACTAGAAAAAGACGACTCTGTAAGTCTTAGAATTGGGGTATTATATGTTTTAAGGTTTTGTTATTGTTTTTTTGTCAAATTATATTTTTTTGGTTTTTTTATTTCTAACGCATTTTTTTTATTTCTAACGTACTTTTTTAATTCTAACGTATTTTTTTAATTCTAATGTATTTTTTATACGAATATTTTTTCCACGCCATTTAAAAGTCAAGATTTCAACAAAATGAACACTAAAATTTATAAAATCTAAATTTGACAACCAACTTTTTCTATTGAAAATTGCATATTTCGACCACACATCGTAAAAAACTATTCAACCGTTAAAACGTATATTTAGCTACACCCCTCCGGAACTTTTACTGAGTAATTTTTTTTTTTTTTTAATATTCACTTATTATTATATATATTAACGCAAAATTTCCGACCATCCATATACCTACTGTGGTTGAGTACCTTGCCGCGAAAGCGAGGATCGTGGGTTCGAGTCCCGCCCACAAACATTATTTTTCATTGCATTTTATCTTTAAAATTTTCAATATAAGATTATCCTAATAAGGAATTTATAAAAATGTAAAAAAAAAAAAAAGTCAGGTTACTATACAACTAAATAGATTTATTGACAACTTCATACATACAAATGGCCTTATTCATAAAAACTTTTTGAAGCCTCGAAGAACACTTAAGTTATGGAATGTTTTGTCTTTTTTACACATATTCATTTTTGTTACTAAATAAAAGAGACAAAACCTTCTATAACTAAAGTGTCCTTGAAGTACTCAATAAGTTTTTATGAATACAAGGCCAAAAGTATTTAAAAACTTTTTACCAACCTAATAATATATTGGATATAACCTCAGGCCTCAGGTATATAGAGTCGCATGCAGAGCTCACAGCAAAATAAAATTAATGTTGCTGCTAACACGTAATATTTTTGATTTTAGCTTCACCTGTGTATTCTGCGATAAGCAATGTTCAAGTTGGTACACCCTGAATAGCCACTCGAAGAGGTTGCACAAAACGTCTGCCGTGGTTCAGTGTATGTGCGGCTTTTCTGTCAAATCTAAATCAGTATTATATAAACACATAGCAGATCATAAGAATCCTAATATATTAAGGTACGTAATTCAAGCATAGCAAGTTATTTACCGTATAATTATACCTTAATGATGTTATTATATTGCTATTCAATCATCTCCAGATTTATCATACAGGGGTTAACAAATAAACAACAGAAAGGTATTATAACTACTGACTAAAATAAGATTGTTTTTTATATTTTAAAAAACAATATTATGTAATTTATATCACATTTAATGTTCTGATCGAAAACTATCTATACTATGTTCCTCCGTGTGCAATAGTTATATGGAAAACAGGGAGCACTGTATTTGGCTGAAAGTATATAGTTTTTTTTGTGGCTCTTGTTCTGTGGTTTGGAACCGCTAAGAAAAATATAGTTTTTTTAATGTTTAATATTTTAAATGCGGTGTCAAAATGATAAATAGAGATATAAAACACTAAGAGAGCGACCAAGAATTCTCTCGGCGAAGAAGTTTGCTTTCGCTAAGACTATTAGAGTCATCAATTAAACTAACCATCGCGAATGGTTTAAATTGTATACCTAAAGAAATAAACGCGTACACGACTAAAAGCAATTTGAACCGGACATTAAATATATTCGTGAACGTATTTGAATATATTCGATTTAAGCGCATCTTTGACCGTAGGGTAAGGCTCATCCCAATTCAAATATCCTAAAACGCGCATCGCAAGTGTTGTGATTTTGTGATATACTTTCACTTCTTAAAGTTGATTTTTATTTGTGTGGTAGTAAATTTCATTGTCTTTATTTTTAGTTGTGATAAATGTCCTAGAGTAACAAAGACAATAACGGCGTTGCAAAAACACAAACTAAGGCATCTTCCGAAAGAAGAGCGGGTGTTCAAATGTAATGATTGTCCGAAGATATTTAACACCAAGGAGGCTGTCAAATCTCATACTAAATCTCATATACCTGTAGACGAACGGAAAGTCTTCCACTGTGACATGTGCGATATGAAGTAAGTGTATGCATGCTACTTGGAGCCTGATTCAACTAAATGAATTGGATTTCAAAGTTCCTTAATTTAATTTATAATATTTAATTTATTTAGTAGAATCAAACCCCAGTTAGAAGAATGACCGTCATATCGTAGCGCCTTGTTCCGAAAAGCTCGTACATAATTTTTTGTTTTTTTACTCGAGCACGGCACTTTGTATCCATCTGATGTTAACAGACCTGCAAATCCATGAATGAGTCCAATCAATTAAACGTTGTTGTCAAACACACTGTTGTTTAACAGAATTGATCGCTCTCATTATGCCGGCTAAATGGCAGAATATGGAACCGTTCTTATGCCTTAAATGGCCTATAAAACGAAATGTCAAACGAGTTCGTTGCCGCCATATTCTGTTCTCACTTCAACCAATCAACGCATAGTGATTGCTTATAATATTTTTTTATTTTAAAATTGCCTAGGAAGGCGATTTAAGGACACTGCACGCGAACTCCGCGTTCTCCATACAAAATGAGCTTTCGCACTTCCAGTAATACTTGAGTACTGTTTGTCGCAGAATTAAAGTAATATTTTTGTCGGTCATTGTATTTATCAATCTTTCTGTGTTGGGTGTTATTATTATTATTTTTTCGAAATAAAAAAAAACTTCTAATATTATAATACAAAAATATTTATTACCCACAACAGAAAGATTTTTGCGTACAATTACGAACATGAAAAAAATAATTTAACTCTGACCAACAGCAGTTGTAATATTGGAAGTACGTTTGTATGGGCGTCAAGTCGACTCCAGAGGACGTTTCCCTCTTTAATCTTTATCGCGACCAAGACGAATTTACGAATCTCCGAGATGCATTTAAATATTAGGGTGTTATTAGAGTACACCCTTAGAATGACGCTAATTTTATCTTTCTGGAATGGCCATATTAAGAAAAAAAAATTGTAGGTTCACTACGAGATCCTCAGCGACGTCCCATCGGCGAGTTGTTCACGAAAAGATAAAAAGCTACGTGTGCGATCTATGTGGGTACTCTTGCGGTACTAGCGGCGAACTCAAACAGCATCGTGCGATCCACAGCGACGATAAACCTCACGTCTGTACGACTTGCAATAAATCGTAAGTATGCTATATAAACAAATAAGCATAAAATAAACAAATGCTCAACAACTTAAGGGGGAATTCGTATATGTGACGTCATCACCTTCTGTCAGATTTCACTCAAAAATGTTTGAGATTATTTCTTCAATTTATTCTAACTGTGGACAGTTGAGCCCAAAAGTCACTCTGTTGGAATTTCATTGTATGGAGTGTGACAGTTTATTATTTTAGATATCTACTTTTAGAAATCTTACTATTTTATTTTAAGTAATGTATTGTCGAAATAGTCAAGAAATGTAATTTTATATGCGAGATTTTAATGTTTCAATAAAATTGATATAATACTATAATTTCCAGACATGCATACAAAGTGTGATATTACCGGTACATTTTATTAATATATATTGATTTTAACAGTTTAAATTTATTATAAGGCATTGGTAAGAGTGACTATTACTAGACTCCGCTCCGTAATAAACTAAGAATTTATATTAAACAAAATTTTTTTTTATTTTGGACTAATTCAGCCAGTCTTAAGTATTTATTTAAAAAAATGCTGTCATATGAATTGACATTACTAAGGATTGGGGTCTGCGTCACTTTAATCTACTTACCCATCTATCTACATTAAAAATATTCCGGAGTTACCTAATTGGAATAATTTTATGTAAAATATTTTATTTTAAATAAATTAGTTTTTTATAGTAAAATACACATACATTTAAATTTATATACATAACTTCTACATGGCCTCAGGGTACCCAGACTCAGTACCCTGAGGCCATTCATATTCAAAGCAATCATAATCTCTACTTTATATATATATCAATTATCTGTACGTTTGTTTTGAACTTGTCTCTAATTAACACTCATAAGGCTTAAATAGAAAATATGAAACAAAAATTGATATTTAAAATCTGCACGTACTAAATTATGCAAGTTAAGTATCACGTTCTTTCATTTTACAAAATATCTTCGGTTTACCGGTTTTGATCACCTAGATATTATACCTATGTCCATTCTCAATAATTAGTCTATCGTTTTTTTGACATACATAATATATTATCATAAAATTGACCTTACTGTTACACCATAGCCTACAAAAATATACTCTTCATACATTACACACACAGACGTGCACTACACATATTACACCCATACACATTCACTTTTATCAATAATTCTTATAAACTTTAATTACTTATTCTGTTTCTTATAACGTGAGCGTTAGATTGTCAAAATAACGATTTCTGTTATTAGCGCGCTCTCCTCCAATCAGAAAAGGTTAACAACTATGATTGGAGGAGAACGCGCTAATAGCGGAATTTGTTATTTTGACAATCTGACGTTCGCGTTATAAGAAACAGAATGTGTATAAAATTGTAAAAAATAAATAATAAAATCTTTTCAGCGTTGGAAAATGTTTTTTATTTAAATATTGTAAAAATGCAATATTATTTTATAAAAGCACCTGTCACTATTTAAAAAATAAATATTGGTTACTATTATAGTTGTATTGGACACGAGCTCTCGGTCTAACAGAAGTATTGTCATACTTAGTAGGTGGTCTCACCAATAAATACATGAAAAATGATTATTTACATTTACAAACAAATATCATATAAACTATCCGTACTTTTGTAGTTACCATGGTTTATTATCCGTCAAAAAATATAGATTGATTATAGAGAACGGTCGCTAGTTATGATTTGGATCAGGTGTGGAATTTTTCGATTATCGATTATTTTGCGGTAGTCTCCTTTCATGGTGTAAGTAGTTATAAAACGCAGTAGCAGTTAATTTGTTGAAAACTCAGAAACCTGGCATTCCGCCAATAATGTGGAATGATAATAATAATTTTTTAGCGTAATATTCTCAATATGTATTTTAGTTTTATACTTAGCGTAAAATAATTCAAACAATGTTCTTGAAATTGCCCACCGCCAGTTTCTAAAACATAGTTCGAATTATTCTATGCTAGAAATTATTTATTATTATTTCGTATTGTTCTTTTTTATCGCCGCCCATTTGGTAACAGCATCATTTGGCCGGCCATAGTAAATCGGTCTAATTCTATAGAAATTACATCGTATTGGTTCCTATTTATCAATATTGTATGTTTGTCATGAGTTATCCTATTCATGTTGATACAAACAGCCACACATGCTAAAATAAAAAAAACTTTGATTTTATAATAATATTAATGATTATAAAATAAGACAATACATTATTATGTTAGTATTTAAATGTTAGGTAGATAATAAAATTGTTGCCATTATAAAAATAAAGTTTTGGATATTGGATGGAACCCTATTGAGCTTTGCTTTGGACATATATAAAAAATACTTTATTTAAAAAATAACAATTAAAATAAATAGGTAAAATATATTTAAAAATTGTGAAATAATGTGCGCCCGACGATACATTTTATTCTAAATATAAAAGCTACCAAAATAAATAGCTGTTTTCGTAGTCTTAGTTACATCGGACCGTCTGTCTTTTTTTTTTGTAAGGTTATACTGACAGTGACAGTTAGTGAAAATTGCATATTTATTTTAGCTGAATCTGTAGTTATATTATTTATTATTATCTTATATTAATGGCCTCTACGCGTGTGCGTAATTTTGCCAATGTCAAGTTATAGAGGGTAGGTTCAACATTTTTTTATTATAAAAGTGAAAGTGGGATAATAGGATGGAAAGGAATAAGGAAAGGACTAGGTTAGAATTAGGAATGGCCACATGACCGTATGCAAACATACGGTATAGTGATGCCAGTGTCTAGTGAAGGAGGAAGGAATCTACAGTAAAATGGGTACCGCCATTTTACTGAAGAAATGGATTCATTGAGATAGCACAAACACTGAGATCACTGCATAAATACTACACTTCTCACACTTAAGATTACTTATGAATGCTTATTCTTCAAAATTGGTACACTTTTGCACAATAATATCCTATAAACTTAACTATGAAAAATATACTAGAAACACACGACTACAGTCTTCGGGCTACCCTCAAGGAATCCGAATCTGTAGTTAATCGTGTTAAAAGGTGTAAAAACATAGAATATAATCAAAATAAATATGTACTTGTCTTATAAAATTCCCAACAGTGAATATTTAGTGTTCCGATAGTGAAATAGATAAAAGCGACGCGGAGTCACCTTTCACAGACGGGATCGCCCGCACAATGACGGCCTGTCATGGATTTTGTATGAAGATTTCTGTTTGGCAAGTTTTTGTAATTATTTAATTAATAATTTTCTATTAAACTTGCAAAAATCTCTCTATACATTTTTAGAATACATAATAAACTATTGATATCTATTTTTTTACCACTATAAATTGTTGTAGTTTTGTCGCTTGCAGAGATGTTAAAAAGTACAAAATTTTCATGTTTTGGAAAATATAAATACATTTTTTACTGAAATAATATATGGGAGACTATATTAATCTCTTCATACATTTCAAGTTAAAGAGTTACTATTTGCATAATAATAGTTGTCTGTGAGTGTAGAGTAAATTTCTTTAACAAACATTTTTAGTTTTGTATTTCTAGATTTTCAGAATACAGCCTAGCATTTGTTTATTTTATGCTTCAATGTATCTATAGTATAGATACAAAAATTTCAGATTTATTATACAGGGTGAATTTTTCAAGTGTGCCTTCAAAGTCAAATCCTAAACTACAAGCAATATCGAACAATGCTCAAAGGCATCTCGGGGATTTTGAAAAAAAACTAAAACGCCATTATTAAAATATTATTCTCGTAGCTGAGAATCGAACCAGTTGATTTTGAAAAACAAAAAACGAATCCTGCATTATTGCACTAGCTGATAGTGTCGCTTATGAGAATGAAATTCTGGTAAGTAATATCAAGCGGAAAACTAAAGGAAAGTGTTCATTAATAATAAAAAACTATTTAATTATAAATTTTTCATACTTTACCATCGTCTACTTTATCAACTAATCAAATTGTTTGAAATAATTCTCGTAAAACAACAACATATAGTTTTAAATAAAAGTAAGAAAAAAAAAAATCAGCTATGTATTGAAAATAATGGCTATTATTTCAAACAAATTATTAGTTAGGGGTTAAAATTTTTAATTATCTTAAAATTAACACTTCCCTTTATTTTGCTGTTTAAAGTTACTTTTCACTTTAATCATTATAAGCGACACTATCAGCTGGTACAATAATACAGGTGCCTAAATAAACCGGTTCAATTCTCGGCTAGGGGATTTTTTTTTAAAGAATTTAATGAGGCATTTGAGCATTTTTCGTTATTCCTTGTAATTTAGGATTTGGCCTTGAAGGCACACTTGAGAAATTCACCCTGTATGTATAGATTCTGTACATGTAATAAAATTGCAAATGAAAAAAAAACTACAGTGATCCAATAAAAAATAAATAGGCAAGATGGACTCTTAATTATGTTATAGAACAATTACATATAATTTTAGAATTCTACTTAAAAACTACTGGACGGATTCTAGAGTTAAAAAAAAAATAGCTATTAGCTTTCTGGGTAAAATAATATTTTTTGAAAGTCTTTGTTATACCAGAACTGGTGGGTTTGAGTCACATAATATAGTGTTATTTTTTTATTAAAGGTACCCTAAAATAATTAAACACCATGTATTCTAAAGGTACAATAACTATTTTGGTTCTTTGTTCTAGGTTCAAAACGTACTCCAATCTCAAAACGCACATGGACACCCACGGCGATACGTCATACGTTTGTTACGTGTGCAGTCGTGTGCTCAACAGTCGGCGAACGCTTAAGAAACACTTGCTGGTCCACGAAGAGAAGTGCCGACACATATGTTCGTACTGCAACAAGGCTTTCAAACGAAGACAGACGCTTAAGGTACAGTCAACTGCATATTCATTTTTTTTAGGTGGAAGCAAGGCCACCCATACAGATATAAAAAACCGCCAAGAGACATAGTCTTCTTTTTCTTCTTAAATTTAAGAGCTAGGCTCTTGTCGGTGGAACGATCGCCACTCCTGCCTATTCTCGGCCAACTCCTTCACCTCCCTGTATGAAATGACGCTTAATTTATCTTTTTCCTTCAATCTTTCCTTCTATTATTGTTTTTAGATAAGCGTCATTCAGTATCAAGTGCCCAAACATCTTGCCCCTTCTGTTTTTTATTACTTCCAATAGTGATATTTTCTCGTTTGGAAGTAAACGTCAACACTTCTTTGTTTGTCTTCTTCTCTGTCCAGCTGATTCTCTCCATTCTTCTCCAACACCACATTTCAAACGCTTCCAGCCTCTATAAGTGACATAGTCATTCATTAGTTTTTAAAAAGACTACTGTACCAATTCCTTATCGAGGTAGTACTTTTGTTTCAGGGGGCGGTTACGAAACGGGCAGTTGATTTGGCGATAAAGCAGTAAGGGTATTTGAGAAGACTACAAATTCTTTTTTGTCGCTGCCAATTTCGTAACCGCATTATTGAGCCGGCATAGTGGGAGCGTTCAATGTTGTTAAACAACATTGTACTGATTGTAACCTGATGGTCAAAGTCCAAGAATCCATGCATGGATTTTGTCCATAAGGTAGATACAAAGTCACATGCTTCAATAAAAAATGTATGATGTAGGTACACATGTACACGCACACGGGTGACAAGCCCCTCTCGTGCCGCTGGTGCGACGAGCGGTTCGCGTATGCGTCCACACTGCGCTCGCATCGCCTCCGCTGTCACGCGGACAAACTAGACATCAACAGGCAACCTTCCGCCCCGGCATATATCTACAAAAACCCATACCATCATGTAAGTATACTCTGTTCCACGAGAACTGATAGTGACGTCAGCAGATTTTAACAGGGCCTTATTCCGAGTTTGCAACCGCTAAACACGACAAGACGTTGCGTAAACTATAAATATAAGTTCTATTCCAATGGTTATATAGTCTGTATTAGGTTGGCTGTAATAATGCCGCTATCTTGAAGTATACGAATTCTTTGCAAGTTTGAACATATTTGGAGCATTGGAATTTCAACTCTATAATAAGCTATTTGACTACATTAAAAATATACTATAAATTGTGGTCTTCCTATCAGACAATGACGTAAAAAAACATATTTCACTTTAAACTAAATTATGTATATTTTTTGTACATTACACGAAATAAAATTGAATATATTTTACAATTTTATCTATTACAAAAACATCTTTGATTGGTTTACGACTGGTGACGTCACATGCAAGTAAACAATACACAGATTAAATCACAGTTTTCTCGACTGATTAATGTTACGTTAATTACATAGAACGTAACCCACGTTCTATGTATTCTCTATTTATTTAATCTGTGCTTGTTTGTTTACTTGCGTGTGATGTCACACTCTGCGCCATTACCGACACAGTGTTTTTTGCGCCATTATGGAAATTCAAACTTTAACGTTGATTTTTATTAATAATAGAGCAGACATCCCGGAAATATCAATGTAGTGTGCTTATTATGTAATAAATCATATAAACCGAGTTTCAAAAAGTAGTCAAATACCCTATTAACAGAATAGAACTTATATTTCAATATTTATAGTTTACGTAACGTCTTGTCGTGTTTAGCGGTTGTAAACTCGGAATAAGGCCCCAGATAATGCAGTACTTCGCTTGACTAAACTCCGACCGGTGGTACCTCGGAATGTCGCTTTGTTTATTTAAATGACATCTTTACATTGTTTACTATAGACAATTACGACATAAAAACGATATTTACTTTCTTGTATATAATGGAGTATGTTTAGAGGAGATGACGTCACTATCACTTCTCACAGGCTTTTTATTATCCTTTTTTATACTAATATAATGTAGAATTATTGTGTCCAATTTATTGTTTATAAAACCGTACTTCCGTGGCATTATCGACCGTAATTGACCCTCTCCGTAGACTAGTGATTGCGCATATGGTGTTGTAACCGAAGGTCGTGGGTTCGAATTCCCACCCATGGAAATGTTGTATTAGTACGTTTTTCTGTAGTTTGTCATGGTCTGGGTGTTAATAAAATATTATATGTATTATATCGTTGTATAAAGTGCTACAAGACTAGACACTATCCCCTGTAGCCATCGTATATATTTTTTTAACGTTTACTTTCGAAATTTTACCAATCATACCCATGGAATTTTACATAGTAATTTCCGGTTGAGTCGCTGTGCTACTTTATATAATAATTTTTACTTAACCGCTGACTGAAGTATGGATAGTATGGCTCCGAAAAAATAAAGGAAACTGATTTACTATAAATTCATAAGAAATATGATTGAAAAAAAAGACGGTATAATTATATTTTAAACACTTTTTAATATTATATTTTTATTCCAGGATGACATAGTGAAAGACGAAAACCTGATGGCGGCATATCATAAGAATAATATAGATATGACAACAAGACTAGAACTTAAATAGAGTACTCCTGCCGTGCCAGAACTTACTTAAATCACACTTAAGCCTTAATCGGACTGCTAAATTATGTTATAAGTAGCAAAATTTTTATTACTTGTGACTATTTTTATTAGAAGATATAGTGGACGGCAAGGTAGTCTTTCCCCCTTCTTCATAAAAACTTTTTTGAGCGTTCTAGTTAAAGCGGTGTTTCATCTCTTTCTCACTAATGAAGATAATCTTTGACAGAAAATAAATAAAACATATTTATTACTAAAACGCGAATATTGCACTTATTTTTATGAATAAGGGGGAAAGACTTTATAGAACAACTGAGTTAAAATGAAGTTATCTCTTTCTTACCGATAAAAATTTGGCAGAAAAAAGATAAAGTACCAATTAACAAAATTATTTTTTATTACTTAGGCAATACTTATCGGTAGAGGGCGCTGCATAGTTTGTGACAAATATGCAACATTACTTTGCGGTACTTTTAGCCACAGGGTGCTTCCTGTGGCTAAAAGTACCGCATCTCAAGTTACAGCTTACTGCCTAAGCGGGAGCTGTCTATAATGGGTAGTCATTTATTATTAAAAACACCCGCGCTTAACAATTAGCAGCGAACGGACCTCTTAATCTTGGTCTGACAGGACTTTCATTACGTATTATAACATGCCATACCAATTTTATCCTAAAGAACAATAAAAATATTTATTTTTAAGTTTAATTTATCCTTATTTCTTAAAAAATTGGTAGAATTAGAATAAATATTGTAAGGATGGTCTAGCTAACAGTTGACTTAAAAATAGTGGTACTAGACATAAACTAAGGATTAATCAATTAAATAATAATTTAATAAAAATGTTGGTACTTATATTTTATATAACATATTACAAAAAAAAAAGTTAAAGACAGCTAGACTTACCCCCGTATTCTAAGACGTATCCTTAACTCAACTTTACACTCAATGAACGTCTGTCTCTTTCCACCAAATGTCAACTATAAAAAGCAAGGTGAGACAGACGCTCCTTGAGTGAAGAGTGGAGTTAAGGAAACGTCTTAGAATACGGGGGTTAGATTATATTACTTTATTTAACAAAAAAAATTTTACTTATACACAATGACCATTTATTTTCGATGGTCCCCTCTAAACTATAATATTCATCGGAACCTGATATACCTAATGAGCAATTATTTATATATTAATACACACACCGGCAGAATTAGCGGAACATAAAAAAAGGGAGAGTATAAAATAGTTGCTTTATGTTGCAAATAATAATTATGTAATACCACTGTATTTTCAAAATTAGACTGTAAATAACGCTCTCCTTTGCGTCCCCATACTCGCTGCCTTCCGTCAATCTGATTTAACAGAATTCTACATTCACCAGTAAAGAGAACCTGTCCCCACTCGTCAAAGTCCCAATGATGATGTTCACGAGCAAAGTATAGTCGGTTTGTGCGGTGGTGTCTCTCAAGTTTTGGTGCTTTGGCGGGTATAAATGAGCCTATACCATCATCTCTCCTTGAAGTACACCTTTTCCTGCCTTGTCCTCTTCTCCTCACTAGAGAATTCGTCAATCTGTACCGTTTGATGCTCAATCGATCTGTAGGATTAAACATTTCTACTCATTTCATGTGCCCTGATGATTTCTGATAGCGTTAAATCAGGCATACTTGGATGTTCGTAACTTATCAATAAGCAAGAAAACACATAAGTCTCATAAAACTGCAATATAATGTTTTTCAAATGGAATTTATGAACTTTACGAAAACGGAAAATCTACTTCGAAGCAGTCGATAGAGATGTATGAATGAAAAATTAAAACAAACGAATGAAAAAAATGACTGTTGACATTTTCTAATTAGACGTTTTTCAAAAATATATGTAAAAAAATATAAAAAAGTAATGTAACCGGCCAGTGCTACGAAAAAGATATATTAATTCTTCCTTTTTTTTGTGTTCCGCTAATTCTGCCGGTGTGTGTATATATAAATAATTAATAAACTTTTTGTAATAAACAACTGAATAGTGAGCTATTTTAAAAAACAATCTATTTAAATAAAATTATATTTATAAACACTGAATGAATGGTGGCCTAGTTGGTTAGACCTTGGACTTAAAAACGCTTAGGTCCCTGGTTCGAATCCCGGTGTGTACCAATGAGTTTTTAATTTAAAAATTTATGTACATTTGGTTGACAACACCACTATAGTGCCTCGGAGAGCACGTTAAGCTGTCGGTCCCGGTTTCACTATACCAACTTGTGAAACTGTTTATAGATGGGTTATTGAGTCTATCCAAAACATCGCGACGAGCTAGCCACTTGTTCGGTGTAGACTCATACCATCGGCTACAACGAGGTGGGATTAAAAACCCCTCCGCTGGGTACCCTGGGGCCGTCTAGGCGGTCTCGGGCGCCGTAATACACCCGTGATGATATATATATATATATGAATGGTCAAAGCGCACAGTCAAAATATATTATCTATGGAAATTGATAATTACTCGTTGGTTTTCTTGTAACATATATTACTTTAACAGTTTACAAAAATCCCATTGCATATTATATGCCTTGCCGTTTCCTATCAAAAAGTTTCAACAAATCCACCAGTGGCTAATAATGATAATTTAATATTTAATTTAGAGATCTGCATACATTATATTTTATATATGGTGAACATTTGAAAGGTGTACAACCTTTTGGGCTAATATGACGCACTACTGATAACATCGAACAACTTTTCTCAAGGAACCATGTGTCGCAAATGAAAAAAAAAATGCTTCTCCATACAAACTAGTAACGTTAAAATGACCAATTTGTATGAGGGAGCGAAACATTTTATTTATTTGCGACACATGTTTCCATGGGAAAAACTGTTTGATTTTATCAGTAGAGCCCTATATTAGCCCAAAGTACAAACTTTGCTCTGATCTTAAACAAGTACTTATATAATAGCAAAAAAAAGTTAAGATGTGAACTATTTGCAATACAACTTTATTATATTAATTTAATTTGTTAGTAATAGTTTATCCATTAATTTGTAAATTAAGATTGGAAAGGACCTAAATTAATAGTTTTTTGTTACAAATATTTTTTAATTTAATTATGTTGATTGCCAAAATTTTTATTAATTTTAATAAATCCGACAAACAATGTGTCATAGAAATTGTATAGGTCCAAAGTAGGGGTTATCTTTGAACTTTCAATATAACTGATATGGACGTTAAAAACCCATTATATTTAGCTTTGCGATTTTCACAATCTGGGACCTTATTCAATCCAATTAATTTAGTAGAATATACAGGTATTTTGAATTGACATTTTGTACTTAAAGCAGCTGATAGTGAGTTCTCCACAGTCCGTTATTCTATCGACCCTACAGGAAATAAGTAATTGGTATTTTTTCTTCCAATCTAAATATATATAACTCAAAGGTGACTGACTGACATAGTGATCTATCAACGCACAGCCCAAACCACTGGACGGATCGGGCTGAAATTTGGCATGCAGGTAGATGTTATGACGTAGGCATCCGCTAAGAAAGGATTTTGATAAATTCTACCTCCAAGGGGATACAATAGGGAATGAAAGATTGGATGATAAAAAAATAACTATTCCGCGGACGCGAGCACAGGTAGTTTCATATAATATATAATATTGACTTTTGACTGATATGTAATGAGAGAGCAGTTTTGCCAGATTATTTATTTTTATATCGGGGTTTTAAAATAAGGGGTATAATAATAATAATAATAATAATAATATGTAGCAACCAACAAAGGCGCAACCACTACTCTACGGAGGCTGTCATAAAAATATGGACATTTTTGAAATGAACATTTTATTATTAAATGAAAAAAAAAAACGGCACTTGGACGAAAAACAATTGATAAATATGGTTATAATTCAAAACTATCGCCCTATAAGCTGCTAACGGTAACTTGTTTGAAGAGTTTGTCCGGTACTGCCGTTGCTGTACAGATTCGCTTTCGAACGTAAAATGCAATATTTATTTGCAATCGTAAATGTTCATACACGAGATAACCCCAGATTGCAGATAAAAGACAAATCGGTTCGGTTCCTTTGTGTTCAATTTTATTTTACCCAAAAACCATTTTTTTAACTAGTTATTAATTCTGGTTTCTTTTTATCGGCACGTAGTCTCATCAATTTTATCATCATGATGTAATGGTGGCACTTGGCGTAGCGTATTTGTGTATTTGCCTTATTCGCCCGAAAATGTCCATGTTTAGAGGAGATATTCGTTTCTATTTGGTATATTTGTCCAAATAATCAAATGACGCGAAAAGCAAATATTCGTTTCCCCGCGCTTGTCGGTTTTTTTTTGTCACACATCAAATGACTGAAATAAGCCAAATATACGCGTTGGGGTCCACACATGGTTCCCTAAAGTTCGCTTCATTAGCGTGCGCCAGCACTAACCTGTGTTTCCGTATATAATTATGACTTTTTCTCACTTTTTTCTATTCTTTTTACGGGCATATAGTAATTGGTTTATTACGCCCGTATTCGTAGTATTCTTTTTACAGAATTATAAGAAATATTTTGAAATCTGAAATGAGTTTTTAGATCAGTCATCAACTTATAATCGTTTTGCTTTTATCATAGTTTTATTCTGAACATTCTTTCTCTTATCTTTTGTTATTGCTTTAAGAATGTATTCAGGTTCTTTAATTTATATTGATTTATCCAATCTTGAGTATAATTTTTAGCAGAAAACAGTCAAAAGTGTTTTCTTTTTTTCCATACCTTTCCAAAACTCATAATCTTCTTGATTAAGTTCTATTTTCATATCCACATCCGTCTAACATGCAAATATACACAGTTTTCTTTGTACGCTTCGTACATTTGTGCCTGGAAATGCAAATCGTGTTTTTTATGTAAGTTTGGATTTTCATCTTTGTCTATTTTCCAACATTTTTTTTTCTCTTTAATTCCATCGTCAACATTTTGTTTTTTTGCCGAATATGGACAATTAATTTCAACAGTTCATTCACTAGACTATTTTTCGTAAGAAAAACTTCCTGAATAATACCTGACTACCTGATTAATTAATCCGTTTTCCTCCAATAAACCTTGCAATATTAAATACTTCAGCTATATTACTGTTGACATTATTCATAAGTCTTGTTTATCAACACAGTTTTCTTTGTACGCTTCGTACGTTTGTGCCTGAAAATGCCAATCATGTTTTTTATGTAAGTTTGGATTTTCATCTTTGTCTATTTTCCCAATTTTTTTTTTTCTCTTTAATTCCATCGTCAACATTTAGTCTTTTTGCCGAATATGGACAATAAGTTTCAACAGTTCTTCCACTAGACTATTCTTCCTAAGAATAACTTCCTGAATAATGAATGACTACCTGATTTATTAATCCGTTTTCCTCCAATAAACCTTGCAATGTTAAATACTTCAGCTATATTACTGTTGACATTATTCATAAGTCTTGTTTATTAACACAGTTTTCTTGGTACGCTTCGTACGTTGGTTTGATAATTATTTGACGATTGTTTCTTTTTATTTATCTGTGGCACATACATCACCTTCCCCGTGACTTTTATTAACTTCAGATATATACTTCTAAAATACTTCTTTAGATGCTTAACATCCCATTACCACCTTCAATTAAAAAGGAACATGACTCTACACATCATAGTTTTATTCTGAACATTCTTTCTCTTTTTATTTTCTCTTTTTTTATTGCTTTAAACATTCTTAATTAATAAACATTCTTCAAATTCTTTAATTTCTATTGGCGTAACTAATCTTGATTCATTAATTTCTAGCAGCAAACAGTCAAGTGTTATCATGTTTTTTCCATACCATTCCAAATCACCAATTAATTCCTTAATGTATTTTTTTTAACGAAAGGAAAAGTAGATTTTGAAAAAAGTCGTTCTGTAGGTATACCTAGTGAGAGTTTTTTAACGTTTACTCTCCAGTTAACTATACTACTGAGTTAACTTTTCCCAATCACAAGATAACAAAAACTGGCGCAAGGGGTTGGTGACATGCATTGTAAATTCGTACTATATTTTCGTACTTATTTTAGTCTTGAATGTCGTTTATGACTGAATATGCAGTACTTACTATTTCTGTCCAGGGTCCGACCTGGGATTCTGGGGTAATCTAGATTTAGGACGATTGGGATCAATAGGGTACAGTCCGGATTTATTGCCCATGACTTTTATTAACTACAGATTTAACCTATTTGGGGTGTTAAGAATTCTGCCACTACGAGTTACATTTTCTCTGTTACTTGAAACTGGGTTATTAGAAGGACCTGACAATTATTCAAGATCAATAAATAAACTTTTATTACTATGATATATTTATACTACTAAAATACTTCTTTAGATGCTTAACATTTCTTCTTAACATCCCATTATCACCTTCAATTAAAAAGGAACATGACTCTACACATCATAGTTTTATTCTGGACATTCTTTCTCTTTTCATTTTCTCTTTTTTTATTGCTTTAAGAATGTATTCAAATTCTTTAATTTCTATTGGCTTAACAAATCTTGAGTCATTAATTTCTAGCAGCAAACAGTCAAGTGTTATTATGTTTTTTCCATACCTTTCCAAATCACCAATTAATTCCTTAATGTATTTTTTTGTAACGGAAGGATAAGTAGATTTTGAAAAAAGTCGTTCTGTAGGTATACCTAGTTAATGTAGTATATCGAGTTTTTTTAACGTTTACTCTCCAGTTAACTATACTACTGCGTTAACTTTTCCCAATCACAAGATAACAAAAACTGGCGCAAACGTCTTTCCGCAATAAAATCTCCCAAATAACTAATCAATTTAGATCAGTGATCTACTTCACATTACTCACACATCGCTCGCATTTTTTATAATAAAAACAACTGCTTCAGGCGCTGGACATCCTATACCAATTTTAGTTAACTCAAACGAAAAGTTATAGTCAGTTAGATAACTCCAAGAGCCTAGCCAGGATTTATTATGGGGGGGGGGGGGGGGGGGAGGGGGGTTAAGCTTCGTAAACTTTTCTGTTTTTTATTTGCCCAGAATTATATAACCTGTTTATATGGCGTCTCCTTAGGCACAATTTTGATTTTTGATGAAGAAGTAATAAAAACGACATCGTCACAATTTCACCTACATATAGTAGTCCAGAATTTGATGAGCAATTTTTGGGTTCATCATCCAACAACGCCCCCTGCCTACTCCTACCCATCAAAATATAGTTTATGACTGAAGATGCAGTACTTACTATTTCTGTCCAGGTCCGACCTGGGATTCTGGGGTAATCTACATTTAGGACGATTGGGATCAAGAGGGTACCTACAGTCCGGATTTATTGACCGGTCTTTAATTATTAGATTCGCCATCTTTCGAGCCACGAAGACATTGGTATTTTCTATTGTTTGTTTTTGTGAAAATAACTCTACGTAATGCGGCGGTTTTCCTTTTTCCGAACGTGCTTCGTAACTTTTCGGTGGCCTCTGGACGTTTCACCTTGACACCAAATTGCAGCAGGGACGACAGCAGAATCGCCAATCCTCGGACGGCATTTTCATTCGATTTATTTACACAATATTTATATGTAACGATAGCAATGATAAAAGCCATCCAACACTTCCGCTTGGCCGCTGAATCTAGCGAAGCAGTTGGTAACATTCTACATGCCCGTTGTTGTGGTTGTGTCGCCTTGAGTTGCCGGTCGGCGTAGAGCTGTTACATGTTTTATCAATTGTTGACAAAATTTAGCTTGTGCGCTGCAATGTGCCAAGCAAATTCTATATACAGTATGTTTCACATTTTATCAATATAACTTCATCGATATGATCATATTTTAATAAAAGTTAAAGCCGCCGTAAAGTTCTCAGGTATTTTCTATATTAATTAAAAATATTTAAAGGGTAAGGATATCTTATGTCACTAAAGTATAAAGAAACAAAGGTTCGATGGAATATTGGTTCCTGAAGAATTGACCATTGGGCACGCTGATATTTTTTTTTTACAACTGCTGCGTCGACGTAGGGTTAGAAACTGAGAGAATGAACAAACAGCCTAATTAGTATTACCTCTACTACTTAAAATGAAAAAAAAAATGTAAAGCAAGGTTGTACATAAACTAATAATAATAATAATGTCTTAAAAGAGTCTCACAATATTAATTATATTATAGAATTGATATTTGTTTACAATTAATGAAAATCTTAATTCTAATTAATAACCTATTCAGATTTTATTACGTATCTATAATTTTAATAATAAATAATATTATATTGATTTTGTTAATATTAATTTATAAACAATAGGAATTTATTATAATAATTATGTATCTACGTGCCTACTACTTGTATTAATCAAAATATTTAATTATTTAAGTTGTTATGTGGAGGAAGATTAGTATAATTTTATAGAGAAACATATGTTTTTTACATAAGATAAATATATATTCAGAATAAGTTTTTTTAAGATAACTATAAAAGCTACATTGGGTTTTATTTTATACATGTTATAAAATTTAGTCCGTTATGGACTTGTCATAGAGATCTTGACATAATATATAAAAACTTATTCTGTTAAAATTAAAACTGGAAACAGTCTTTTTTTTTTACCAAATTCCTCTTTACCTCAAAATTATATATATAGAAGGTACCTACATATAGGAGCTTGTTCTGACTGACTGAATTACTCATCATTGCTCAGCCGAAACTACTTTTAGTGAAATAGAAAGTTATATACAATGGAAGTCTTTAGACTTGAAAATTGGTATGTAGAATCTTCTTAGTAATTAAATTAATAGGTGTTTAACTATTAAAAACACTTAGGTCCCTGGTTCGAATCCCGGTGTGTACCAATGAGTTTTTAATTTAAAAACTTATCTACATTGGTTTGACCACACCACTGCACGAGAGCACGTTAAGCTGTCGGTCCCAATTTCACTATACCAACTTGTGAAACTGTTTATAGATGGGTTATTGAGTCTATTCAAAACATCGCGACGAGCTAGCCACTTGTTCGGTGTAGACTCATACCATCGGCTACGACGAGGTGGGATTAAAACCCCTCCGCTGGGTACTCTGGGGCCGTCTAGGCGGTCTCGGGCGCCGTAAGGCACCCGTAAAGATATGTATATATATGTATGTATATAACTATTAAAAAAAGCATTAGGGACTGGGAGAGGAGGAAAAAAAGGATGATTTTTAACTGTGTTATATGTTAGGATCGACGGAAGCTACAACAGTGTAACTTTGTATGTAGACTCTTATAAAACTGTTGAATACGTTTACACTACTTTTCGAAAATGATAAAACTATGTGTGTTAGTTTCACTATATTTTGAAATTTTAATAGAAGGCGGGGAGGGCATAAATTTAACCAGGTACCTACTGCTTTTTTATACAAATAATATGACGGGCTAAGCCGAGTCAACAAAAGCTAGTCTCTAATAAAGTGTGTATTTCTACTAGATATCTACGTGCCTCCGAACTAGAGGGTGTCTAGGAGGACATGTGAGATAGTCGTAAGTGGCGTGGGTGAGGCATCCGAGTGCATCGGTTCGTGCTCGAGTACCGGTGCTTGTGGATGACACATTCGCTATTTTTACCACAAAAAAAAACTATTTAAATAACTCGCGACCCTGCCGAGGCAGTTTTTAGGATATTAGGGATTGTAAATAAAAACATTTGACGTTTCGACCTTTGCATTGAAGATTCACCTCGCAGCTCCAGTCGTGACGTAACCACGATCATTGGCCGAAACTTCGGGAAGTCAAATGTTTAGGTAAATCGTGTTTAGACCCGCAATATTTATATATTAATTTATAATGACAACACTCGAAAGTTTAAAATATAATACTACTGTCACGGACTATTTCCAGGGCCATCTTTAACCTATTGGAGGCCATGGGCACATTAGGCAATAGGGTAAACTTGCTTAAATCGTACCTGCTCCTAAATCATACCCTATGTGTTTCTCCTTTCCTAATGCTGCCACAACGTTCTAAACGGCATAAAACGTAAACTTTAGTCCGCCATCTTGCAATAAAAGAAGCATAACACTGGGTTGTTCAACGTTACAAAATTATCTGAAAGGTTTTTATTGTTAATTTCAATAGTTTTTAGGACATTTCATAAGCTCATAGCTCCATAATTATGTGCTATTAGTTTTATCTCTCAGTATAGTGTAAACAGACGTTATTATCTGACATTTTTTTGTCAACTTTATTAATCTCGTTGGTCACATTTATTTACGTGGAAGATTTGAAATTTTAGTGGGAATTTTTCCTAATTCGTACTTGTAGGTACGTTCTAATTCGTACCGGTACGATTAAGGATAAATGAGAATTTTGATTAGGTGGTGATATAATTTTATTGTATATTCATTTTTTTATTTTTTATTACATCGGTATAACAATAAATTTAACCGATGAGATAAATTGATATGTCTAAAACCACTTCATACGCCCCATTAAAGATATGAACGTTTATAACTGAAAGTTCGTAAGTCAGATATTCCCATACTGATCACCAATGAAATCACGTTCAAAGAAGACGAAGAATTCGTGTATTAAAAATGGTGGCATTTTAATAGCCAAACTAATACAGACTATATTATCCTTGAAATAAAATAACTGATATTCTCATATTGTTATTTTTCACTGGAGCATGTGACTTTCCTTGAATGGACCGATCAATATATTGTTGTTTAACAGTATTAATCGCTCCCACTATGCCGACTAAATAATGGGGTTCCGAAGCAGGTGGCGACAGAAGAATTTGTATCAGCTGCTTTGTCGCCAAATTAACTGCCCGCACCCTGAAAAGAGACTACCACCTCGACAAGAAATTGATGCAGTAGTCTCCTGAAAACCGCTATTTACTTTTTATATTAGGACTTTTAGCCGAAGACGATCAAAGCTTCTAATGACCCCTATTGTGTGTATTAACGGGAAGTCCACACAAAAAAATAACTAGAAGGATAGAATTTAGAAAAAAAAATGCAGAGATTAAGATAGATACCAAGACTAGAAAACTTAAAAAGAAAAACAAGGAAAATGAATTTCAGGAAAGTTTACAAAACAACCTAAAGAGACTGAAACATGGCTATGTCTTTAAATAATCAAGATCGGTCAGAAGACAATATAGTGTAAAGAATGTTCCAAATGAGTTCATTTGTTTTGTGCAGGAATAATTATTTTTCTTTTGATAATTGCAAGATGATCTCGTAAAGTACGATTAAGGAACATACGAGTATGAATTAAGACAATATAATCTTAAATCGTACTTTTGGATTTATTTTAATTTTGAATTTTATTTTAGGAAGATTATTATTTTTGTTATTTTGAGTTATAAATTATATTATGAGAATAAACAAAGTTTTCATTTTGAGTAGTTTTATTATTTTATTGTTTGTATTGTTCCTCTAACAGCAATTTTCTCTTAACGGGTACGATTTAAGCAAGTTTACCCTATGTGACCTATAAAAAAATATAGGACAATTTACACATATTGCCCTGAGGCTCTACCTTGAGTTTGCGCATTGTAGCAACGTAACGTAGGTATACGTATACGTGAGCAACAACCAATAGGGCCGCTTTATTTTTGATAACAGGATTAAATAAAGCGATCCTACCCTACAGTCACATAGTATCTATATGTTAGTTAATTATTATGTTTAGATGATGGTTAATGAAAATAGTGCGTCTTGAAAATCAGAAGACACACTTGATAGCACGGCAAGTATTTCTAGACGTCAGAGCGCCAGCAAGAAAATCGTGCGATCGCGCGATGAGCGTACGCTCCGCAATGTCAAAATGGGAATCGTAATTAAATTTTTATACAAATATTTGTCGCGAACCATAGATAAAACAAGAAAATCGTCAAGCGCACGCTCACGCAAATATTGTTTGGTTATCTATGCACTCGTAATAAGTCGTGAACGGTCACTAATGTCATCCCATACAAATGTCCACGCAAATCTTGTCGACGTTAGGCGTACGCTCACCGTTCAAGGAATTCGTAATTGACACTCTGCGCGTGTCAAAATTAAAAATATCCAAACACAAGCTGAGGGTTTAACCAATACAAAATAATAATAAAATATGATTTGGTAACCTATCATTCTTGTCTCATTTGAATCGATCACTTAAACAAGAAATGAATCATGAAATTAATGAAAATAGTGCGTCTTGAAAATCAGCGCGTGTCAAAATGAAAAATATAATAATATAGATGTAATATTTACTTTATTGCAAATTCTTCCGCTAGTTAAACGACGACTTAAACTTAGAATTTGCAATAAAGTAAATATTTCATCTATATTTACGACGAGGTGGGATTAAAACCCCTCCGCTGGGTACTCTGGGGCCGTCTAGGCGGTCTCGGGCGCCGTAAGGCACCCGTGAAGTTATATATATATATATGTATTATTATATAAAATAATGGAATTCCGCAAAATAACGCCTGATTCAATCAATTATATTAAAATGAAAAATATACAAACACAAGCTGAGGGTTAACGGATAACGATGTATGATAAAAGATCTTTTCCTTCTAACTCAACGTGCGAAAATCGTGTAGATTTTTCAGATAACCTTTGGATTTTTTATAAAAATAAATATAAAAATCCAGCCGGAATTTTCCTTTATAATCCGAGAACAATGCATGTTCATCGCTTTAGCAAATATAATTCAGGCCGGGTTCAATAGGCTGTTGGTTAGTCGAGCACAAAAGGAGGCCCTCGTGATATTGATGAACTCGTCTGTGGAGGTAATAACATGCTCTTATCAATATTGCAGCTCCACTGACCAAATTCACTGAACGCTGTTAAGCCGCAAAAAAATACTGGTTTTTTGGCATGTGGATTATGTTTGGAGTTGTATTGAAAAAACCACAAAGCCAGTAGTAGGTACCTACTATAACTAAATTTAAAATAAAAATAACGTCTCGACAAGAGGTAGTGTATAAAATGTGGTAGATAAAGTATAGGTATAAAAATTTTAACAGGCCGAGTTGCTAAAAGCGTGGTAGCAGTTAATGACCTAGTCATAATGTTTCTATTTTAGGCTGTGGGCTCACCAGTGTTCAGGAGACTAATGCATCGATTTATTATTGAGGTGGCGGTCTCCTTTCAGGGTGCAGCTATAAAACGGGTAGTTAAATTGATGATAACGCATCGAAGATATTAAAATATACTTGTAATGCAATTCGTCTCTTGAAATGTCGTTCTTAAAATGGGCGACAACAGCCGCCCATTTCGTAATTGCGTCATTTAGCCGGCATAGTTGGAGCATGTTGTTTAACAACAATTTTGATCGACCCCATTCATGGACTATGTTCACCATCACGTAAATACAAAGTCACATGCCGCACTAATAATTTGTTATAAGAGCGCCTAACTAAAATAACTAAATATTCGACTTTAATCATGTAAATAAATATCAGATTAAATTTATTTTATATTGTTACAACGCTTAACATTTCAATTATTCATGAAAAACATTCAAAAAGGGATATAAACACAAATAAAACTGATAATATAAATATGTCTGTTACAATGTGCATGAAAAAAATAAATCTCGCGCTTAATTTTTGAACCGATTTTATTTTGTGTAATTCGTAAATTTATTGTGCAATAAAGTATTTTAAATTTAAAATATAAAAATACTTATACAAAACGCTTGGTCATGTGCCAGATCTTATAGACTGGGAGATGATGACAGAAAACGTTCTCCCATTTTCTACTGCATGACTTTTTAAGAATTAATAATTAAACCTAAAATATGAAAGATAGAGGGGCCGCCGCACGCTTGCGCACTTCATAAAGAAAATGGGTTTTCTTTCTGTAAAGAATTTTATTTTTATTTTTTTGGTGGTTTTCCGTGATATATTTCCGTATTATATTGCCTGCCTTTGTAACATAAGGTGTGCAAACAAATTCAAGCTATCGTAATTAATGGCATGCAATTCACAACGGCCAAGTGGGCTCAAAGGGTTGTGTGTTTTTGACTATTCATAAATATCTGTAAAGATTTACATGAAATAAATGATTTTGACTTTGACTTTGAAAATGAGAAAAAAAATCTGACATTTCCGTGTTATCAAAATGCATGCCGATGTTAAATGCGTATGTTTGAAAGTGGAAATTTTTGGAATAATGTTGTGAAAATTCAATACCACTTTTCCCTGATTTCAAATTACTTCTAATAAAGATAAATATTAATTTTATGACGTAGTAATCTATACTAATATAATAAAGAGGAAAGATTTGTATTTTTGTATTTTTGTGTTTTTGTGTTTTTGTATGTTTGTAATGAATAAACTCAAAAACTACTGGACCGATTGCAATAATTTTTTCACCATTAGAAAGCTGCATTATTCAGAAGTAACATAGGCTATATAATATCACGCTAGGTCCTATAGTTGTGGAGCAGTAACCAAAAATGTTTTAAAAACGGGGGAAAAGTATCGTTTCTGAGGCCTTCCGTGGCGTGCGCTGAGCATATAGTTAAAGTTATACAAACCTGTGCGAAGCCGGGACGGGCCGCTAGTTCTTAAATACAAATGGCATGCATGTAGCACAGGATCATTTTAATTTAATTTAAATTACCACTTGCCAAAAGAGTTCGCGGCCGCTTCGCACAATAATAATTACAATAATGTAATTATTATAATTACAATAATGTAATTATTATAATTACAATAATGTAATTATTATAATTACAATAATGTAATTATTAATATGACGGCTAAAATGTGTAAAAGTGCATCGATCTTCTTACTTATTTCATATTAAATACATAGAAATAGTTAATTAAAAAAGTATTATGAAATACGTTTCATAGAAATGACATTTACATTGAATTGGAATAATTTTTCCACAAGACATTTGAGCTGAAAAAGTAAAAAAATTACATTTACAATACCTTAATTATTCTTTCAATTTTAATTTTCCTCTTAAATAAAATGGAAAAAATACCAGTCATAGTCAGTAAGGTTTCTTGCAATGCTGCTTCTGCGCATTTTCATGGCTACCCAAGATTCCTGTGAACATCTGCTCGTATCAAGCGGCTGACACTGAAGCGTAAAACTGGTCATAGAGTGAAATAAAAATATGACAACGTGCTTAGAGAAAAAGAGATGCAAATATTGTCTTTCGTCCCTTACCGTGTTTCCACATTTTGATGTGACCTATCGCCATGACCTAACAAAGTCATTTCAAATGTAATAACGGTTTTTAAGCAGAAACTTATTTTTTGTAAAATTTTAATTAGTTTTTAGTTAAAAATATTGTGTAAAATTATGCAAAGCAATTTATAATATAATATATGAAAAAAAAATGTGTTGAATTAAAAGTCATTTTGATAAAACAAACATTTTTAATTACAGTTTAAAATAATATTTACAATATAATGCCTTCAAGAAAAAACACGAAAAAGTAACTTTTTTTGTTTTTGTTGAAAACTTATATTTTATGTCAGGCTGTATGCTGTATGCCATTTTTTATTAGAGTTTAAAATAATATTTACAAATATAATACAAAAATTCCTTCAAGAAAAAACACGAAAAAGTTACTTTTTTTGTTTTTGTTGGAAAACTTATACATTTTATGCCAGCCTGTTGACACATGCATGCCCCAAGTAACACAATCACGTCTAAAAACGGACTATTAGATATCTAATAGAATTTAATTTTTTTTTCCACCTTAAGAGTAAAATATCTCCTAAGTAATGTTCAAGAACGCTTATAGACACAGTTTAGTAAAAGTGGGCACAACCTTATCCCTTCTCATAAGAATGAGTCAAGAAAACATGAATAGATAGAGTTAAGAGTTGTAAATTTTCAAATCGTCTGTAGAGATATTTGTAGTGTCTCACTAAACTGTTTATAGACCACAAGTTATACTAGTAAATAGTTTATAGATAAAATTGAGACCTTTAGAGAAGTCTTTACTTGTCAAGTTTTAAAACCAAATTAACTCAAGACTAACAACTTTAAGTAACATTTGATTTATAATAGACAGTTAAACGTAATGGCGCAGAACTTACAAGAGTGATTTAAACTTATTATTGCATCGTGGCGTAACAAATGAATTATTTTTTACATTACTTGAGTTTTAGCTAGTTAATAACGGGTAAACAAGTAAATCTATGTGCGAATGAAATTCTATCGTCGAATATTATGTAAAACTCCCCTAAAATAAGAGCGCCCGCTGTAAATGTAAGATTTAATATATTTTTTATCGAATATGAATATTATTTGGTATAAGCAAATTTTTGTAATTGCAATAATACTCTTTTTATTTAAAACATATTAAATGTTTAATTAGACTTAATTTAATGATAAAACACATAAAAATAAGCATTAAAATATGTAACGAAAATTATTCGAAGCAAAAATCGCCAAAAAATGGCGTCAAGATAAAATTTACTAGAAAAACGATTTCTATAGATCTAACACTCTAGTCTATTTTCTGTAGTATGGCTCTAGACAATGGCAAGAATAATTTCACTTGCTACATACTAAACTATCTAGTGAAAGAATAAACAGATTTATGATTGGTTTAATATTACCTAATAACTGTCATCTCTGTATTCCTTTTTATCTTCTCACAGTATTTCTAGACGTTCATCAGGTAATTTGATGTGTTGTGTACGGGGAATACTTTTATGCAGTAAGAAGCAATTTAATTAATCAATTCAGGCTAAGTAAAAGATATTTCTGTTTTATTTATAGACGATGTGAAAAATAGTAGCTATATACGCCGGCAGCGGTGCCAAAGTCGCAACTCTCGTTTCTTCTGACCGCCAAGCGAGCCTAGCTGAGCAAGTATCGCTGAGCGAGTATTTGTTTTTATAGTTCTTTCTTCTCGCTCCACTAGATTGTCGCTCAGCTACATTGTGAACACTCACGATCAACTATTAATATATACCTACCTACATCCCTTTTGTTTACACGGAATGTATATCTATTTTCCGTTTTTTGAGCGAGAAAATAGTTAGTTGTTACAAAAGTGGACAGATCCCTCCGTATTTGCGTATTTGTTTGTTATTGGTTATGTGCATATTCACAGATTTGTGTAGATAGCCCGTAATTTGACCAATTAATAGAATGAGTAACGCATGTTTTGACTTGTTCGGTTTTCGGCAGTAGTATCTGCTATGATTTTTATTTATTACATCGGGAAAACCAAAGGGCTATTTTTTTTCACTGTTTCCATTGCATAAAATCATCCAATTTAAGTATTAACAATTGCTCTTATCTAATCTATTTTTAGGAAAAAAAAAACACTATAAAAACGCTTTCACTATATTTTTTTTAGACAAACTGAAAAATATCTATTAAAGTGTTTTATCTAGACTTAAGTCTCTTTATAAACAAAGATTAGAGTACCAATAGCTAAAATAGAATGTTTGTACAAAGTTATATCTTAAAATATATCATCTTACCTATAAAATTACTTTAAGGTACCTTTAGGCTTTATTAACTATTTGTAGAACATTTTGTCTTAAAACATTCAATACACCTATAAACGTACTTAAAATAAGTGTGCTGTAGAACAAATGCTCTAAAAATAATCCAGCTTGAGAAAAAAGACATGAGACTATGAGAATATATTTTCTTTATTGTAACCATCTTTAAAAAGCCCTTATCTATAGATTAACCATGAATAGAATGTCAATAGACAGATTTGTTTTAAACCTCCAAGACTGTGTTACTTGGGGCGCCATTTTTCTTATTAAGTTGAAATAATGTTTTTTTGTGAAATATTAAACGGCATGCAAAATAAAGTCACGGAAATTTTAACTGCATTATTTGCAATTTTTGTCATGCATGCCACTATTTCGCAACATCCTGCTGTGCAAGCCAAATTTCCTAACGTCTAATTATAAACATTCAGTATTGTTCATATGGCATGCAGTTTTAAGTCACAGAAAAGTGGTATTGAATTTTCACAACATTTTACAAAAAAAATCCACCCTCGATCATCATGTCATGGGCGCATGGAAATTTTCGCAGATATTTTTTGTGATGGAAACTTTAATATTTTACATCGGCATGCATTTTGACAACACGGAAATGTCTGATTTTATTTTTCTCATTTTCACACAACCCTTTGAGCCCACTCGGCCGTTGTGAATTGCATGCTATTAATTACGATAGCTTGAATTTGTTTGTACTACCTTATGTTACAAAGGCAGGTAATATAATATCACGGAAAACCACTAAAATTCTTTACAGAAAAAATAGTATTTTTTTTATGACGTACAAGCGTGCGGCGGCCATCCCCTCTATCTTTGATATTTGAGGGTTAATTATTAATTCTTAAAAAGGCATGTAGTAGAAAATGGGAGAACGTTTTCTGTCATCATCTCCCGTCTATTATATATATATATATACATAACTTATAAAATAAATGCTTTATAATTTTCCCCATATTGAAGTAAATAGGAAATATCGATGAAAATCGAACTTAAGATGTGTATATAAGATGTTTATTCAATCTTAATAATACAGTTTCAAAACTAATTTAAATTAACCTAAACTTAACAATTTACAACTAGAGAAATAAATAGAAATTAATTATGGTAGATAGTTCAGTTTGTTAATTCCAGATAATGACTTACCGAGTACTGAAGCGGCATTGCCTCGTTGTATCGCCAGGCTAATATTCTGGCATAAATACGAGCGAGCCCGGGTATCGTTAAGTACTTAAATCAGTTGGCGACCAATTTAGTTTACCACTTTGTGCCTTCGTGCCTTTGCTCCAAGGTCCAAGGATCTTTACTGCAAAAGCCGAAATAAGGTAATCTTCTAATTCGAAATATTTCGGTATTTGGCTTTTGCAGCGGCAGAGCCAGCGAACTGAACTGCGCATAGCTGGCGGCGAGAGAGTCACAACATGTGGCATCCCAAATCAGGTATTTACCCTGGCTCCAAGGTGTTAGTGAGTGACATACCGTCGGGTCTCTTCCCATCATTACGGGAGACACCCGACGGTTCTAAAGTACTGCGGCATTAATTGAAGCCAAAGCCTTTTTTTAAATGAGGTTTATGGTTGCATGCCGCGAAACTTTATCCGCGCCCCGGACACAAGACTCCATGGTGACCAGTGAACCGCACACACAAATATGAGGCTTACAGAGATCGATTCCTATTCATAAGCCAACCGAAATACGAAGCGTGTTATTGTCTAGTAGCGTACCGAGGGAAGGTGAAGGATACGCATTGAGCCAACCTCCTGACTCTTTCTACAACTAGCTAGAAGACGAGCCTTATCACGGTCTGAAAAAGTTGATAATAATTTAGTATTTAGTTTTTTAATTATTGGAAGATCCCATTTTTTTTTGTAATTTTACAGTAGTAGTTAAATCAGCAGGTGTGCATATCTCTCTCCAACATAAAAAACCCTCTTTCAACCCGTCGATCTCAAAATAACCTAGTAATGGGTTTAAAATTAATCCTATGAGATCGGCGAAAAGATAAACAGAGGATAAAAATGCTGGAAGAGCGATGTCCCCTAACCGACGAAAATCAATACCTTCAAATAAAATAGGTTGCGTTGCTTGTAACCGAGAATTTTGATTAAATTTTATATTTAAAATATGTTCCGAAGAAGATTTAACAAATTATATAATATATAGATAAAAAGTCTATCATAAGCCATAATAGTGAAGACTGAATAAAGTAAATCATTCTGGGGATACAGAGGCAATACCGCAATAAGTATACCTACAGCAATATCTCGGAGATGAAGCGGTTTTAAGCGATTAACAAAGAATTGTAATCTCAATCCTGGACAAAGCACAAGACTGGAAAATATTCATGGATACATTTAAAATACATTACAAGATTCCAGACGAAATATTTTGATCTCACAAACGAAATTACTAGAAACGGATTTAAAACTCAACTTTATGCAGTGGAAGTTGGTGCAAGAGGAATTCCAGCAAAGTCTTTGCACCGTCTATTGAAGGATCTTGGCCTTCCGAGAACAGCCGTCGGAACTTTTATGGAGCGTGTTTCCAGGATGGCGCTAACAGGATCATATAATATTTGGTTGAGTAGAGAGGGTAGTGAACACAGTGCAGGTGAGAGTTCAAAAGGCCTTTAAACCTACTTCGCGGTCTCAAGTCCGGGAACGCTGAAGTTCATTCCCCTGCCTTTCAACCACGCGATGGACCCGGCACCCGCACGGTGAATCCATGGTTTGCTAAGAACATTGTCTCTCTCTTGGGGTTTTTATTTCGGCATTGTAGCGCATGTTCCCACGCTGTATTCATTCAATGGATATAAATTCCTTATTAGGATATAGATATTTATTTAAAAAGATAAAATGCAATGAAAAAAAGCCTGGTGGGCGGGACTCAAACCCACGGTCCTCGCTTTCACGGCAAGGTAGGTACTCAACCACTGAGCCAACCAGGTTCCAGTCTCCCCTCATGGAATTTACCTTTAAAAAAATCAAGAATATAATAATAGCCTGAATATATATACTTTCATCTATATAAATATTTAAAGCGTATTTTTTTCCTTTCATGACTTTAGTGAGACACCTTTCAGTGCCATTCAAGAGCTTTTTTTTAATTTCTTTGGAGGATTTGACTAGTTACTCGTAGAACGAGTACCTATACAAAACCAAGCACGGGTCCAATTTATATTTGTAAGTATAGAACTTTGTGAAGTGTAGTGTCTAGTTTGTAACTCAATACTTAAAGTTTACAGCAAAGTTTCTAGTTTGGAATTGGACGTATCGCCTGGAATATGTGAACGTAAGCGTGTTGGAGCAGTGCTTATGTCGGCTTATTGTTTATGCTGTACCTGAAATATCATTTAAGTTGGTTCAGTAGGTATAGATTCACCAGCTTGCAATTCTTGTTGGACAATCTGTGTATTGAACGTTTAGCGTGTTGAGCAATATATATGCAGACCGAATTTGGGTGTATCTAAATGAGTATTAGAATTCGTTTGAGTGATTAAAATATAAAACGTAAGATTCTAGACTGCATTATAAAATGGGTCATAAAGTTCTAATCCCGTCATGTACCTACACCTAATTATTTTCTATAATAATTATATATTTTTATTTCTAAGTTACTTAATAATGAAGCGACTATATACTTTTTATTTTTATTTACTTAATATAAAGCTAGATAATAATAATAATTAAATTAATGAATATAATAATATAATATACGTGGTGGCCTAGTTGGTTAGATCTTGGAATTAAAAACACTTAGGTCCCTGGTTCGAATCCCGGTGTGTACCAATAAGTTTTAGATTAAAAATTATGTACATTTGTTTGCACGTTAAGCTGTCGGTCACGGTTTCACTATACCAACTTGTGAAACTGTTTATAGATGGGTTAGTGAGTCTATTCAAAACATCGCGACGAGCTAGCCACTTGTTCGGTGTAGACTCATAGGTACCATCGGCTACGACGAGGTGGGATTAAAACCCCTCCGCTGGGTACCCTGAGGCCGTCTAGGCGGTCTCGGGCGCCGTAAGGCACCCGTGATGATACACAATTTTCCCAATGATTGAGAAAATGCTAAAGCATCAGGTGACCAGGGGCTTTATACCGAGTTTTGACACTTTCACCGTCGCGCATTTTGCGTAAAGTACGGGTATTGAAATATAAGTTCTATCCTGTTAATTATAAAGTTGGAATTCTAATGCTCCATACATGTTCAAACTTGCGAAGAATTCGTGTATTTCAAGATGGCTGCATTATAATAGCCAACCTAATACATACTATATAACCATTGGAATAGAGCTTATATTTCCATATTTATAGTCAACGTCTTGTCGTGATTAGCGGTGACTCGTGATTCCGAGTTATCAAACTCGGAATAAGGCCCCAGGGGCCTAAAGTTTCCACCGCAAAGGCCAGAAATATTTTTATTTTATTGGAGCACGATATGTTACTTTGTTTCTACCTGGTGATCATCAACCCTATAATTTCCATGAATAGGGTCGATTAGCACATGTTTTGTATTGTTTTATACAGGTTTTGTGTTAGCGCCATGCATTGATCGTGTGATGCCGTTTAAATGATGCAGCTACTAAATGGGCGGTGACATAGGCGAATTTGCGTTACGAGTTTACCTTAATATCTTTTCTGCCTTATCGTAAAATCAACTGCTCGTTTCGTGTCTGTATCCTGAAAGGAGACTACGACCTCGACAAGAAATCGTTGCAACACAATCTCCTGAAAACCGGTTTCATGGCATCTTCATCATCATCTTCGGGTTTAGTCTAAATAAAACAAAAATATGCCATTAAACCGGTCGGCGAAATGAGGAAACAAAAACTTATACACAATAACATATATAAAAAACAGCTTTTTCAAATTTCAAAAAACAACTTAAATTATAATACTGTAACCTTCTCTATTGTAGAGTAAGGCTACTACTGGCCATAAATATTGTTAGTTTTCTTATTTGAGTATTTATGACATTTGTGACGGAAATAGAACAAATCGAAGGAACAAAAGAGTCGAAAGAGAGATCAATAGAGGGACACGAAGTGTGATTGATTAATTTAATAGAAAACGAATAGAAACCGCGATTAATCCTCACAGTTAAAGTTTATATAGCTTCGCAGGGATATTATATTCTATAGGAAATAAAGAGAATATAAAAATAAACGTATAAAAGGTATAAAGTTGTTTTTAAAGAAGTATCTGGAGGAGTTAACCCTGAGGAAATCGGGTACGGTGACCGAAAAGTGAAGTAAATCATATCTTCGGTCACAATACCTAGTAAGCTAGAGCCCACGTAATAATTAGTTAACATATTTTGGTAAGTAGTATGGATACTTTTATAACAAGTACTTACTGATTCCTTATATATGAACACAACAACTAACTTGCCACTTGTTAGGTATATATTGAGGTTAATAGACCTATGAGTGGGAAAAGAACCCACGACCTCCGGGAGCGACTAAGGACTAATAGACTAAAGATGTATGCAGTCAGAATTATCATTATGTCCACCCACAGTCACACTCCATCAATATAGTGTCTAGGGACAGTCTAATGAATGATAGTAATGTACCATCGAATACAACATTAATCTAATTTGTTCAGCCGTCCAATACACGCCTTTGGTCTAATTAATCCACACTCGTCACTGTGCTATCATGTGATAGAAACAGATCGATTTTGGTAGGAGTCATTATCGAATGGTATAGTATGGTACCAATGATTGACGATCCTTCCGGTAAAAGTTTTATTTATGGTAATAGAATCATTGTCACTTCTTTTTTGGATATTTTACTAATTTTTATTCTTGGTTAACTTTTAGTTACTTACTAATTTCCATATATTATCCATTCTATGATTTTTCATTGGATATTTAATCAATTCTCATTATTTAATAATGAGAATTGATTAAAAATAATTTAATTTAATTTATTTAATTGAATAATGATGTTGGTTTTCGTGCACAAAGTTGTCTTAAAATAGACACTTTTAATACAATTTATATAAGATATAATAAATATGTACCACACATGAATATATTATCTTTACTGAACCTGACATATTAATCTTTTACCGGGAAAATTTTAGTTTTATGAAAATAACTATAGGTAAAATGAATCTTATAAATGTCACGTCCAAGTAAGGTAGCTTATTTATAGGACGTGTGTTTAGTATAAAACTTAAGTGATTTAGATAAACACCCGCCAAACCAAACGTCTCGCTGTCGCCTCTGAGTTGTAATATATTTGTTCTCCTTGCAAAGTTATCACTTTATCTTTGCTCTCATCCATCAACTGAATAAAAACGTGAAATTTTCTTACAAATTTGTTCCATTTAACAAAGTGATGCATTGTCCAGGGTTTGAAGACTTCATTTATCTCGTTTTAGCCCGAGGCACGTCTATTTACTTAATGTTCTCTTGAGACGTCCACCGAACATAGACATCGACTCGCTTACAACGGACTTACCTACACGTTTATACTATGACACTTATATCAGAGATATACTGAAAGCTTAGCCCTGCAATAAAAAACTTAATATATATTAAATAAATATAAATATGCCGTCCAATACATGCCTTTGCTCCAAGGTCCAAGGATCTTTACTGCAAAAGCCGAAATAAGGTTATAATCTTCTAATTCGAAATATTTCGGTATTTGGCTTTTGCAGCGGCAGAGCCAGCGAACTGAACTGCGCATAGCTGGCGGCGAGAGTGTCACAACATGTGGCATCCCAAATCAGGTATTTACCCTGGCTCCAAGGTGTTAGTGAGTGACATACCGTCGGGTCTCTTCCCATCATTACGGGAGACACCCGACGGTTCTAAAGTACTGCGGCATTAATTGAAGCCAAAGCCTTTTTTTAAATGCGGTTTATGGTTGCATGCCGCGAAACTTTATCCGCGCCCCGGACACAAGACTCCATGGTGACCAGTGAACCGCACACACAAATATGAGGCTTACAGAGATCGATTCCTATTCATAAGCCAACCGAAATACGAAGCGTGTTATTGTCTAGTAGCGTACCGAGGGAAGGTGAAGGATACGCATTGAGCCAACCTCCTGACTCTTTCTACAACTAGCTAGAAGACGAGCCTTATCACGGTCTGAAAAAGTTGATAATAATTTAGTATTTAGTTTTTTAATTATTGGAAGATCCCATTTTTTTTTGTAATTTTACAGTAGTAGTTAAATCAGCAGGTGTGCATATCTCTCTCCAACATAAAAAACCCTCTTTCAACCCGTCGATCTCAAAATAACCTAGTAATGGGTTTAAAATTAATCCTATGAGATCGGCGAAAAGATAAACAGAGGATAAAAATGCTGGAAGAGCGATGTCCCCTAACCGACGAAAATCAATACCTTCAAATAAAATAGGTTGCGTTGCTTGTAACCGAGAATTTTGATTAAATTTTATATTTAAAATATGTTCCGAAGAAGATTTAACAAATTATATAATATATAGATAAAAAGTCTATCATAAGCCATAATAGTGAAGACTGAATAAAGTAAATCATTCTGGGGATACAGAGGCAATACCGCAATAGTATACCTACAGCAATATCTCGGAGATGAAGCGGTTTTAAGCGATTAACAAAGAATTGTAATTGTTCAATTTTTATATCTAGTAAAGAAGGCAGAGCGGAAGAAAAAATCGGACAACCCAATAAATCTAAACTTGTTTTGTCTAAAATTTTAATGCCTGGAAGAAGTTCATTAAATTTAGAAAGAATGTTTGTTACTCTGTCCAAGGAAATGTTGTCTAGAGCAAATAATTCGCACTTGTTAAGATTTACGAGTTCAATTTTAATATCAATGATTCAATGTCTTCAAAAACTGTAGACGCTTTGCCTACTAAATAATAGTATTAATAAATCCAATTAAGTATTTAAAAAAAACAGCCCTTCTATTATTTTCTTGTATTAATACACTTTTTTTTTAATATTTCTTGGTTTTGAGGTATTATTATCAGAGATGTAAACTTCTACTTTAATTTAACGTCGGTTAATACCTGTAACCGGTTGTACCTAGTTAATTTTAGCAAATTCATTTTGCTAAAATTAACTAGGTACAACCGTTTAACTGTTACATAAAGACTGCTGTAAACACCCAGCACCTTGGTTTTAATGTCAATGAATGAATCTACCTAGGAAAAACTCTAGGAATAAACTGTTATACTTAAACACAATAAAGCTCTGCAATAACTATGTTGGGTGAAGTGTTCACCTTGTGCGTTACGGAATGTGTTTCACACGACCATCACCTGAAACGAGTTGATGGAGTCACGTCCCGCATTAGTGAGCTCATATTGTCACCCCACTCTGTGGGACCCACTTTAAATAATAAAATGGATGTTGCATGGCATACTTACAGAGAGAATCCAACCAACTTTAAAAGGGTTTTTAATGAAATCTTTAAGGAAATATACTTATAAGTATATTTACTTATAAGTATATTTACTTATACTTATAACTTTATTTATTTATACTTATAAGTATATTTACTTATAATTACAAACTGCTGCTGCTTTTTCATTGTAATAATAAAAAAAAAGTATGTGATACTTATATTTTATTTGTTTACGTTTTAAATCGAAGTCAGTAGTTTATTTATTTTTGTGATGAATATTTAACGATCATGATCTGAAGTCTAGGGATGTTTAAAATCTTTATTTGATTTAAAATATGGTTACAAGTGTAGTAATTTGTCTAATTGTAATGGTACAGCATATTTTACTGGTATTTAAAGATTATATAAAGATGAGATGGAGTCAAGACTTCAGTTTCATAAATCATTTAAAGCGGTGCCCAGATCAGCAAAAGGGGGTTAGGTTGGAAGAAAAAGGAATGTGATAAAGATGTTATTAAATCTTTCCTTAGGGAAGATGAAGAGCATGGCTACAGAATTCACGCGATGACCCTAGAAGTACAGAATGAATGGCTTACTTTGGGGGAAGTTTGTATTCCTCCAGCCCTGAAATGGCGCACACTCATGTACGATTGGTCTCCGGCACTTATTAAGTTCTATCTGAATGCCTTTCAAATGTCCCTACCTGACCAGAGTAATCTCGATTCTCGATAAGACATGTACATTGTGCGGTGTTGCTGTAGGGACGGCCAGACATATACTTGCTGGGTGCAAAACTCTACTTGAAAAAGGTCATTATTCGCACCGACATGATAAAGTTCTAGAAATTATTCGTGAAGCTGTAAGTCTCAGTATTGCTAGAGCCAGAAAAGGATTAACAACAAATGAAAGACTGACTACTTTTGTAAAGGAGGGACCACTCAAGAAAACTCAAAGTAAACCTTTCTCAATCCTGGACAAAGCACAAGACTGGAAAATATTCATGGATACATTTAAAATACATTACAAGATTCCAGACGAACTAGCAGTTTCAGCCTATAGACCAGACATACTGGTGTACTCTCGGTGCTTGAAGAAAGTAATACTTATAGAACTCACCGTTCCGTGGGAAACAAACATACCTAAGGACCACAACATCAAGTCGAACAAATATTTTGATCTCACAAACGAAATTACTAGAAACGGATTTAAAACTCAACTTTATGCAGTGGAAGTTGGTGCAAGAGGAATTCCAGCAAAGTCTTTGCACCGTCTATTGAAGGATCTTGGCCTTCCGAGAACAGCCGTCGGAACTTTTATGGAGCGTGTTTCCAGGATGGCGCTAACAGGATCATATAATATTTGGTTGAGTAGAGAGGGTAGTGAACACAGTGCAGGTGAGAGTTCAAAAGGCCTTTAAACCTACTTCGCGGTCTCAAGTCCGGGAACGCTGAAGTTCATTCCCCTGCCTTTCAACCACGCGATGGACCCGGCACCCGCACGGTGAATCCATGGTTTGCTAAGAACATTGTCTCTCTCTTGGGGTTTTTATTTCGGCATTGTAGCGCATGTTCCCACGCTGTATTCATTCAATGGATATAAATTCCTTATTAGGATATAGATATTTATTTAAAAAGATAAAATGCAATGAAAAAAAGCCTGGTGGGCGGGACTCAAACCCACGGTCCTCGCTTTCACGGCAAGGTAGGTACTCAACCACTGAGCCAACCAGGTTCCAGTCTCCCCTCATGGAATTTACCTTTAAAAAAATCAAGAATATAATAATAGCCTGAATATATATACTTTCATCTATATAAATATTTAAAGCGTATTTTTTTCCTTTCATGACTTTAGTGAGACACCTTTCAGTGCCATTCAAGAGCTTTTTTTTAATTTCTTTGGAGGATTTGACTAGTTACTCGTAGAACGAGTACCTATACAAAACCAAGCACGGGTCCAATTTATATTTGTAAGTATAGAACTTTGTGAAGTGTAGTGTCTAGTTTGTAACTCAATACTTAAAGTTTACAGCAAAGTTTCTAGTTTGGAATTGGACGTATCGCCTGGAATATGTGAACGTAAGCGTGTTGGAGCAGTGCTTATGTCGGCTTATTGTTTATGCTGTACCTGAAATATCATTTAAGTTGGTTCAGTAGGTATAGATTCACCAGCTTGCAATTCTTGTTGGACAATCTGTGTATTGAACGTTTAGCGTGTTGAGCAATATATATGCAGACCGAATTTGGGTGTATCTAAATGAGTATTAGAATTCGTTTGAGTGATTAAAATATAAAACGTAAGATTCTAGACTGCATTATAAAATGGGTCATAAAGTTCTAATCCCGTCATGTACCTACACCTAATTATTTTCTATAATAATTATATATTTTTATTTCTAAGTTACTTAATAATGAAGCGACTATATACTTTTTATTTTTATTTACTTAATATAAAGCTAGATAATAATAATAATTAAATTAATGAATATAATAATATAATATACGTGGTGGCCTAGTTGGTTAGATCTTGGAATTAAAAACACTTAGGTCCCTGGTTCGAATCCCGGTGTGTACCAATAAGTTTTAGATTAAAAATTATGTACATTTGTTTGCACGTTAAGCTGTCGGTCACGGTTTCACTATACCAACTTGTGAAACTGTTTATAGATGGGTTAGTGAGTCTATTCAAAACATCGCGACGAGCTAGCCACTTGTTCGGTGTAGACTCATAGGTACCATCGGCTACGACGAGGTGGGATTAAAACCCCTCCGCTGGGTACCCTGAGGCCGTCTAGGCGGTCTCGGGCGCCGTAAGGCACCCGTGATGATACACAATTTTCCCAATGATTGAGAAAATGCTAAAGCATCAGGTGACCAGGGGCTTTATACCGAGTTTTGACACTTTCACCGTCGCGCATTTTGCGTAAAGTACGGGTATTGAAATATAAGTTCTATCCTGTTAATTATAAAGTTGGAATTCTAATGCTCCATACATGTTCAAACTTGCGAAGAATTCGTGTATTTCAAGATGGCTGCATTATAATAGCCAACCTAATACATACTATATAACCATTGGAATAGAGCTTATATTTCCATATTTATAGTCAACGTCTTGTCGTGATTAGCGGTGACTCGTGATTCCGAGTTATCAAACTCGGAATAAGGCCCCAGGGGCCTAAAGTTTCCACCGCAAAGGCCAGAAATATTTTTATTTTATTGGAGCACGATATGTTACTTTGTTTCTACCTGGTGATCATCAACCCTATAATTTCCATGAATAGGGTCGATTAGCACATGTTTTGTATTGTTTTATACAGGTTTTGTGTTAGCGCCATGCATTGATCGTGTGATGCCGTTTAAATGATGCAGCTACTAAATGGGCGGTGACATAGGCGAATTTGCGTTACGAGTTTACCTTAATATCTTTTCTGCCTTATCGTAAAATCAACTGCTCGTTTCGTGTCTGTATCCTGAAAGGAGACTACGACCTCGACAAGAAATCGTTGCAACACAATCTCCTGAAAACCGGTTTCATGGCATCTTCATCATCATCTTCGGGTTTAGTCTAAATAAAACAAAAATATGCCATTAAACCGGTCGGCGAAATGAGGAAACAAAAACTTATACACAATAACATATATAAAAAACAGCTTTTTCAAATTTCAAAAAACAACTTAAATTATAATACTGTAACCTTCTCTATTGTAGAGTAAGGCTACTACTGGCCATAAATATTGTTAGTTTTCTTATTTGAGTATTTATGACATTTGTGACGGAAATAGAACAAATCGAAGGAACAAAAGAGTCGAAAGAGAGATCAATAGAGGGACACGAAGTGTGATTGATTAATTTAATAGAAAACGAATAGAAACCGCGATTAATCCTCACAGTTAAAGTTTATATAGCTTCGCAGGGATATTATATTCTATAGGAAATAAAGAGAATATAAAAATAAACGTATAAAAGGTATAAAGTTGTTTTTAAAGAAGTATCTGGAGGAGTTAACCCTGAGGAAATCGGGTACGGTGACCGAAAAGTGAAGTAAATCATATCTTCGGTCACAATACCTAGTAAGCTAGAGCCCACGTAATAATTAGTTAACATATTTTGGTAAGTAGTATGGATACTTTTATAACAAGTACTTACTGATTCCTTATATATGAACACAACAACTAACTTGCCACTTGTTAGGTATATATTGAGGGTAATAGACCTATGAGTGGGAAAAGAACCCACGACCTCCGGGAGCGACTAAGGACTAATAGACTAAAGATGTATGCAGTCAGAATTATCATTATGTCCACCCACAGTCACACTCCATCAATATAGTGTCTAGGGACAGTCTAATGAATGATAGTAATGTACCATCGAATACAACATTAATCTAATTTGTTCAGCCGTCCAATACACGCCTTTGGTCTAATTAATCCACACTCGTCACTGTGCTATCATGTGATAGAAACAGATCGATTTTGGTAGGAGTCATTATCGAATGGTATAGTATGGTACCAATGATTGACGATCCTTCCGGTAAAAGTTTTATTTATGGTAATAGAATCATTGTCACTTCTTTTTTGGATATTTTACTAATTTTTATTCTTGGTTAACTTTTAGTTACTTACTAATTTCCATATATTATCCATTCTATGATTTTTCATTGGATATTTAATCAATTCTCATTATTTAATAATGAGAATTGATTAAAAATAATTTAATTTAATTTATTTAATTGAATAATGATGTTGGTTTTCGTGCACAAAGTTGTCTTAAAATAGACACTTTTAATACAATTTATATAAGATATAATAAATATGTACCACACATGAATATATTATCTTTACTGAACCTGACATATTAATCTTTTACCGGGAAAATTTTAGTTTTATGAAAATAACTATAGGTAAAATGAATCTTATAAATGTCACGTCCAAGTAAGGTAGCTTATTTATAGGACGTGTGTTTAGTATAAAACTTAAGTGATTTAGATAAACACCCGCCAAACCAAACGTCTCGCTGTCGCCTCTGAGTTGTAATATATTTGTTCTCCTTGCAAAGTTATCACTTTATCTTTGCTCTCATCCATCAACTGAATAAAAACGTGAAATTTTCTTACAAATTTGTTCCATTTAACAAAGTGATGCATTGTCCAGGGTTTGAAGACTTCATTTATCTCGTTTTAGCCCGAGGCACGTCTATTTACTTAATGTTCTCTTGAGACGTCCACCGAACATAGACATCGACTCGCTTACAACGGACTTACCTACACGTTTATACTATGACACTTATATCAGAGATATACTGAAAGCTTAGCCCTGCAATAAAAAACTTAATATATATTAAATAAATATAAATATTATCACGGGTGCCTTCCGGGGCTTGAGACCGCCTGGACGGGTTCAGGGGAAGGGTTTTTAATCTCACCTATTCGTAGCCGACGATAAGAGTCTACAAGTGGGTAGCTCGATGCGATGTTTGGATAGACTCAATAACCCATCTATATACAGTTTCACAAGTTATTATAGTGAAACTTGGGCCTACAGCTTAACGTGGTCCGAGGCATTATAGTGATGTTGTTAAACAAAATGTACATACTAGATTAAAAACTCATTGGTACACTCCGGGGTTTGAACCAGCCACCACGTATATAAAAATAACTTAATATAGTTACTTACCTATTTATTTAAAATTCTTTATTGCACAATCTGACAGCCGCCGTAGATTAGTAGTTGCGCCTTTGGCGTTGTATCCGGAGGTCGTGGGTTCGATTCCCACCCATGGCAAAAAAAAATAGAACGTTTTTTTATGTACAGTTTGTCATGGTCTGGGTATTTTTAAAATATAATATGTATTATATCGTTGCTTCTGGTACACATAGTACAAGCCTAGAGCTTAGTTTGTGACAATGTGTGAATATGTGCAATATGTCCTACATATTATTATTATTATTGTACATAGGCGAGCGTAATGTGTAAATAAAACAAGTCAAGAGTAGTTACTTAATATAGTTTGCAGGGTGATTTCAGTAGGTATACCCCTTAATAAACATAAAAACCAGACTTCGTTTTGTCTCACGCTTCAGGTTGCAATAATGGCCGCCATCCTATTACGTATCTGTCTTTTTGTGTTACCTGACTGGCAGAACTACCTATGGTATCTACTTATACCATGAAGGTAAAAACCGTGCCCGTCCGGGGCGCGTTTTTTTAGCTTCATGACTTATACCTATTTTTATCACTGTGCAAAGTTCAATACTACTTGGCACTTGCAGAAATATTGTTTAATAATGATGGTTGCCATTAATTAAAAGAAGAAGAGTTGTTAAGAGAAAAAAAAAATGTCCGTTTGTCGGTTTGTTTGTTCGTTTCGCTTCACGTAAAAGTCACTCATCGGATTCAAAATAATCTGAATGATAAAAAGTTTATAGTGAGTAACATTTTAGCGTTTATTTTATCAAAATCAACCTAATAGCGCCGCGGCGTAAACGAAGGAATAATTCGATTATTTTAACTTAAACGGCGCACCGGCGGCGGGTAAAACAGCAGGGCACAGTCTTCTTTCATGGTCCGGTTACGAAACGGGCGATTGATTTGACGATAAAGCATTTTTTTTTTAAATTAAGACTTAATACAATAAAGTCTTTGTCACCGCTCATTTCGTAATCGCAGCATAGTGGGAGTTACCAATTTTGTTGAACAACAATATTAATCGACCCTATTTATTGAATCTATAGGCTTACCATCAGATAGAAACAAAGTCACATGCCGTGCTCCAATAAAAAAAAAAAGTTGTACATAAACACGCATTCATTACTTCGCACCTCTTTCAATTAAAAAAGTGTTAAATTGATAGTATTAATAAAAAATCTACTTGGCTTTATGTTTTATTAAAATATTTTGTAAACATGATGTAGGTAGGTACTAAATGAAAATTAACTGGTATCAAAAAGACCTCGCGTATTTTCTCCTAACAAACGACATTATACTTATCTACCTATTTAGGGCTGTGGTTAGGAGTAACTTGGGCGGCGACGAGAAGCTAGGCGGGCGGGAACTCTACACCTATCAAATAAATAATTCCGTCGCCTTCTGGAAATACGAGTCTTGGTTTCTTTATTGGAAAATAGTTCAGGAACACTTTGAGAATGGTAATTTTTACGTTTGTAGCGGGGGGGTTTTAAGAATATTAAAATGAAAAGATTATATTAGTTAGGTTAAAACTAGTTTATTTAAAATAGATATTTACAATTTAAGTTTGTTTTGAGTACAGTAACTATGTAAGAGACCTACCTAATAAATGTTGGCCCTGCCTACAATGGATATGCCTATTATAAACTAAAACTCTGACCGTATAGTATGGGAAGATTGGAAGGACTGACGAGGGAAAGGCTCGAGGACTGGCACGTCGACTGGCACGCAGACTGGCACGTAGACAGGCGACGGCAGCAGATGTAGGCAGGCAAGCAGGAAGGCGGCGGCACGATGGCAGCAGCAGCAAGCACGCACGACTGTAGCAGCCGCACACGATGAGGCGAGGCCTCGTTTCTCAGGCTGACGCCTGAGACGAGGACTCAGGTGGCCTCGACTCTCAAGGCTCTAGGCCTGAGGTGAGGTCCGTGAAGCAGTGGCTTGCGGCACGATGACGGCAGCAAGGGGAAGGCGGCGGCACGACGGCAGCACGCAGACGGCGGGCGGCACGGCTGTAGAGGCAGCCGTACACGAAGAGGTGAATTCCCGTCTCTCAGGCCAATGCCTGAGACGAGAAGTCAGATGGCCTCGTCACTCAAGGCTCGAAGCCCGAGGCGAGGTCCTGCAGCACAAGGAGGTTCTCCAACCCTCAGAGCAGACGCCCGAGCGAAGTGGAGTCTAGGCAAATCCCGGAGGCCGCAACTCCGGAATCCGGAGTCTTCAAGGAAGTGTGACAGGATCGCGGGCCTGGTTCTCGACGTAGCAGGTTCAAGGTTTCAAGGATGAGAACCAGTCGATCACTGCCACTGTAGCTAGACATCTTCTTCTTTCTTAAGCTTCCTCGAGACTGACGAAAAATCGCCGGTCCGAGATATTTAAAGACGATTTTAGAGCTCTACGATTAAAATTCATATTTAGTTTTAATTTATAGAGTGCCAGTATTTTTTTGGTTAGTATGGGAACTTTTGAAGCTACCTAGCGGTCAGAGGAGACGCTAAGATTTAGTGTTTTAAGTGTCTAAAAATGTGAAAATACCTAAAGAATATGTTTTAATTTACAATATTACCTAATACATAGTTTATATAATTAAAATTTAAATTTAAAATGTTAGGAATCTGATTTGATAACCAAAGCCTAAGATTTCATGAAAACTAAATGAAAAATTTGGAACGTTCACAGAAGGGAAATTTCTAGCTGTCAAAATTCTGGAGTATTACATACAAATATTAACCAATTTAACCACGTTTTTACTACCTGGAATTTTCCCTGAAAATGGTGTATTATGATACATTTGGTGGTCATTTTAAAAAAATGTATGAAATGATATGAAGACAAATAAAATAAAATACTTAAATATAATATGGAGCGGTTGTAACGTGACACGTTTTGTCATTGCACGACGCGGAGGAAGCAGTGATCTGAGAAAAGTCTTGGGTGCCAATTTGAATATTAACTTCAATGATCTGACGACGGTGATATCTACCTATTTTTTAGATCGTCAACAACATATAATAACTTATATTAGTTCAGGTTTCGGGATCACTAGCGTAGGATATTAGCTACCTACTTAATTAATTATTTGTTCATCAAGATCAGCGAACTGTATGGTAAACTAAATGGTTGGGACTTAGTGTTACATAATCAATGTACGATGTATCAATGTAGTGATGAATAGCAGCCTAACCAATTGCACACTAAGACCAGTAGGCCTATTACGCCGCACTTCGTTAAGCTAAACTTTAACCAAAATGACGTAGTTGTCTGTAAATTTTCAATGTCACCAGGTTTTCATTACGTCAGAATTGCATTATATCGATTAAAGTTTAGCTTAGCGTTGTGCGCGTAATCACCCCGCTTATAGGTTATTAAATTAGAAAACAAATGAAAATTCGACGGCACCAAATCCGGGTGGAGCAGCATTCGAAACCTTAATGAGTGTGTTGACAATGTTGTTGTAATACTGTTTTGTATTCTTTGAAAAGAAATGCCTGTAGTGTAAATAATGTCCCTATTTATGATTTTGTTAATAAGAGTATTCACACTTCATCGATGTTTTCTTCAGTGTTCTTTCAGTAAATGTCGCATTTTTTTACAGTGATATTTACCTACCACAAATTGTACAGAAAGTTTATTTTACACTGTGTAAATTAAAGAAACTACGCACTTAATAAATATTTAAATATAAGATATTTATTTTTATTTACACAAAAAACTTATAAAACATAAATAAGTAATACTAATAAAAAATATAAAACTATATCTAAAAAATAATATATATTTACAAACCCTATTAAATTATATACAAATCTTCTAAAATTTTTCCGTGTGGCATGGTGGCCAGAATGCTGGCAACATTTCCTCGCTGAATAATGATACTAATTTTTTGAGCGAGGAAATGGCCAGCTCTCCGGTCACCCGTGACGGCGACCAATCGTGAAGACAGTTCTTTAAAGAAAAGTCTTGCACAAGGCCCCCACGGTCCTAGTGTTTCCACAGCAAAAGGCACAAATATGTAATTATCATTTAAAATATTTTCATATTTGCGCCTTTTGTGTGTTTCAGCAGTTAAAGTCGCTGCTCCCGCACTCCGAAGTGTCCCTTGTAGATGAGACGATGCCAGGGTGTCTACACAGGTTGCGTCCCATACCAGGCACCGGCCCATCTTCCATGGAATCAGCGACATTCCGTCCGGTCTCTTGCCGTCGTTCCTAGATAATCCAGGCGGTTCCAAAATTGAAGGAACGTCTACAACGGCAAGAGACCTTTTCAGAATGTCGTTGAGTGAGGAATGGCGAGAAAAGCGACCTCCACTTTTAAAACAACTAAGACCGTGATGTCCATATTGGTCGACGTCACTACCGCACAGACAAATATGTTTACTACATATTTCCGCTCCCACTCGCAACCCTATAGCTAATCTGAAACTAATGTTGTCCATAAATGTGCCTAAATTTTTAGATGGAATGGCGTGTAGCCAATATCCTGACTCCTTTTGTGTTAGCGCTAGGATTCTAGCTTTGTCTTTATCATTATTTTGTTGTTCATGTATATATTTATGTGTTGCTTGAACTAAAGGTGTATCCCAATGTTTTTGTATGTGTTTTTCCACTGGGATATCACATTCAGGACAAGATATTTTCCATGTTTGTTCTGCTTCTATTAAGTTTACTTTGTTTATTTCTACGAAAGGTTTTCTGAGAATTTTTGACATAAGAGATGAGATGCTATAAATGGATGATATAAAGGCTGGTATACTTAAACTACTAACTTTTCGTATACCAATGCCTCCTAGTTTAATTGGGAGTGTTAATTGAGCCCATGAAATATCATTAAAATTCAAATTTAGTATTTTCTGAAGTGTAATTTTCAATGTGTCATCTATTGAGGACATGATTTCTGAAAATTTCCAAACTGGACTTGTACGCAATAAATATAAAAATTTTGGGAGGAATGTACAGTATTTTATAATGGAATAGGCTGTATGGCAATTTATTTTTTCTAATCTATCAGAAATTTCTAAAAAAATATTAAGTTGGGAATTTAATGTTGGAATGACTCCTTCTTCAAATACTGGAGCTCCTAATAAAGATAGTTCTTCTTTTGAGGTTATTTTGATACCAGGTGCAAGAGAGTTAGCTAAGTTGATTAAATTAGATTTATTAATATCAAGTACGTTATTGGTTAAATAAAGTTCACATTTATTGTAATTTAATTTTAGACCAATTTTGTCAAAATTGTCAGTTATTTTCTTTAGATCTTCTAGTACTATATTTGCTTTACCACCCAAGGTCCCATCATCTAGATACCACACGTTAAATGAACTTTTTAAGTTCTCAATTAGTGGTTGGATTGCGAGACTGAATATTGCCGGGCCTAATGGATCACCTTGTTGGCATCCGTCTGCAGAATTTATTTGATTTAAATTAAAAAATAAATGGGTATAATTGCCATAGCATTGATTCAAGAAAGAGTAAATTTCGGGAATGTGTTTGTAGGATTCCTTTAACAAGCACTCTCTACTTATAGAATTAAAAGCATTTTGTACGTCTAATTTTAATAAAATTTCAGCTTCATCGGTGGATAAAAATGAACGAACTGAATGTATGGCTGCTTCGCAGCCGCCTTTACTACCAAACCCGATTTGAAATGGCTGTAATATATTTTTTAATTTGGAAAATATTTGACGACAAGCTATTTTAGCAACGAGACGGCGGAAAGTACAACCAATAGCGATTGGTCTTATTCCTCCATCCTTTTTATTAAATGCACATAATTTCGCTCCATATAAATACGGTAAAAACTCTTTACATACCTTGCCATCTAACATGAAGTTACATAATTTTGTAATACTTTTAATAAAGTTTTTTCCCGCTTCTCCTGCTGAAAATGATGTTAGATCTTTTATATGTTGGGGTGTTAAACCATCTATTCCACCAGCTGACCCGTTGGGAAAAGACATGATTATTTCAATTATTTTTTCTTCGTCTATTTGCAAATTGGAAAGTTGAGTAGAATCTGTCGTGGGGGAGATCGGTACTGGTGATGTGGGATGTTTTTTCAATAAATTTGATAATGTAATCGTATTATCTAAAGCCAGGGTATCGTTGGAAAACAAAATTCGTGCCGCTCCTCTAATGTCCCCATCGTAAACTTTTTCTTCAACAGCTTTATACATAGAAATTTTCTTTTTATTTGTATTTACATTAGGAACAGGGAGATTTTGTGTATTTTGTTTAATTTTATATGTGAGAGTGCCATTATTTGTAGGATTAGCATGTAAAACTTTATAAGGCAGCAAAAATAAGTTTTGCCAATCGTTTACCTCATTACTAAAAACCTTTTCAATATGATCTGAGAAGCATTTAGCTACACATGATCTTGCACCCCGAGGAATTCGTTTTACTAATGGTACCGTTTTTTTTAATTCCAAAATATTAGTTTGGAAATTTTGAATAGGATTGTTATTATTGTTAGGACTATTAACCAATGAAACATTTTGTATTGGATTATTTGTAGAGTTATGTTTTTTACCTTCATGAATTTTGAGTCCTCTCGAACCTTTAAAGAATTTCGGCTCGGCACATTTATGACAACGAACATAGTCAATTTCAAGGTTTTGTGACTGCAGAATGGATTGATTTGACGTGGATGGTACGGGTGGGGGCGAAGATAATTGTAAGTCCATAAAAAAACCTATATAAACCTATATATAACCTTAATAGGAACTAGCAATAATTAATGTATATAATATAAATTAATAGAGTAAATAAACAAAATAACTAACAATAATAGAATAAATTTATAATAAAGTAGAACAGTTTTCATCCTCAAGACACTGGCGATCAAGGGCAAGAAGTTCTTTCATAACACACGAGGCACACAGATATTTTTTAAAATTATCAGATTCGTTTTATTCTTTTTGAATTGCGTCCGGGTTTTGAGGTTCAAATTATCCAATAGATTTCATAAATTTTGATTGCCACAACAATATATGTGGTAGGTATTCACCATAAATAAACACCATCTAATATACAATTACTGAAATAAAAGGCTGAAAAGCTGAAAATGAAATTTCGTGGACTTGTCTTCTGCTAAACTTTGTTTGACACAATATTATATTAAAAACATTTGTATTTGCTAAATTTAATTGAAAACTGGTGAATTTAAAAGTTTCTATTCAAATTCACCAGTTTAATAAATATTTAAATTATTTCTATGTTAAGTCATGAATGTATATCCCTTGTGTTATTTATTATATTATTAATACAAGCCAATCAAATCGGCATCCAAGCCTCGACCGCCTCATCAACACGACCCGTAGATATTATACTTCCTTGATCCTTGACCACAGATTTGAATGACCATAGAATGACTGAACACAACGTCATGAAAATTGATTATGCTTGTCTTGTAATGTGATTATGAATGTCGAGGAGGTATAAGTCCAGTACATTGCGTGTTGAGCAAAAGCGCTCTCCAGCAGACCAGTGATCCAGCGCTCTAAATTCGTTCGCACGAGATACATTTTGACGTCATAATGACGAAGTTCGCAACCCGGCTTTTAAAAATCTCAGTTGACTGATGACGCCGTGCGAATTAACTTTGTTTCCCGTTATCGCCCCGATATAGCTCCACCATGATTTTTTGTTAAATAATCTTTCAATTACTGTACAGTTTTAACTGTAGGTATCCACCAATAGGATCGCTTTTTTTTCGATACTACAAATAAACCCTTCGTATTGGTGGATCCCTACAGTTCTTTAAACTGTATAGTAAGTGAAAGATCGTTTAACATAAACAAACAGCAAGGACCGTATGTGCTTACAAAGTGAAAGTTAAATTTATTGTTTTCTCTAGCGTAGTAAGATTGTTAAGTCATAGTTCGTCCCGCAGTGCCGTATTAACTCCACCCTTCTAACATGATCCGATTTCCGTTTCCGACCCTTCTCTGACCATAATTGAGAACGTCAGAGACATAACTCAAGACCCTTCCTTGATTATTATTTACCTTAGTACTACTACTAAACATCAATTAAATAGCGTAACAATGTGCTATGAATCGCAAATTAGTCTTTGTTAACTATTATTTATGGTTGGTAATTATTTTATTACGAGTTTATAGTTTTAATAGAGACCTACTTAGATGTAGGCTAAATTCGTCTATTTATTTTGAAGGATATGACATCCATGTGTAGGTACTTATGTTTCCGGAACTTGTGGGATCAATTCTTAACATTGAGGCAACACTATACATACTTACACAAAGAAATCTAAGTAGTTTTCTATATAGTTTGCATAAGGCTAAGAGATGTAGTACCTAAAATTTATGTACGCTCTGTAGGTACCTACTACCTATCATATTCACGTTTGAGGGCGCATTTCAATTACCGTCATCAGCTTTAAAGGGCTTCAACGAGTTCGCTATTACTGAAACATAATCTAAAATCCAACCCTTTAATTTAAAGGAAAATTAGCCGAGCTAAAGCGAAACACATAAGGGGCTCAGAGGCTGTATGGTGCACAGTTTGCGCGCACGATTGCCGTTCTGGAAATGAATTCATGCAGAGATAAGGAGCGTCATCGCGTTGGTTGGAACGCTGCCAGCTCGGCTTTCGGTCCGCTCCGCTTTCCCAGCCTCGGTCCTCGCTCGCCATATATCTTTTTATTAAATAATTTATTACTTAAGCCAGTATTACTTACGTCATTACGTTCTTTTTACGCAGAACGACATAAATGTTCTGTAGAATTTAATTAGCGGCATAAATTTATGGCCGCCCCAAGGTTTCCTTTTAAGGACCTAAACAAAATTAATGTGTTCGTTAATTATCATTGAAGCTTTACTGTTTGACCTTTTTTGGTTACTGTTCAGGTCGAAACCAAAAGCTGAATTAATTATCTATAAAGAATACTTATTAGACATTGTTAGGGTCAGATTTGTAGCCACAAATTAATTTAGGTTTTTAATTGTTTAGGTAGGTGCTTAATGGTTGGATTACGTTACAAACTACAATCATATTATATGATTTAAAAAAAAAACAGAAATATCAAAGGAAATATAAAGATAAGAAAAATATGCTAATGTAAGCGATCACCTTTCTGTAAGGTATTCCTTATGTAACACGGACGGGTGCCTATTTTCACAAAAGATATTTACAAGATATATATATATATATATATATATATATATATATTCTCTTAATATAATAAAATAATAATTATCTAATACAACAATAAACTACCTAGATGATAAAAATATAGGTAGATTGTCTAGAATTTATAAAACGTACCTAAGTTGTTAAAATAAAAAGAAAAATCGAGGGAATTTTCCTCGTTTTTGTATAATGAACTGAACTCTTATCGGATAGAATTTTGCATAAGGAGAAAATCTGAGGGAAAATTGAGGTAGGAAATAAAAAATCTAGCTGTCCAAGGTTTAGTGAGAAATATGGAATCTGCACGAATCGGGTCGTGAATGAATTTAATAGGTCTGTGCAAGTAAGATAGGAATCTACCAACTAGTGAGGTTTCATTTTCTGTTTTTTTTTGTGTTAAAATATATTTTATTAATACCACTAAGTAAGATATTAATACTTCTGAGTCTTCCTCAAGCAGTGGGCTCAACGAATTGTAGCAAAATTGCTATTATTGGTCGAGTACAATCTTGGACTTTGGATTGCCACTTGCCATGTTACCATAAGGTGGATATAATTTCACATGTCATGCTCCATAAAAAAAACTAGGTGTTAATTATTCATACGGCAATTATTTTTTTAGTTATTCAATTACACTTATATATGTGGAGGGTAAGTTGATTAGACTTTTAAAGTTAACGTTTAAACTTAAAGACATGTATACAATAGGATACTATACATATATAGTGCCCGTAGTACCTTAAGCTTTCGCTCCCAGTTTCACAACACACTTACATGTGAAACTGGGTTAACAAAATCGTTCGGTCGGCCTAGCAAAATTATAGAGAGTTTCTTTCCATCTTCTTCAACAATATATTACCTGTGTAGGTATTGTCAAAGGAAATCCAACAAAAGCTGTGCACAGTTTTTTGGTTGGTTTCCTGTAGGAACAATTTATAATGTTCTCTATCTATTTCAAAGTTTTAGAGTGCTTGTACTTAAATTTTCTTCTGAGATTTTTTTGTGTGATAAAACGTACCTACTGTGCTACCGAGTGTTTTTAGATTTTTTTAACCTATTGTTAGTTAACAATAGGTTAACCTAGTGTAAACTTCAAATTTATTTTGAATACCTACCTTGTTACCAAAAATATATTATAACTTTTTTTTATATAGAAACACAATATGTGACTTTGTTTCTACCTCATGTTAAGCATACCTACAAAAACCATGAAAGGAGTCGATGAATAAATTTGATCGCTCCCACTATAGTGGCTAAACGATTCGATTACGAAATTTGGATCAACAAAGGCGAAATAGATTTAGGAGTCTATTTTAATAATATATACTCGCTGATTTATCATCAAATCAAACGCCGGTTTCGTAACCGCACCCTGAAACGAGACTAGCACAATAAAACGATGCAGTAGTCTCCTGGAAACCGGTAAACCCAAAGACTAAAACCGAAACATGACTAGATCACGGTTTTAATATAGCTTAAAATATTTAGGTAGGTAGGTACTTAAAAAATTAAGATTTTCTGCCTATATAGACAATCAATCAATTGTAGGTGTGTACCATAAAATCTTAAGAGTTTTTAATCTAAGAAAATATGTAAATTTGTTTAACAACCCCACTATAGTGCCTCAGTGAGCACGTTAAGCTGTCGGTCCCAGTTTCAATATACCAACTTGTGAAACTGTTTATAGATGTGTTATTGAGTCTATCCACTTGTTCGGTGTAGACTCATACCATCGGCTACGACGAGGTGAAATTAAAAACGGTCTCGGGTGCCTTACGGTGCCCGAGACCGTCTAGGCGGTCTCGGGCGCCGTAAGGCACCCGTGTTGATATTTTTTAATTATTTATTCCAAATATTCTTATTTCATACATTCCTAAAATAGTCGGGGTTTGTATAATTCTGTGACATTTCGTATTACACTCACGTGTTTGTGGCCGACAAACAGAAGCAAGCCTTTGTGTAATTTAGCTGAGCGGAAAGACTAACGCCCAAATTGTTTTTGATGATAAGCAAATAAAAATGTTCGGGCTTTCTTTTTATGTGGTCTTTGAAGTAAAACGTAAAGCGACCAAACTCTTATAACGGAATCGTAAAATAACGAAATCCTTTATAAATGACATTGGAAAATCAGCAACAACAATAACTAAAAGAGACATGAACATTATTCCCTTGTGTTACAAGGGCTTTTGCTATAACAGTTTTTACTCAAAAATGCATGTAATGTAGTCATTATTTTGACAACCTAGTTTTAGCAAAGACGACTTTGCCGTTCTGTTTCAAGGAGCGGCCGGCAAAGTTTTGCTGGTCGCTCTATCAGGCCTGCAAAACATTGCCGGCCGCTATTTTGACGTTTCAACGTTTTAAATATATTTTACTCAAAAATGCATGTAATGTGGTCATTATTTTGACAACCTTGTTTGAGCAAAGTCGACCTTGCCGCCTCTCCTTGAAACAAATAGTTTCAAGGAGCGGCCGGCAAAGATTTGCTCGACGCTCTAACAGGCCGGCAAAATATTTCCAGCCGCTATTTTAGCGTTTCAACGTTTTAATGTACTATTATTTAAATTAATTGCTGGTTTTATTTAGATTAGGTACTTGCATTTTTGAGTAAAGCACTATACAAGCCTTGGCCCACTATGACTGCTTCGCTGGTCACGCTATGATTGCATCGAGCTAGCCTAGCTACGCTCTAGGCCTTCCAGCTTGGCCATCATTGCAGACCTTGCTGTCCTCGCTGTAAAGGCCTCGACCTACGGTCTCGGCCTTTATCTCAGCTCGTCCATCAAGTGCTGCACGCTGACCGCACTGTGTCGGCCTGGAGCTGCGCTGTCGGCCATCATCAGCACGACCAGCAAAGTAGTCATTATAGACCGCGGCAATAATGCACTATTATTTTAATTACTTGCTGGTTTTATTTAGATTAGGTACTTGCATTTTTGAGTAAAGCACTATACAAGCCTTGGCCCACTGTTTGACTATGACTGCTTCGCTGGTCATGCTATGATTGCCTCGAGCTAGTCTAGCTACGCTCTAGGCCTTCCAGCTTAACCATCATTGCAGCCCTTGCTGTCCTCGCTTTATCTCAGCTCGTCCATCAAGTGCTGCACGCTGACCGCGCTGTGTCGGCTTGGAGCTGCGCTACGCTGCGGTACGCTGCGCTGTCGGCCATCATCAGCGCGACCAGCAAAGTAGTCATTATATACCGCGGCAGTAATATACTATTATTTAAATTACTTGCTGGTTATATTTAGATTAGGTACTTGCATTTTTGAGTAAAGCACTATACAAGCCTTGGCCCACTATGACTGCTTCGCTGGTCACGCTATGATTGCATCGAGCTAGCCTAGCTACGCTCTAGGCCTTCCTGCTTAGCCATCATTGCAGACCTTGCTGTCCTCGCTGTAAAGGCCTCGTCCTTCGGTCTCGGCCTTTATCTCAGCTCGTCCATTAAGTGCTGCACGCTGACCGCGCTGTGTCGGCCTGGAGCTGCGCTACGCTGCGTTACGCTGCGCTACGCTGCGCTACGCTGCGCTGTCGGCCATCATCAGCGCGACCAGCAAAGTAGTCATTATAGACCGTGGCAGTACTGTACTATTAACATTCCGTGTGGTGACAAATAAACTTGTAGGATTTTGTTATTTTGATAATCTAACGTTACCTTTAAAAGAAACATGATGTGGCCGCTGGACCTAAGACCTTATTACGTCACGATTTTTCCTCTCAATCTCAAGATAAGATTGATTAGGTCGTGCTACTAGTTACCTACTGATATTTGTTTTTTTAAGCTATTTTTTTTTATCACGGCATGTGATATTATTATATCAACCTGATGATAAGCAGAGATGATGATCAATGAATTGTTGTTTAACAGCATTGAGCACTCCTACTATGCCGAATTTTCATTAAGTATGTAATAGGAGTTATCGCTAAATTAAGCGCCCGTTTAATAGCCGCACCCTGAACGAAGACCTTGTCAACAAATCGATGCAGTAGTCTCCTAAAAACGGTTGAACCCATAAACTGAGAACGAACAATTACTAGGTTACTTGACGGTTTTTGCATCTGTATGAGCAGTAAAGGTATCGGTCGACCTAGTGAAGTTTTACTCTGAGATTGATTCCTTTGTTCGTTTAGATACGATATCAAATGGTGTCAATAAAGAAATACTGAATAACATTTATGACAAACATTTATGTACATATTTTTTATTTATATATTTTTTATTTACGATTTATTCGTACTGTACTAGCATTATAGTTATATAATAAAATAAATAAAACACAATATTATTTTGTTACGATATATTTCGCCTTACATGGCGTCTTCAGATGTGGCTGCCCGGTAAGGCCCCAGGTTATTATGGCAGTAAATTTAAAGGTCAGTAAGACGATTTTAGGGTCCCTAACGTATTTATTTAAAAAAATTATGTACATAGGTACATAAACATTTTTGGCACGACTACACTCCATATTTTCCATTTATTATACACAAATTGAATCCGTTGGCTATATTTCCAGATCACTTTATCGTTATTGCCCACACGTACAACTAGCCCATTTGTAACGCCTTTAGCTGTTATTTAACTGCTCAGTCAATGAATTTATGTGCCGTAACGAAACGAGGGAAACCCGCCCTACGATATAGGACCAAGCTATTTGTACCGGAGAAGCCGAATTTAATCCTGACAAAACCATTCTTAGCAACGGGCGGATGTAGCGGTTTAACATTAAGCTTAAACCGACGAAATTGGTTCATTTATAAGTAAGGAATTCAGTATTATTATATTACCAAATTGAGGTAATTCAATTTCCCTATCTAATCTATTTTGTATATGATTATGGCTTGGGCAGGATTTTCTTTTTAGGAAAAAAATGGAGGTATAGTGTTGCTAGCGTGCGTGTGTCTATCTTGTTATAAAGGGGTAAAGTTTGTATGTAAGGGATAATCTTTGAAACCACTGAACCGATTGTGAAAGTTCTTTAAGTCGTATTTAGAATAGACTTTCAGGGTGGATATAGGCTTTATTTTATATTGATTAATATGTAAATGGAATCATACAAAAAAATGCCACTTGGTTGAAAATGACACTGATTTCATGGTTCGGAGGTTCATCGGAGGTATGTGAAACAATGTATTAGCAAGCAATTTGACACCATTGGATCAAAAAAAAAGTCAGCGGCACGATAAATCTGGCTTATAGAAAAATGGGGCTTATGTAGCAAAGCTGGGTACATTAAAATGACATAAATCTGTAGTACAATATTTTAAAGTTGAATTTATACATATACATGGGCGTATACAGAAGGGGGGCCGTGTGGGTCACGCTCACCCCAGGATGTTATGCAGCCCCCCCTGGAAAATAGCCCTAAATGCAGGTTATTATGGCAGTAAATTTAATGGACAGTAAAACGTTTTTTAGGGTTCCTAAAGTTTTTATAAAAAAATTAAACCCTTATAGAATCACTTAGTCAGTCTGTCTAACTAAACGAAAATCTGTTGAAAAACAACAGTTGAAACCAAAGATCAAATCTTTTGTCTGTAAAATATTTGTATCTATACAGAGAAAATATTCGATCGTATATTTATACAAATATTATAAATCGTTCTTATAAATCTACTCGAAAATAAGAAGGACATTTAGTATACGTATTGGGGAAAAAAATATAGAACAAGTACTGTTATTAATAACAAGACGGAGTATAACGTTATATGATGTTATCTATACTGTAACTAAAAATGCAGACTAAAAGTGTACATTATATTCTTTAAAACGGTTTCATAAACGTACCAAAGCGAAAAAACTGCCACTAATATTGATTTTTATTGAAGAAGAAAGACGGCCATTTATTGTAGTTCGTTGAATAAAACATCAGGTAACTCGTAGATCGTTCTTAAAAGGAGCAAAATTACTTCTTGTTGCGAGTCAACAATTCCCTTTCAGTAGCAAAATGAGAAGCGAAGACGTCCGTTCGTATATTTATAAATTCTACTGACTGGAATAAGGTACAAGATTTATTTTACCGATATTTTACTTTTATTTTTCGGGTACCTACCTAGTTACTTATTCATTATTATAAAATTACTAAAAAAAAAATCTAAAATTTCTTGATAGTGGAGTAATCGCCTTCCTTCTCTATCTTCTATCAGTTTTTTGACTTCTTTGTAGGAATTGATTTAATATTTCTCGTTTATATGAATATAACACTAGATAAAGAGCTTCTTTTTCGCCATTCTATTTCTCTTACATTTACATTTCTTATTAATATATAAATTACATATGTGGTAATACGTCCGTTCGCATATTTATAAATTCTACTGACTGGAATAGAGTATAGGTAGGTACAAGATTATTATTATACGGCCACTTCTGTGAGCAGTATCAAGTTTTTTAATTTTTTAATGTGGTATTAATAAAAAAAAACTACCTAGTTTGTGATCAGTTTGTATAGAATATTGTACATAAAAACCAGATTACCCTTCAATGGATCAAAGAACATAGTCAATCAAGAGGTAAGATGCGGTGGTAAAACTAGTGAGGAAGGGATCCAGCATGGTTTCAGTGGGTCCAGAATATAGTACAGCTGCAGAATCGGAACAAACTACTACAGAAATTAAGATAGCTTTATTGAAGATTGAAACCAGGGAGCCCATTACAAAGAGCAACGTTCTGACGAGCTTATTATTAGTTTCCTGAGAGACTTCAATAAATCTGCTGAAATTAAGAATAGCCTAGCTTCGAATCTTGATTGGTGTCACTATCGGTGTTAAAGATATGGCTGCATACGTCTTACTGGAGTGCGAGGGAGTAGCCTCGATTACTGGGTTATAAAAACGGGGGTCGCTTCCCGCTTCAAACCATTAGGAATATTTGGAGACTTCAGAGCTTTCTGGAGAAGGTGTTCTGGTAAGAATAGTAGTTGTTATTGTACATTATTTCCATTTCACAGAAAATAAGCACTTGAACGTCGAGTTGTAAAAAACTGGCCGTTTAAGGCAGTGATACGATTACCTTTGTACATAAAAGCGGCCCCAGCCTAGTGGTTAAGTCACTGCGCAACTGATAACAAGGTTAAGCAGATGACAACAAGACCGGCCTGGGATGGGTGACCGCTTTATACAACGAGGCTATTTCATCATAAACACCGCAACAAGCTCGCCACTTGTTAGGTGTTGCCTCCGGGTATTCGGAGGCAATGAGGATGGGTTAATCCCTCCGCTGGGACCCTGTGGCCGTTTAAACGGTTCTCGGGAGCCAAATTGGCACCCGTGATGGTATTTATTATTATTATTACAAAAAATACGTAATTTGCTGAAATAGAAATTATAATAACAACTACTATTCTTACCAGAACAGCTTCTCCAGAAAGCCCAGAAGTCTCCAAATATTCCTAAGGGTTTCAGGAAGCGACCCCCGATTACCGAGTTTATATAACCTACTGGGTTATAAAACCAGTAAGACGTATGCAGCCATTTTTTCAACATCGGTAGTGACACCAATCAAGATTTGAAGCTGGGCCTATTTAGTATAATGTGTAATTTGTTAAGAATTTAAAAATAGAACACTTTTCAGCCAAATGTTTAGATAGGTAAATTGATTCAATCCTTTCTAAGCTTTCTTCCTTTTGTAAACAAGGTTGCTTTCTTCACAAGAAAGGTATTAGAAAATGTTTTTGGACTTTTGCAATGTAATAAATTGTGGCGGACAGAAGGACGCGATGTTTACCGGAGGGGTTTTCCCGAGGGAGGCCCCGTCGTTTATCTGTGGCCTGAAGCGGGCCACCGAATGAGGGATCACATAACCTGAAAGCGGCAGGTAGAGACACCGTCTCTATGCACGAAAACATTTTTCATCTTATTTTTTTTTCATGGAGATGTAATAATATGAAGAACCGTATATTCACATTTCTATTCGATCTGTACATTTATGTTTTTTTAATGTCAGATTGAGTTTAAATTCGATATAGAAGAAAAATCGAAGGTTTTTAATATATAACATAAACAATGTAACATACATACATACAAATCATCACGGTTGCCTTACGGCACCCGAGACCGCCTAGACGGCCCCAGGGTACCAGCGGAGGGGTTTTAATCCCACCTCGTCGTAGCCGTCTACACCGAACAAGTGGCTAGCTCGTCGTGATGTTTTGAATAGACTCAATAACCCATCTTTAAACAGTTTCACAAGTTGGTATAGTGAAACCGGGACCGACAGCTTAACGTGCTCTGGAGAGCCTCGGGAGGCACTATAGTGGTGTTGTCAAACAAATGTACATACATTTTAAAATTGATAACTCATTGGTACACACCGATTTAATATATAAAATAGGTTAGCGCTTCTATTAGTGATTCCACACGTATTAATCTTACGTTCATACGATAGCAAACTCATGGTATAGTATCTATTAATAAATTTTAACGGTTGAAAAATTGGCCCTCCTAACAGTCCTAACTAAAGCATGTTTTAAATACATAGAAATTATGGCATAAAGTTTTAAATTACTTCGAAAATATATAGGTAGAAACATAAGTGAGAGGGAAGACTTTTATTGTATAATCTAGTATGCCAGTGGCTGTCTGACATATCTACATCTATGTTATGTCACAGAAGAAACAATAGTACAAGGAGTACAAGCTATGTTAATCAATTGAGCAACCAAACATAGGAGCTATAGAATATACAGCCAAGCTAGAGAACGCAGTAGATTCGGTGTACGTGGATTGGTATAAGATAAATAATTTCTTTTCAGTCCTTACAAAGATAAATCTTGTATATACAAGAAACTAATTTAGATTAGAAGAAATAAAACAGTGGGATTTTATTTTATGATAAAATAAACTCTAATTCCTATTTCCATATGATGAATATATCCAAAAAACTAGAATCGAAATATTAAACTTGTTGCAGTTGTAGTTATTGAGATAGGTATGAAAATTTCAAAAACTGACGAGAATTAATAGTTTCTAATTAAGACGATATGTGTGTGTGTGTATCTACAGATTCATGTAGGTCTATGGTAGAATGGATTTGGTTGCGCTTTCGGTGTAGTTTGCCAAGAAAAATACTTCCGAATCAACATACGTAGTGGTTCTGTAAAAACATGTTTTCGACATTAAATGTACTGAAAGCATATAAAAGTATGAAGTTGATTACTTTCTAAATCATTTTTCTATTATATGTTTTTCCGTTGTTTACATGGATACCTATAATTCACTTAATTTTGTTTATATTTCAGCAATGAACGTGAATATTTTTATTTTTTACCAAAAACGGGACATTTTCAAAATTATGGTTACAATCACAATAATGAAACAAATTTAATTGTGTTGATATAAACATATAGTTTGTATGTGTATGTTTAAAAAAAAGTAAATTCATTCAAATAATAATAATACTTAATAATAATACCTGGGTAATTAATTAAAAACTAGAAAACATTAATTTATATTATATGGTTATGATTTAAAATAAGAATGAAATTCTTGGCAAGTTTTTTAATACGTGGGCGGCACTGAAAATTTCGGGAATCAAGGAAGTGACACAACATTACTATTTAAAAATTTATTTATTGCTTTTCGAAGTATTCTCCACGAAATTTGACACATTTTTCCATACGATGGAACCAATCATTTCACCAACCATTCCATTCGGAAGTTGGGGTCTCCAAAATGGCCGTTTTGTAGGCGTCCACAGCTTCTTCAGGTGATGAAAATCTCTGACCACGCAATTTATTCTTTATTTTAGGGAAAGTATAGAAATCATTAGGGCTTAGGTCGGGGCTGTACGGCGGATGGTCTAATAATTCTATGTTTTCTTGCTCCAAAAACTCTTTTGTTCTGTGCGCGGTGTGAGAACTCGCATTGTCGTGATGGAGGATGATGCGGCGATTGCAGTTCTCTTTACGGAGTTCAGAATCGACCTGTGGCAAACAAATGCTAGCATACCATTCTGCATTAACCGTTCTTTGTCCCTCAAGAGGAATAGTCGCAACATGGCCGGTTTTGTAGACAAAGGTGGCCACCATTTTTTTTACAACACTCCGTGAACGCATAATTTTTGTTGGCTTTAACTCATTTTCGAACACCCAAACTCGTGACTGATTTTTTGTTTCGGGTTCGTACGCGTATATCCAGGATTCGTCACCTGATACGATGTTGTATACAGCATTTGAGGATCCTGCGTGGAATCTTTCGAGAGTTCTGATGCACCAAGTAACGCGAGCCGCTTCTTGCTCTTAACAGAGAGAATGCAGTATCCATCGGAAAAACAACTTTTTTACACCTAATTGTTCATGCAAGATTATTTGTATTTGACTCATGCCAATGTCTAAAGTTGCCTGAATTTCGCGGTATGTCACATGTCGATCTTCCACAATCAGCTTACGCACAGCATCAACGTTTTCTTGGGTGACTGCAGTTTTTGGACGACCTTGACGGGGATCATCACTGAGCTTGACACGTCTACGTTGACATTCAGCAAACCAGCGATAAATTGGGGTTTTGGATGGGGGTTCATCACCAAATGCAGAAAGCATCCGATCAACACACTGTTTTTGTGTTAAACCACTTCGAAAATCATAATAAATCATCGCTCTTGAATTTTCTCGAGTCAATTCCATTTTCTCAACGACTAAACAAGTTTGACAAGTCCTTGTGACAAGACCAAGAATCTTTTTTTAAAATAAATAAATGGTATTCGATTTTTAAAACCAAGGAGTTTTCAATTAAAAAGATTTTAATATGACAGGAACAGTGGAAATATTCCATTCCCGATATTTTCTGTGCCGACTACGTATTCATTTTTGTTTTTAACTTGGCTTCAGTTTTTTAGGTAACAATTTATTTAATAATTCGAGGCTATCGAAGACTTAATTAAAATTTGTTATACATTTAGAAAATGTCTTAATGCTCTATAGTTTTGGAGTTTTTATCTGTATGAGACTCTTATGAAACAGAAAACAGAACACTTCGGCGTACCGAAACTTTTCTCGGTTACGAAGAAGCAAAAAAATGAGACATATGGTCACGTTACCCATGCACAGATATCCTGTTGAAGTATAGCTTTTTATTCGTAGAGTGTTTTCAAAAATAACTCCTTTGTGATAATCGAATCACGTGTTGTTAATTAATTAACACGTCCATCATATTACAAACATAAATATACAATGATACAGAAAATATAATAATGGGGAATCGACTTGAAATCAAAAGTAATTTATTATTAGAATACTTGTAAACACCAAGCAAACTTTGGGTGGGTATTAAACATAAATCCTCCAAAAACTACCTTTATAAGCAAATAACTTATTTATTACAACACTATAAAAATTATACATCTCGTAACAGCCTAGTAAATGTGAATATACGACGCGTCTGCGCTATAATTTAGAGATAAGTAACTTAAACCCTAACTACGCCAGTAACTCGTAGCATATTCGTAGCATGTTCCTTCTGTAATCTAGTTTGTGCATTGTGCTACTACGCAGTTACAGTTCGTAGTTTTGTTGTAAATTAATGTAGGTATAATACACATTCATAATGTGATGTAGGTATATATTTAGATCACATTATGTTATATACATTATGGCCGAGTTGGTTAGACCTTAGACTTAAAAACACTTACATATATATTATACACTCCTGGTTCATACCCCGGTGTGTACCAATAAGTTTTTTTTTTTTAAATATGTACATTTGTTACACAACACCACTATAGTGCCTCGGAGTACACGTTAAGCTATCAGTCCCAGTTTCACTATACCAACTTGTGAAACTGTTTGTAGATGGGTTATTGAGTCTATCCAAACATCGCGACGAGCTAGCTACTTGTTGGGTGTAGACTCATACCATCGGCTACGATGATGATTTGGGATTAAAAACCACTCCGCTGGGTAACCGTCTAGGCACCCGTGATGATATTTATTATAGGTATATATTTACAGTGTGTGGGACCCTGCAAATTCTTTATAGGATTTAGATCCTGACTTGGTTTAAAAAAAAAAATCTTATGACACTAGACTGTACTCTTGGATTATGGAGACTACGTAGGATTGCACAAAGTAGTAGTAGTGAAATCAGGACCGAGTACATAAAGTGCTCTCCGAGGTAAAAAAACATCTTTTAGGATAAATGCATCCTACTAAAGTTATATAATAATAAAACACAGGAGAGAAAACTTGTAATAAATATAAATAGGGTTTTAATAAAATCACAATATTTTTTGTATAATAAATATTTTTTAAATAACAAAGTTAAAATTTAAATTTAAAAAAAAATACAAAATACTTAACTATTTAATAATAATTTTGATTTTGAGACGATGGGCGTAATATGCCGAGGACGCTAGCGGCGTTACCACGCTGGATGGCAATGCTGATCCTCTGACCAAGGAATTCCTTGCTCAGAGGATCACCAGTACCAATCTTTAGTTTTTTTCCAATTTCATGGATAAATTTACTAGCTTCCTCTGACCAAGGACCCATCGTCTCAACAGAAAAAGCCAGAAATTGGTGAGAATTCAGGAGCTCAGCATACTTAGTGCGTTTTATTCGCGCTGCTTGTTCTGCTGCAAGCCCGGCACCTTTCGAACATAATGTAACATGACTACGACAAAGTGTGTCTACGCATGTGGCATCCCAGACCAAAGCGCGCCCACATTTATATGGTATAATGGTCATTCCGTCTGGTCTTTTGCCATCGTTTCTTTGTAGACCTACCGGTTCTAGAACAGACGGAATGTTTGCTTTTGATAATGCTCTACAGATAATGTCATTGATGTTATGGTGTCTAGAAAATCGACCGGCACTTTTTTGACATGATAGGCCATGATAACCTTGAGAGTCAGCCGTATCACCACAAACGCAAGAGTGAGACTCATAAATATTACACCCTATACGCAAGGCTGCGGCGATTCGAAGTGAGCCAGCGTCCAGCAGCGTACCCGTATATGGTGAGGGAATAGCACGCAGCCAAGCGCCGGACTCGCTTTTGCAACTTGCAGTGAGTCGGGCTTCGTCAACAATGTTATGTCTCGGGATATTGTCAAAAATTTTCTTAATTATAGGTTCATCTATTTTTTTCTGAGATGAACAAATAGGAAATTCATCTTCCTTCGACGACATTTTCCAAATATTAATAGCTTCTGATTGTCTATGAAAATTGTTTGTTACAACAGTTGTTTTTGATAAAATAGATGTGCAAAGTAATTTAGTGCTAGCGAGTGAACTTAGATAAGCAGGAATTGATAAATCTATAATTTTTCTTATACCTAAACCACTATATCTAACTGGAAGGGCAGCCTGATTAAATTGATCAGTAGTAAATTTAAGGTTTAAGATGGATTCCAAACTTTGTTTCATTGCATTGTCAATTTCACTTAGTACCGGGGAATTCCAACAAGGAGTAGTGGGTTTTAATTAATATTTTATTACAAAAGGAATATAACTTATTGTTGTATAAGTAAATGTAATATAATGATAGATATAATAATAAAAAAAGGTCAAGCCAATTATATAACGAAGATTGCATTTTTTTGTGTTAAAACTGACTTATTGTCTAAGGATACTAGTACTATTTTGTGCAATCGTATGTAGTATCCATATCCGTTGGTACTACGGATATAGATACTACGTACGATTGCACAAAATATAGTCTAGTGTCTAAGGAATGCATTTTTTAAAAGTTACTTACATCAGATACAGTACCAAGCCGGGATCTAAATCTTCATCAGATAAATGCTTAAATTTTGTACGGTTTGCACAAGCTGTATATAGAAAGATGTTTTAACATACGAAAATGCTATCGGTTCTAGTCTCTTGGAGAATTGTGATAGTCTCGTCTTGTTCTCAGAACTTCTTTTACTTTTTCCAATTTTCTTTCAAAATATCAAGTTACAAACTTTGTTAAACTATAAGAATTGGAGTTTCTTACAAGTGATTTGGAACATGCTGGAAAAAGTTTTGTATCTGGAAACACATTTATATTGGATTTTCACAGTTTATTCGTTCAGAGGTTCCCTGGTGCTATAAATTAAACACGGTCCACATCTTATCGCCGGACCACAGAGGTACAATAAGGAAGGTTTCCGTTTTATGACTTTTAGAAACTATTTCAAATAAATGTTAGTATATTTTATTTATTTAGTATAATAATGAAAACACGAGGGAAATTAACTCTAAAACATTACCACAAAACTTAATAGTATAAATATATGCACTGTTTGCAAAATTAAAAAAAAAACACTGTTTTATGGCCTGCATAAGTAGGTTATATCTGTAAGCAATTGATATTTAGTGGCGGCATACTAGTATTATATACATAGGGTTTGTAGGTTTTTTATTTTTTGACTTCGATAAATTTGATACTGTAGTGACAGAACACGTTTCACTATACCAACTTGTAAAATAGTTTGTTGGATTATTAAGTATACTAGTTGGATTATTGAGTACATAAGTGAGACCGCGAGAAGTTGGCCACTTCTGACAACACCACACAATTTTCAGGAGACTGATTACATCGATTTCTTGTGGTAATAGTCTCCTTTCAGTGCGGTTATGAAACGGGCGGTTAATTTGACGATAAAGCAGCGAGGAAATTATGTAATATGTAATGCAAATTATTCTTTGTCGCCACCCATTACGTAACTGTATCAGCTGGCATAGTTGGATCGATTAATGCTGTTAAACATCAATGTTTTGTTTGTCCTCATTCATGGATTTAGTAGGTGCTTACCATTATGTAGCGACAATGTCATGTGACGTGATCTAAAAACTAAAAACTCTAAAAACTTGTTCGGTGTTAACTCAAAGTACAAAGGCACCCTAGATGTTTTTTTTATTATTTTTTATTGGAGCACGACATGTGACTTTGTCTATCTACCTGCTGGTGAGCAGACCTACAAAGTTCATGAATGGGATCAATCAATAATTGTTCTTAAACAATATTGATCGCTCCCACTATGCCGGCAAAATGATGCGCTCACGAAATAGGGGGTGACAATGACGAATTTCATTACGAGTATATTTTAATATATGTATACTCGCTGCCTTATCGATAATTCAACTACCTATATATATTGATAGTACATAAAAATTGAATATGTATTTTTTCATGGTGACCAGAGGTTATTAATTACTATACTTATTAATATATTTTCTCACATTTATACAAGATTTTAAACCAAACCTTTTAATTCACTTCTAGTCTTCGCTTCTTTCGTTAACGCTGTGATATTTCCTGAAGATATGACATGAATTTTGAGTAAGTAGGTATATTTATAGAACAAAATTCAAGGTTCTTGTGGTAATATAGATGCAGCATTAGGCACTTTGCCAGGTTCGGTTGGCCGCAGACAGTGAATAATGTGATCGGTTGATCAACGTCAGACGAACACTGCCATGTCATGTCACACTCACCTTTAACGATGACGTGTCTAAGGATTTCTATACGATTTATCCAACTTTACTACTTCAGTTTCATTCATTTTTTTACCTTCAAAAGTATTTCGTAACAGCGTTTTAAGATGGTATTAGTGCGTCCCTATTATAGAACTTTGCAGTTTGGGTACCAACGATTAGGTAAGCTACATGGATAATCTCGCCATAACTAAAGAAGAAATGCTGGGCACAGGGGCGGGACCAGGGTTTATTTTTGTTTTGCTTCTGTCAAGTTTTTTTTTATTGTTGTCAGAACTATTACTGATACTTTTCTAAACGATAACTTTCTGTTCGATACAAGTCCAACTCATATTCAGCTTTATCAAAACTTGGAATTATTAGAATTTAATTTCGATGCTTTGGGGCTAATAATATACGTGGTGGCCGAATTGGTTAGACCTTGGACTTAAAAACACTTAGGTCTCTGGTTCGAATCCCGGTGTGTACCAATGAGTTTTTAATTTAAAAAAATATGTACATTTGTTTGACAACACCACTATAGTGCCTCGGAGAGCACGGTCCCGGTTTCACTATATCAACTTGTGAGCTGTCGGTCCCGGTTTCACTATACCAACTTGTGAAACTGTTTATAGATGGGTTATTAAGTCTATTCAAAACATCGCGACGAGCTAGCCACTTGTTCGGTGTAGACTCATACCATCGGCTACGACGAGGTGGGATTTAAAACCCCTCCGCTGGGTACCCTAGGGCCGTCTAGGCGGTCTCGGGCGCCGTAAGGGACCCGTGATGATATGTATATATGTATGGGGCTGGAGGGGTCATATCATAGCTCTGAGCTTATAAGATGTTTACATGATCATGCAGAAGCTAATAAGCATTTCACTTTACTAGTTAGTATAATCCGTACATTAGGGTTGGTTAACAGACGTAATTCATTATGTAACTACTTACTTAAACATGTTAATTTTCCTTCTAGGATTGTACTGCGAAGTTGACATAAATATATTATACAATGGATGCATTTTTATGCATAAAGTGTTTTTGAACTCTGCGGAAATTCGGGTTCTATAGCGGAAGGTGACTTACTTACTTGTAGTAGATATATTTACTACAAGTAAAACAATAATACATGTTATATATAATTTATGTTGTGTAGCAACAACTTGCGTTGTACAATCAGGTTCTACCATGATTTTTTACTGCGTATTCACGTAACGTTAAAACGTGAGTAACGACCAATAGTATCGCTTTATTTAATCCTGCTACCAAAAATAAAGCGTTTCTATTGGTGGTGGTTCACGTTTTAACGTTACGTGAATACGAAACATAACTCATGGTAGTAGAGCCTCTGAGCTCGGCGTAGATAATAATTGTCTATTTTCTATAACTGGATGAATTTGAAAGGTTGTACTTTGGGTTAATATGAGGCTCTATTGATCAAATCGAACAACTTTTCCATTGGTCATTTTAACATTACTAGTTTGTTTGGAGAAGGTAATTTAAAAAAAAATGTCGACACATGATTTTACGGGAAAAGTTATTCGATTTGATCAGTAGAACAGTAGAACCTCATATTAGCCCAAAGTACAACCTTTAAAAGTATATACATATAGAGAGAGAGAGAATATAATACAATACATCCCGATTAAAAAAAAAACTTATAGTTTAGGATAATTATTAATCGAAAATCGGGATCATCAAGCCAGAGCGTTTTTTATACAAAAAAAATCTTTGGAAATTTAACGCGGAAGTGCCGCAAGCATTTTAGGAATATTTGCTGCTGCAACAACGGAGGACCTAAGCGATATTTTAATTTAATTTAATAGTATTTTAATTGTATTTATATATTTTAATTTAATATTAATTTATATATATAATTATATATTTTAATTTTAATTTAATGAGGGCCTCCGTAGACTAGTGGTTGCGTCTTTGGCGTTGTATCCGGAGGTCGTGGATTCGATTCCCACCCATGACAAATAAATATTAGTACGTTTTTTCTGTACAGTTTGTCATGGTCTGGGTGTTTATAACATATAATATGTGTTATATCATTTTTTCTGGTATGCATAGTACAAGCCTAGAGCTTAAATGTGACCAGAGCAATATGTGTGATTTGTCCTACAAAAAAAAAATGAAAAAAATATAAAATCCAACCATAACAACATAATAATATAAATACAATACATATAATAATTGTCTTAAGATGCTGGTGGTGCTAAAAAAAGGTAAGTAACTGTATTTTTATCAAAGATTGAGATCTTTAACGTTTCAGATAAAATTGAACGTTTCGTACTTGTTCAAATAACAACGGAAGTTTCATAAAAATTGTTACAAACTTTGGGAAGTTAAAGCGAACAGACGTTAATTCCTAACAGTTTGAGCTTGTTTCTTGTTGGGAGATGCTGCAAAGAAGTTTAGTAGTACTTTAGTAGAACACAATATTGTATACCTATAGAGGTCTACCATACCTAGGTAACTTACGCCCCTCCATTCGCATATTCACACCTCACACACATTCCATAATATACCACACATACTTTTTTGTAAGATACTTTGAAATTGCTAACGGAATGAATTGGTTTAGAATTTACCTAACTATATGAAAATATTTTTTTTGATAAATCTATATATATCATCACGGGTGCCTTACGGCGCCTGAGACCGCCGGGACCAGACGGCCCCAGGGTACCCAGCGGAGGGGTTTTAACCCCACCTCGTCGCAGCCGATGGTATGAGTCTACACCGAACAAGTGGCTAGCTCGTCGCGATGTTTTGAATAGACTTAATAACCCATCTATAAACAGTTCCACAAGTTGGTATAGTGAAACCGGGACCGACAGCATAACGTGCTCTCCGAGGCACTATAGTGGTATTGTCAAACAAATATATATACATTTTTTAATTAAAAACTCATTGGTACACACCGGGATTCGAACCAGGGACCTAAGTGTTTTTAAGTCCAAGGTCTAACCAACTCGGCCACCACGTATATAATAATAAATCTATTATAATATTTATTAGTAGAAACAAGTAGAATGTCAGTTGGTTCCTTGTGTCAACAAAAGAGTATACAGGCCTTTCCATCCTATCTCATTTTCACGGATGATTTTTTAAGTATCAAGCAAGTGGCTTGACCAACCGGCTCTACCTGTGCTTATATATAATCCACTCTATTTACTACTAAATCCTACAAACACTATAAGGTCTCAGACAATCCTAAACCAACTGCTAAACGATTACAAACATGTTATTAAAGTTGAATAAACAAATGCAATAAAGTTTAATTAAAAATAAAATTTCAATTCACTATTAAAAATTCTCGCACTCATTATGAAAGAAATTTTGTCATTCGTTAACTACTATAAATAACTCTCATACATTTTTTTGGTTTTCATAATATATAAACTAATTATAATATAAACAAAACAAACCCTATATCAGATACCTAGCTCAAATGATTAAATCGTAGTTAGTGTCTAAAGAATATTTACCAGCTGCCACTTATAAAGCCACAATGGTTGTTGTTATTATAAACGTAAGTCTATCTAAGTATATACACCCACAAAACAAAATTAATTTCTTAATACCTCTATTAAAATACAAAATACAAAGAAGACCAAATATAATGTTGTTTCAACTTAATAAAGACAGACAAAGGGCATTCATTCGCGCGGTTTAATCAAGTCGAACGAGCGAATGATTTTCTACAATAGCTTTTATTGAAACTAATTAGGCACGGACCGCAGGCTTAGATCAGCCAAGTATGAAAAGTTGGATGCATGAAACAAATCGGTGGTGAAAATTAAGCATAGATAATGCGTACAGGATGTTTGCGGGTAGGGCGGGGATCCGAGGGCGCGGGGTAGAGACACGCGCTCGGGTCTCCAGTGTCGCGGAGGCTGCGGCTGACGCTAGCGGCTCGCCGTCGTTCGTGATCATTCGCCTTGGTTCGTCCTGTCAAAACATTATCTAAGAGAGAAAAACCGCGCATATATCACGTGCTTCTATCTATGGACTGACAAGATTTATTCGTTCTCAGTGGTCACGCGATGTCACAGCGGATTGGTATTGTTATTGATATGTATTGAATGTAGAGTATAGATAGATATAGTATATATATACAGGACTACTGTTTACTAAGCAGCTTGAATTTGTACTGCAATCCTAGATGTGAGTAAACTTATGTTTATTAAATAAAATAAAAATAAATATATGCCTTTTTATATTGGTATTTTTATAAAAATAATATAAATAAATAGATTGGTTTATAATTAATTAAATGAATAATATTTATCTGAAAATTACAAATTTGATATATTAGAATATTAATTTATCATAATAGTAGATACTTATGTTATATAGATACTTATGTTATACAAGTACATTTTATATTACCATTATTAGGTCTTCTTAATTATAATACTGAAACTTATTTTTTATTTATATTGTACGTATTGTTTAAATATTTTTTATTTTATTCTAATAAAAAGCATATTTAAAAAATTTACTTTTTATTTTTTAACATGTAGATTACATTTTTACTGCAATACTACAACAGACAAAGTAATTAATAGTAATTAATTAACGATAAAAAATAAACTTTTTGAACCTAAACTAACTACAAAGAATATTAAGTTAAGCCGTATTATACTTTATAATTTCCCCACAAGCGAGAGATGTTTATGCAGATAAGGCCCGGAAGTCAGTATTTTAATAGATTTCCCCGTGGAAGTCTTTAAGGGGACTCTTTCCGGACCCCACTCTCATCTGAAGAGGGTCGATCCTTCAGGACCCCACAACCTTATCCAATAATACATGTCTTACACAAAAAACGGGATGCATGTAGACCCTAAGTGATTTCAACATCGTTTAATAATAATAGGTATGTTTTTATTTCAGATGGTCGTGTGAAAATTATATCCTAAAATATAGTTCTCAAAACAATGTAAATAATAATAAATCAGTGCCAAAAGTAATAAACATGACTGAAAGTCTAGGTAACATGAAACCTAAGATGTGTTCCCGATTATGGACTGCGAATTTACTTACTTTAGTTCAACTGCTGTTGTTGCTGTTTGTGGGGAGTTGCTTTTCAATCCCTTCAGTCGTACCTAGCGTTAACACTAATTTATCCATTAATTTGGGTAACAACTCATCTGTTTCCACCACCACAGAACTATTAACTTCAACTACAGGATCTGTAAAAGCTTCCTCTACTATTAAAGCTGTTTCAACTCCAATTTCTACTCCCACTACGACAAAGGGAGTGACTCTCGTAGCCAAATTAAAATCACAAACTACCGCAACTCCATTAAAAACTACACTGTCTGAAAAAGCGACAACATATGCACTGAAAATTGTATCAACAAAAAATAATCTGATGTCGCCGCCGGCACACGGATCGACGAAAATTCAGGAAAAATTGGGAGCGGTGGATTGCGAATTGCCAATTTTGCCAAAAGAATCAAGATTGTGGAGAGGCAATGAAACTCATGAGTTAAATCTTCCTATCACGGTTAGTATTAATACATTATGTTTATCGAGTACCCATACTTAATAACCTTGTGCCGGTTGCTGGTACCTAACCAACGTTAAATTAACGTAGGTACCGGTTAAATCCTTTGCATTACTAATTGGATAAGCGCATACGTTAGACAAAAGATTAGCATTGCTATTCAAAAAGGCAATGCCGTCAGCGTCTTGGGTCTATAGTTGAATGTTAAAAATTTACAAACTTGAGGATTAGTTTTACTTAATTTCATTTAATTTTTATAGTTGATATATTAATAGGTCTATTTGTATTATTAAGTTTTGTTAAAAACAAATAATAAGTACATTGTGACAGTAAATAAATAAAACTTTATTAAGCATACTTAAATAATATTGTATACCTAATTAAAACTATCTTAAAATTAATACATATTTGCATTCAAGTTGGGTAGGTATACATTCAAAAGCAAACTATTACCTCCCGCGCTAGTCGAGACTGTGTCACGGCAAGGTTCTCGCTTCTGATACAATGAGACATTAGGTACCTACATTTATATATTTTATTCTAAAATAAATTTATAGATGGTAAAAAGTTGTAAATGGTTACCAGTTAAATTTAATCACTCATTTTTCATATAAACTATACTGGTTTTGACTTTGACGATCGATTTAACCGCTACCATGCTTTCAGTAAATTGGCAAAAAGTCGGTTAGATAGAAGCATCCGGGTTTAATAGGTACAGCTTTAACGATTGGTTCGTTAACTGTATGATTCAGCGGCGAAATAGTTGAAATTCGGCTCTATATAATAAAAAAAAAATTTCGAACCCACCCGTGTATCATTATGAGATCGTCTAGATAGTCTCGGAGTACCCAGCGAAAAGGTTTTATTCCTCTTATTGTAGCTAACTATACCTATATTACCTACATATTAAAAGCTCATTGACAAACACTAAGTATTAAACCGGTGACCTAAAATCTTGCTGTGATTTTAAATATAAAGTTAGGCTGGCCAACTATTATGTATTTTACAGGAGTTTTTAAATATCATTTAGGCGGTGTTCTGTATTTTAATAAGTAAAACATAGTCCCAAAATCGCAATAAAAATATAAGTTTAAAAAATTACTCAACAGACGTAAATACTTTGAACTTACAAAATTATAAACTAATAGGAACAAAATTCGTATCAAAAATAAATATCTCCACATATTGCATCGACATAGACAGGAAGAAATAAAACGCAATATTGCAACACTTCAGCATTGGCGTCTCTTCGTCCCATTTAATTAAACTTGAGTAAATAGTTACTTCAGTTCGGTTGTCGGTTCGAGTCTCACCCACAAGGATTTTTTTCATTACATTTTGATCTTTATAATTTCAATATAAGTCTATTTATTTATTTTTGTTGATAAAATACTTTATTACACAAAATTACAGAATAAAATTAAACATAGGGAACCTAATCCTTAGGTATTTTCTGCCAGCTTCTTGGAGATTCTAAGAAGGAATTATTTTAAAATATAATAATTATCTATTAACACAAATCAAGGGTGTTTTTCTATATTTTGTGAAATGTTATCTAAGTTTTATTCTACTCTAATTTTATTATAACATTACTTCAATATTTTTTTAAATTACGATTTTGTTTATACATTTGTAGGGTGCGGCATACCTAATGTTTAATATAAATGCGTGTAGAATTTTTAGCACGAATTTTGAATTATGAGGCAAAAAACGAATACCATATCCTAATATCCATTACTACTTTCTACTACTACTACGAATTAATTTTAAACTCAAAAGTTCGTGTACTCCTTCACACCAAAACTACTAAATGGGATTTGTTAAAACTATTAAGGTTATATGTAGGTTATATTTACATCAGAATAATAATAATATGTAGGACAAATTACACATATTGCCCTGGTCACAAACTAAGGCCTAAGCTTGTACTATGTGTACCAGAAGCAATGATATAATACATATTATTATTTTATAAACACCCAGACCATGAAAAACTGTACAGAAAAATCGTACTAATATTTTTTTCCATGGGTGGGAATCGAACCCACGCCTCCGGATACAACGCCAAAGGCGCAACCACTAGTCTACGGAGGCTGTCAACATACACAATAAGAAATAATTTATTAAAATCACGGGGAGATAAAAAAATAAATGGTCTTAATAACTTCTAAGGCGCCTTCTCCATTCTTGGAATTGTAAAATAATATAGTGACTAGATATGTTTTGGGTTTAGTTTACCGGTTTTCAGGAGACTACTGCGTTTACGAAATATTTAAATTTACTAAAATAACAGACCCTATTTTTTAAGACTGAGAGTAGTTAGTTACGGAGTTAAATTTCGTGCTACCTATAAGTAAATATACTCGTAAGGTACCTTCTTATAAAAAGGTATTTTTACAATTTAAAAAATTAATCAGTTTTTTTTTAAAGATTATTTAAAGATAAAGGCTTTGGCGGCAAGAACCACTGAGCCAACCAGGTTCCAGTCACCCCTCACGAAATTTGTCATTGCATATTGCATTTTATCTTTATAAAAAGGTAGAGATACATATTTCTAAATCCATATTTCTAACGGCATGATCATACTAAAATAAAAGACACCTTTTAGGACTGAAAGTACTTGGTTAGTAACAAAGTTAAATTTCGTGCTAACATAAATAAGTAGATATTTATAAAAAGGTATTTTTACAATTTTATAAATTCCTTATCAGGTTAATTTTATATTTCATTTTTTTAAAATAAAATACAATGAAAAAATCCTGGTGGGTGGGACTCGAACCCGCGGCAAGGTACTCAACCACTGTGCCAACCAGGTTCCAGTCACTCACGAAATTTAAATGCATTTTATCTTTATAAAAAGGTACATACTCGTATAAGAAAATAAATATAAAAGGTATATCTTTATAAGTATATATATATAAGATATACTTATTTATATATCCATATTTCTAAAGTCATATACTTCAGCGGTATGATCATACTTCTTCCAATGAATATCACTAGTGAAATGATAAAAAAAAAAATAGGCTATATTATAAAAAAAAAAATAAAGTTGTGGGGTAAATAATTTATTTTTAGTAGAGATTAACAGTATTCAGTGACCTAAATCCATGCAGAACTATAAAGTTATAGGTTGAGTTTTTGTTTCCTTCAGACCTCTCGCTAGTTAAGAAAATAGTTTCACAAGACATTGTTGTGTTGACGTTCACACTTGAGATAAAGTTTATTACGAAGGCAGAATAAAAACAACAGCAAACTTTTACAAGATACTACTACTTATAATATTGTCAATATTTTTTTGAAAGAAACATTTACCATTTTGGTATACTGTTAAGTGTTTGGAGTGCACGTAATTACGTATTTTTTTAAGGGATGTTTAAGATCATTACTGTCTTAATAATCTCTTTTACGTCTCTATAACTTCGTTGGCCGATCAAACGCTTTTATTCGGTCCATACAAATGCAAAAACATGTTCCGGTTTTAGTCTATGGGTACTGAGGTATGGGTATTGAGGAGCCTACTGCATCGATTTCATGTCGAGGTGGTCGTTTCCTTTCAGGGTGCGGCTACTAAATGTTGATTTGGTGATAAAGCAGCGAGGATATTAAGAGGATCAGAAATTTAGATCTCCAATTATGGGAATACCTCAAACAAATATATAATAAAAAATTGTAATAATACAAAATATTATATGTAATTAAATTATTTTTTTCTTGAATAAAAATAATTCCAATTTTAGTAGTAACTGGCTTTTTCAAAAACGTAATAACAAAAAGGTACTTTGATAAAAAAAAAATACTTCCATTTTTTATCGATATTTCAAATTACTTCAGTATAGAGCAGATTATAACAAATATTTTCTATAAGTTATGTATATAAGATTTAATGCATGACCTAGCGTTTTTGTAAAATTCAAAGTATTAAGAAAGTTATAATAAAAAAACTGTACTTTTTCCAAGAATTCCGCGCGAGAACTTTTTTTTGTTTCTTGCTCGCACGCTTTGTTAGAGGCATCTTTTATGTTACCTGTTTTATTTGCTTTTATACACCCTCTTAGTAGTAGTCCTGTAATGCAAAATCGACATTGTCGCCGCCCATTTCGTAATCAACAATGTATGGTCTACCATAGATTGTTTTTTATTTTTTAGGTCTGCTTACCATCAGTCAAAATGGCGAGCTCCAAGAAAAAAATCAATAATCATGAGACCAATATTTAAGGAATATTACTTTAACCATTGCTTAATATTCTTATTAGTTTATTAAAATTATCAAAATATTAAAATTTTTTATTGATTTTCATTTAAGTTTTTACTTGGTATAGGTACACTTTACGCTAATGGCCTTATTCATAAAAACTTATTGAATCCTTGAAGAACACTTTAGTTAAAATAGGTTTTGTCTCTTATTATTTATTTTTGTTGCTAAACAAAGTGACAAAACCTTTTATAACTAAAGTGTCTTTAAAGATATTATTTTATGAATACCTGTCTTTGGGCTATTTAAAACATTTATATTTTCCTATCTATCTAATTACCTCAATTTATTTAATGGAATAGGCCGTTAAGATTACATTTTTTCATAAAATTATTCCTAAATTATCCATTTAGTTCAATCTTTTACGCATAATAATATATTGCTCTAAATGAAATAAAGTGCCGAAATATTTTTTGCTTAGAAGCAAAGAAATCTTTATGAAAAGAGGGTAGCTGGAAACGAGTGAGGAATCAAGTGCCATAAATCAGGGCAATACAAGAAATTAAGCTTTCGTTTTGTGAGACGACCGCTCCTTTAGTAATAAAAACTTTCTGCTAATGAAAAACATAATATTTGATCAAGAAATGGTCAGCGTTTTAATTACAAAAGCTTTTTCAGTATTTGTTTTTGGGTCGTTTGAATTTGGAGCTTAATTTATTAAGTTAATGTAGCTTTTTGTTAACGAATTCTTTTGTTTTTCGAGTTTTTGTTGTTTTTAAATCGAGGCTAGTATAAGAACTGACCCTTGTTGATTTTTTGCCATATGTCGACCCTCACAGCCAGAGTTTAAGGGTTGTGAAGATAAATGTATTTTAGTATATACCATCATAGGTATCACAAGAAAATACGACTAAGTTTAACGCTCAAGAAACTTGTTTAGTTATATAAAAGTATTATATTTTATTTTCTATTTCGTAATATTCATACTTTTCGTTTTGGATCGCAGCCAGAGCTTTAGCCGTAGTTGAAAACTGTTATGTTACTACCTGCTAGCCACTTACTGTAGATGTATTCATATGTTTTCAAATAACTGCATATACTTTAAATATTGATACTTTATATTAATGAAATGAAAAAATTTTTTTTTTTGGTAGGAGGAAAGCCTCTATAACTCTGCTTGGCCGACCGACCGGAACTGTGACATTTGCAAAAACCGTCAAGTGACCTAATCATGTTTCGGTTTTAGTCTGTGAGTTCTCTGGTTTTCTTTTTCTTTTTTATCGCAGCTCATTTCGTAACCGCATCATTTAGCCGGCATAGAGGAAGCGATCAATATAGTTAAACAACAATGTATTGTTTATTGATGGTTTTTGTAGGCCTGCTTATCATCAGGTAGATACAAATCCGTGCTCGGATAAAAAAAAAACTTAATTTAAGTTTTTGAATAATCATTTAAAAATAGATGTATATGTTTACAAATAATACATTGCAGCCCACCATGAAACCTAAATATATGAATTTTTCATATAGAATATTTGATCGAACTTTATTTAATAGTTTAGCCGTAAATCGTCTACAAACTAAAACCTAATATATTAATATCGTTCAGGATTTCAGCGAGGTCAAGTACATCAACAATAAATTGTCTCACTTGAGGAAAAAAGAGAATGAGATTTTTTGCGTCGTTGGTTTACGATATTGGTTAAGCTGCTCTGATTATTTCTTGCGGGAAAGCTCTGGAAAGCTCGCTTAATTCTCACAAAACACCAATCCTTCTTTCCTTTTTTGTGCCGAGTCAGCTCGTTACTACTCGTTACACAGTGAATATTGCATTTGACTGTAGTTCTCGCTCGACTAAAGACCGGTAAAGTCGTTAACATTGTAAAACTCATTAAATTAAGCGTAAAAAGCACTTAAAAAGTTGAAAGTATAAAGTTAGTAGACCTAGACCCTCGTTAGAGCGTCCATCTGCCGCAGCTTTCGCCCACGGTCGCGCGAATAGAACAATAGAGCTCATTTCGCAAGGACCACAAATTACGTACTTCCTAGCTTTTTGCTCGGAGGCGAAATGAGGGTGGTTTTACATTAATGTTGAAAGCTTCCACCAGTCAGCTGGCGGTCATCTCGGGCGTGACCATTGTATTTGACCGGGATAATATAATGAAAGCTCCCCTTTCAGCGGTATATCCGAGCTCGTGGCGCCTCTTTAAGTACGTGACGGAGCCGAGAAGTAGCTTCACTAACTCTCTTTATGAGGACACTGCTTTCATTGCATGCATTTCGCTTTAACAATTATCCCCGCCGTGTTTCCTGAATACAAATACGGTAAAATAAAAGTTCTACTTTATTGGAAGTTTACGGAATGAATACGAAAATAATTACGTAGCTTTGGGTCTTTAAATAATAATGGCCAGAGGTATAAGTTAATGAGAAATTCTTTTTCTCTTCCTATTTTCTCTATATTTGGTATTTATTCTTCATTTTGTGGAAAAAAATGTGGTAGTGAAATGATTAATAAGAACGTGGAATACAATCCTATATAAAGTCGCTGTTAGAGAGTGTTCCGGTGTATCCATATAAACGCAATAATAAAATTGCCTTCGTACTTAAGTTTCACGTGCCTTACAGTTGTTAATATGTAGTATCTACACCTAAGTATAAACTATTAGAATGAGTTAAAAACATATCTTAAAAATGCGATGCAATTTTTACTTGCGACCAGTGTAGCTTCAGTCTTTCTTTTATCTAAATGTCTATACATCTATATGTTGTGGCTATGCAATTATTTATATTAATGATGGTTTAATAATTTTTGCTTGATTACAACGGATAGGAATCGAATAGTATAAACAAATCTTTAAAAAATAATTTTCGATATAAATCACAATTTAAAGCTAACCCACTATATTTATTTGCATTAATGTATTAAAATAATGGAAAATATTATTAAATATTACCCCCAGGCTATATGCACAAAGGCATTTTTTTATAAATAATAAATTAATAAAAATTACTTATATATTTGGATTGAAAGCAATTAGAAATCGCTTTAATTCTCCCCCATCCTGTTTCAATTAGGGTGCAAAATTATTGTCACATTCAAGTTGGCAGAACATAAAAAGCACATGTCACCAGCCGGATAATTGCCTGAACTTTAGATCTTTATTATTATGAGTCATGAATTATGATGTACCTACGCAGTCTGGGCTTGGGTGAACTAAATCTTGGTGCGATAGAGAACGCAATCAATTATATTTATTCTTTACGTGTATACCGTAAGGCGTGGAAGTTGGTGCAAGAAGAATTTGCATCGTCTATTGAAGGATCTTGGCCTTCCAAGATCATCCGTCGGAACTTTTATGGAACGTGTTTCCTAGATGGCGCTAACAGGATCATATAGTATTTCGTTAGTAGAGAGGGTAGTGAACACAGTGCAGGGGCTTTATTCCGAGTTTTGACACGTTCACCGTCGCGCATTTTGCGTAAACTATAAATATTGAAATATAAGTATTATCCTATTAAATATAGAGTTGAAATTCTAATGCAAATCAGATGTTCAAACTTGCGAAGAATTCGTGTATTTCAGCCAATTGCGCGGCATTATTATAGCCAACCTAATACAGACTATATATCCATTGAAATAGAACTTATATTTCAATATTTATAGTTTACGCATCGTCTTATCGTCTTTAGCGGTTGCAAACTCGGAATAAGGCCCCAGGTGAGAGTTCAAAAGTCCGGGAACGCTGCAGTTCATTCCCCTGCCTTCCAACCACGCGATGGACCCGGCACGGAGAAGCCATGGATAGCTAAGAACATTGTCTCTCTCTGTATATGTATGGTAAAAAAAGTGGGTGGATGAAAGGTACCCTAAATATTGATGATAGTACGAGTATATTTTTACTTTTTAATAAATTCCTTTTCTTGAACCTATAAACAAAAAACAGACTTCTCTGCCATCTAGTATGAGAAACTAGGACTTCTAACTTCACTCTAATATAGAGTTATTAGAGTAATGCACATAGAGGGCGTCTGTGGATAAGTAGATAACAAGCAATGACAAATTTTGTGAGGGGTGACTGGAAGCTGTTGGGTCAGTGGTTCAGTAACTTCCCGCGAAAGCGAGGTTCGTGGTTTTAAGGCCCGCGCACCATGATTTTTTCATTGCATTTTATCTTTGATAGTATAATATGTTACTAAAAAGAAACATTGCCATAATATGTATACTGCATATTATGGCAATTACAGAAACCTTTTTATGTTATTGAATCAATTATTTGATTTGATGTGGTCAAAAGTATAAACGCGGTACAAACATATATAAACATTCAGCTACTAAAAAAACTACTAATTCAATTAACCCATATTAACTATTGACAAATATATTTAGGTACTATAGTTATAAAAACATATTAATTATGTTCTTGTAATACCTAAAAATATCGAGTGATAATGTACCATTCCATTAATGAACGAATTTTTATAATCGTTCCGGTAGTTTTTGAATATATTCATTACAAAAAAACATGTTTTTACAATATTAGTGTAGACCACAGAGTTATAGTATAGGAAGGTATAGACGTAGATATTAGTATAGAGTTGACAATACGAACAACTTTTCCCATGGAACCATGTGTCGCTAATGAAAAAAAATATTGCCTTCTCCATACAAACTAGTAATGTTAAAATGACCAATTTGTCGCCAAGTTGAAGCCAATTTTTTTTTTTTCATTTTCGACACATGGTTTCATGGGAAAAGTTCGATTTGATCAGCAGAACCTCATATTAGCCCAAAGTACATCCTTTCAAATTCACCCTGTATATTTAAGTTCTTGTCAGTATTGTTAATGACATCACGCCAAGTTCTACATTTTAAATATTAAATCATAGTAAATCGGATTTTTCACATCAACTCGATCTGACGCATTGATCAATCCCATTCATTCATGGATTTTTAAACCCGATTACTTACGGAGTCACACGCTGTGATCTTATTTAAAAAGTACCTCCTATGTGATCTAAGAGTATTAATAATAATAATAATATGTAGGACAATAAGCAAGTACAATTAAATATATTCCCGTGTTCAATCAACGAAAATTTAAATTTAATGGTGTAGTATAATAAAATCGCACGATCATGTTGATGAGTACTACCCGATATAAATCATCCTTTAATTATACGGTTATATTTCGGGCATTCCTATTGTAAGAAACGCGCATGATATTGTTTTGTGTCTTTGTAGGGGACTCTACATTCTTTAAAGCCCAAACAACTGTGCCAGATGACAAATACGAGGGGATAATTTGCAAGGTTTACAGGGTTTTTTCATATTCACAGATGACAGAGGACTGTTTGACCCCGGGCCCGACGACAGGTGCGCCCGAAGAGGAGTGCCCGCCGGTAATCGTGTCGTGGGAAGGCTCGGCCGACATTCAGAGCGGCGATATCCTCATAGTGCGAATCGCCGACACACCCTTCCTTGAGACGTCCACTGAAGCGAATATTGCTTCACGGAAACCTGAAGTTAATTCTACGTCGGCACTCGACAACGGGGAAAGGTTTGTGCTTTATAATAATGTAGAGAGGAAGGTTTCGTTTGTTTGTGTATAAAAATTGCTGATTAATATACGTTTCGAGTTATTTATAAAAATATTTTAAAACCAAGTATTAAACCTAATATGTCATCGCCACTTGTTAGTTGTAGCCTCCGAATACCATCGGCGAAATGAGGACGGGTTAATCCCTCCGCTAGGTACCCCGAAGCCGTTTAAACGGTTATCGGGACCCGTGATGGTATTTTATTTAAATCTAATATAAATTTTTTAGGTAGTAAATTTTTGAGCTGCTAAGGTTAAGTAAATATTTTGAATTCCAGGCCTATATATCTACTAGGAATTAGATACATTTGCTGAAAATGGTTTAAAAAACGGAAATATATTGACTTATAGAATACAGCACTTAATGTACTTATTTTTTTTATAACGACTAACTAAGTAAACTAAATGGTTGAAGATTTATTAAAGATTTGACTGTCAGGTGCTAAATAATGCCCTACGGCATTAAGTTCGCCGTAATATAACGCGATAACGTTTTATAAATAAAAAAATAATAAAAATAACCGTTGTAAAATTTATAACCCCTTCTTGTTTATTACTTATACCCCTACTAATACTTCTACTTTAAACTTCAAAACTTTAGAACTTAAAGTTTAAAAACCTCACAATGTATTTGTCCAAAGTTAAATAAAATCTTTTAAACCAGTTTGAAATTTTACTTAAATTTAGAAACAAATTTACTATAAATTAACAATAGCTTTACGCTTCACTTAGGTAGTGGCAGTTGTATAGCTAACCTTTAAACATAAATCACTAAAGCATATAATTCACGTTAGTAAAGCCTGCACCAGTACCTATGAGCTTTAAATACACTTCGGCTTAAACGGCTTCAGGGTTGGATTTTCCATTCTAATTTTGCCAATGCTCTAACGAGCTCCTACAAATAGGGTGGGATTATTTCGGATGGAAACATCTCAGGGTATGCGGGTTATTACAGGACCATGTTACCGTCAACTGGTAAAGAATTAGAAAAAGTTCTTACAGTAATTTTCATTATAAAAAAGCTATAAATAATAGGTTATTTTAAATTAAGGCACGGCCTGTCATTTTGTATCTTCCTGATGGTAAAAAGATCTACAAAGCTTAAATAAGGTCGATCAATACATAACAGTATTGGTCGACGTATTATATTGGGATGACAACAGACTGTGTAAAAATATATAGAAATAATTCCAAACAACTAGTAGTACACACTATGCTGGCAAAATTATGCGGTTACGAAATGGGCGGCGACAAAGAACGAATCTACTTTATTATCCTAACCGCACTAATAACTACACTACTAAAGGTTTAAGTGTACTACCCAAGTTGTTGGGAATTATTACTATATATTTTTTTAAACAGTCTGCTGTCATCCCAATATAATACGTCGACCAATACTGCTATGTATTGATCGACCCTATTCATGGACTTTGCAGGTCTTTTTACCATCAGGAAGATACAAAATGACAAGCCGTGCCTTAATTTAAAATAACCTATATTTATAGCTTTTTTATAATGAAAATTGCTGTAAGTATATGCATCTAGGGAAATAAAAATCGTCGGCCTAATTGGCAATTGAGCTTAAAAATAAATAAAATGCCTTTATTTTGCAAGAATATGGATATACTTTGCTGTTTATTTGTGCAATTAATAATTATAAATACCATCACAACACAACACGTAGCAAGTGGCAAGTTTGTTTATGATGGTATAGCGTCGTTGTATAAAGCGGTCACCCATCTCAGGTCCGGCATGTTGTCATCTGCTTGACCTTGTTATCAGTTGCGCAGTGACTTAACCACTAGGCTGGGGATCGCTTTCTTTTTGTGCAATTAAACAATGGAATAAAATTTTTTATCGTGGAAATAGATTATGTAAAACTTATATAATTAGGACACTCAATGCGATTAATATGATGCGATTAATATCGACTAATCATGCGAACGATTTACCTTTCTCTACGTTCACTATATCACCAATATTTTGTCCTCAGGAGTCACCGTGCTCCACCACAGCCAGCAGTGTACCAAGTCACAAGACAGGGTCACGAACATTGCGACGTCACAGATGGGATGCTGCTGGACATAGCTCCTCTATCGGAAGACGACGTGAAGCTCATCACGTTATATGACAAGGATCTTACAGAAGGAGTCAATTTGTTAATAGGTATGATATTTCCTGTTAACTTATCTGGTATCATCACTGGAATAGTTATTAGTGACTCAATATAGAATCCTGTCTTACTGTATAAAATCTGTGTATAAATAGCCATAGCAATTGAAAAATTACTTATATGGTATCGGTTGGATGTTTAATCCGACTTGATGTAGACCATTTTTTAACATTTCTCTAACAGTTAGTAATTATGTGATTTGACGTGTCAAGGGTTTGGGCGATTTTAGAACCCATGTGGTGACACTTACCATTAGGTGCATATTGCCTAAAGCTCTATTTACACATTGATAGGTAGCAAGTGCGAGCGAGATGTGCACGTGAGTAAACTCAACGAGCAAATAAGTCGTCTGTGCAGAAGACATATATCGAAAATCAGTTGATGTAGAAAATTGGTATAGTATAGTTTATCTTATTTTTGATAAGTAAAATATTTATGAGAGGGAATAGTGAACATTAAAATGTTTCTAAAATGCAACAAATTTAGGTAGAGTGTTTTTTTCAGTTTTTTTAGTCTTTTCTATAGATATCATCTTCAAATTAATATATAAATAAAAAAAAAGATTCCGGATTAGGATTTTTTTTAGTAGTTAAATAAACCATTATAAAAGTAAAAAAAACTGAATTTGTTATCTAGTTAACATTTTTTTTTAGTCTTTTAATATACTTTTAACATTAGAATTAAAAAACTATTATTAAGGTATTCGTCCTATAGGCGATAGTGCTCCCCTAGACCGGAAGAGAGTGGTATAGTGTTCCGAGAACGCCGGATATATATTTTAATAAAGATAGAAAATAGTACATTGTTCACCGAGGGGAGAAAGTCACCGATTACTAACGAGGGCGAAGTTTGAGGCCCGACGCGAAGCGGAGGGCCTTAATTCGCTCGAGTTAGGAATCACACTTTCTCGCCGAGTGATACATAATGCTTTATACTACACCTACGAGGAAAATAAAAAATAAAATCTCTATTAATTAAAGTTTATATTAAAATTATTACAGTTGTTAAATAGTACTTTTTAACATAGAATACAAAGACCACAAAGTACTTGACTTATACTAATACATTTTCAGAAAAAGAATGCGCATTTTTCTCGCTTTTCCAATGTAAAAAGTCTTCATACGCCTTGTTATATTTATTCTTAGATTTCTCGGGTAATAGGTTTTCAATAACTTCTTGGGCAGTTACTTTTAATTCTGGCGGCGTTGTCAAATCTTCACTATCGCTACTAGACGACATTTCGAGTAGAATATAGTAATTAAAAATAACAAAACACAAATTGAAAGTTCACAAGGAACAAGAAAGCAGTCTGCGCGCGCTTTTTTTTTGTTCGTTTAACGTAGATAGAGAGGCAAGGGAATCATGCTCTATGCAGCCTCGCCAAAATAATTAAATTTAGAAAAGAATCTATGCTACTTTTCTAAACTTAATAAATCAAAAATGCAAAGAAAGTAAACAGCCAATAAACCAATACTTTTATTTTATTTTGATTAAAATTTCGAACTTGTAAAAAAAAACTAGGCTGTATGGCTTTGAACCCTTGCCTTTCCTAATTTGGAAGAATTGAAGAAAAATAATTTAAAAAAAACTAGCACGTTAACAATGAATTTTCATATACTTTTTCCTCCCGCTTAAGCACGTTAACAATGGATTTTCATACACTTTTTCCTCCCGCATATTTGTACGACTACAAATACGTACTTTCTGACCTATTCTTACGCAAGTAAGAACCTACTTTCCGAGCAGGTGTAGTATAAAAGTTATTTTAATGATCGTGCTAAATTGAAATTTATAATCTAGATATTAAATATCTTCTTTACTATTGAAATCCATTATCTTTTAAGAAAAATAGTTTTGGAGTTACTAAAAACGGTATTTTCTGTCGTAAGTGCACAATTAAAAAGGTTTTGTAGCTTTTGTTTATAATTTTAGAATCTCGTACTAAATATACTTCACCTTATAGGTAAAGCATATTTAGTACAAAAGTTTGTTAAGTTACTACTTAACAATGTGCGAGTGAGACGTGCTAGCTCAACTCAGCGTGTAGATTAGTCGTTTGTGTAGACAGATAACTCGAAATATAGTTGAAGTAGTAGATTATTTTAGTTTTTGATAAGTAAAATATTTACAAGACGGAATAGAGATTATTAAAAATATCTCTGGGATAATTTTATGTACATAAATGATTTTTTTTTTTTGAATCTGGTTTAATTAGTTTATTTAGTCGTACATATAAAATATATATTTAAAAAATATAAGGTTCTACTGATATCAATGAACCAAGTATGTTGAATGGGGAAGCCAATTATTTTTTTCAATTTGGGACACATATGGTTCCATGGGAAAAGTTGTTCGATTTGATTAGAATTAGCCCAAAGTACAACCTTTAAAACTCAACTTGTATAAGTATGTATAGTCATACTCGTAGTTACGATTATTTTTACTTTCATTTACGTTTCATTTCCTACGCCATCATGTGATAAATAAACAATAGGTAGGTACTACTTTTTGGGCGACTAATTTGTATTACGAGTCTACTCAACTTTATAGTCAAATTAACTGCCCCTTTCGTAACCGCACCCTGAAATCACTACGACCTTTACAAGAAATTTATCCAATAGTCTCCTGAAAACCGGTGAACCCACTTAAACCAAAACATGACTAGTTCACTTTATGGTTTTTCATCTGTATAGGCAGTGGTAACTAAAACGGTCGGTCTAGCGAAGATATAGAGATCTCTTTCTGACCTAAATATATAGTTTCCTTGTAGAAGATAAGGTTGTATAATAAGTCATAAATTAATAGATATTTTCACACACTTTATCGTGGTATATTCGTAAACAAGGGTCGTATTAAAGTTTACTCCTACTGCGAGTATGTTCAGGTCGCCCTCTCGAGGGTTATTTTACATGCAAATTATAACTCTTGAGAATAATGTTAGGCTTATGAGTAGTTTAATAATCCGACCCCAATATTAAGAATAGGTACTAAATATATATCTTCAGTCAAATGATACTCGAATTTATTAAAAATACTTTGTATTATTATATACGAGGTGGCCGAGTTAGTTGGGCCTTGGACTTAAAAACACTTAGGTCCCTGGTTCGAATCCCGGTATGTGCCAATGAGTTTTTAATTTAAAAATGTAAGTACATTTGTTTGACAACACCACTATAGTGCCTCGGAGAGCACATTAAGCTGTCGGTCCCGGTTTCACTATACCAACTTGTGCTACTGTTTATAGATGGGTTAATAAGTCTATTCAAAACACCGCGACGAGCTAGCCACTTGTTCGGTATAGACTCATACCATAGGCTACGACGAGGTGGGATACGATTAAAAACCCCTCTGCTGGGTACCCTGGGGCCATCTAGCCGGTCTCGGTAGTTGTAAGGCACCCGTGATGATATGTATGTACCTATGTATTATTTTTTAACCGAGTATTACTTACGAGTACGCTAACTTTTGTACTAAATATGCTTTACCTATAAGGTGAAGTATATTTAGTACGAGATTCTAAAATTACAAACAAAAGCTACAAAACCTTTTTAATTGTGCACTTACGACAAAAAATACCGTTTTTAGTAACTCTAAAACTATTTTTCTTAAAAGATAATGGATTTCAATAGTAAAGAAGATATTTAATATCTAGATATAATACTAACAAATATTTGTTAGTATTTTTAGCAAATATTTGTTAGTATGCAAACGAAACGATAAAATGACCACAAAATGCTGACATCTGTCATTTTGACATTTACCTTAAACGTAAAAAAGCCGTATTTATAAATACAAAATTTCTATTTCATCACCATCATTATAATAATTTCTTCCGGAAATTAATATTTTTATAATTTGTATCTCCAACAATTTTTTCTCCATTATTCAGTAAAGTAAATAAAAAACCAAAATCTACAAAGTAATTAAATATATACATAAATTAAACAAAAGTATATAAGAAAACCAAATTTTTTAGTTCGAAAGATAATTTTAAGATTAATAACCTAATATATTTACAGGAAAATACGGATTGTTTGACATCTGTCAAAAAGTAACAATAAAAATTCACCTAACGCGATGCTAAAAATGTTAACATTTATTGGTAACATTTCGTAAAAAAACGACTGATGCTAACGTCAGATGTTGGTATTTATCGATATATTTTCCAAAAAAAACGACCAATACTAGTGCCGCGCTAACATTACCAGCTATCAAAACGTACCCACTATAGACGAGGCAGATGGAGTAAGGTAAAAAAAAGTACATTAAGCCGTGTCATTATGATTTTTGTTGCAAAATAAGAAAACAGTTAGTAAAATCATGATTTTATACAATACCATGTCAACTATAGTTTAAATACAACACAAAACACTATTTTAGAATATAAATAAATAAGCATTAAAAGCCGTTTCGAGCTTCAAAAGGCGTCAGTCACATCACACCACATGGCAGTTCCGTACGGTGTTATTGTCGGTGAGTGTAAGGTAGGTACTATTTACATAAGGATTTCATCTTATAACGGTACATTTATTGTATTTTATATTCACTATAAGTAAACATGATGAGTGTGTATGCTTTAGGGCTATGTAACTAATATATAACCTTGTGTTGTTTGTAGGTCGTTATGCACAAAATTTTATTTTGTATCTTTTTTTAACAGGGCTTTAATTCATTAATTAATATAATGTAAATAAGTTTAGTGATGACCGCAGATTATTATCACTTAATTACAGTATGTTTATTTTAATTTTATGTCTATAACCGAGTCTGAAATGATTACTTTATATGTCATACTTAAGAATTTATGAGTATTCCATCAATATTAAATTATTGTTATTCTATCAACATATAACTATTTATATCGATTGTATACATATCATTGTTATATTATCTAATAATATACCTAAAAAAATATTTTAAAGATTTAATTAAAACAATTACGTGGTGGCCGAGTTGGTTAGACCTTGGACTTAAAAACACTAAGGTCCCTGGTTCGAATCCCGGTGTGTACCAATATGTTTTTAATTAAAAAAAATATGTTCATTTGTTTGACAACACCACTATAGTGCATCGGAGAGCACGTTAAGCTGTCGGTCCCGGTTTCACTATACCAACTTGTGAAACTGTTTATAGATGGGTTATTAAGTCTAACCAAAACATCGCGACGAGCTAGCCACTTGTTCGGTACCATCGGTCACGAAGAGGTGGGATTAAAACCCCTCCGCTGGGTACCCTGGGGCCGTCTAGGCGGTCTCGGGCGTCGTAAGGCACCCGTGAAGATATATATATATATATATAATTAAAACAATTTTATTTGATTCCCGTAATAACATGAGATTTTTGTTCACGCCCTTTATTCGAAGTATATAGGAGAGGGAGGAATATTATGGTTTCTATGTTTTCTGTGATTAAATATAAACAGCAGCTTTCGTTTTGTTTAAAAAGTTTATTTATTTATTTCGTTTATTATTTAGTCTATGGTATTTTGATTTGACACCGACAAGATAACCACACGTTCAGTTTTTTTTTAACTAAAGCACGGCATGTGACTTTGTATCTACCAGATGGTAAGCAAACCTACAAAATCCATGAAAAGGGTCGATTAAAGCATTGTTGTTTAACAGCATTGATTGCTTCCGCTATGCCGACTAAATTATGCGGTTACAATATGGGTTGCGATAAAGACGAATTTGCATCACGAGTATACTTTAGTAGCCTCTCTGCCTTGTCGTTAATTCAACCACCCGTTTCGTAACCGCACCATGAAAGGACAATAGATTCATGCAGTAATCTTCTGAAAACCGGTGAACTAACCGAACCAAGACTAGGTCACTTGAAGTTTGAGTGTAGACTCAGGCTACGATGAGATGGCACCCGTGATTGAATACGTAAATGAATAATTTCTCTTTTAGTATTTTTTATTTATTTAAACGATTTTAATTATTTTTCTATTAAATACATTATATTGTGATGGTTTTTGACAGGTTTCATAAATATGCCAAATTTGTATTTTAATTATCATCCATTTTTTATATATATATATATATATATATATATCATCACGGGTGCCTCACGGCGCCCGAGACCGCCTAGACGGCCCCAGGGTACCCAGCGGAGGGGTTTTTAATCCCACCTCGTTGTAGCCGATGGTATAAGTCTACACCGAACAAGTGGCTAGCTCGTCGCGATGTTTTGGATAGACTCAATAACCCATCTATAAACAGTTTCACAAGTTGGTATAGTGAAACCGGGACCGACAGCTTAACGTGCTCTCCGAGGCACTATAGTGGTGTTGTCAAACAAATGTACATAAATTTTTAAAATTAAAAACTCATTGGTACACACCGGGATTCGAACCAGGGACCTAAGCGTTTTTAAGTCCAAGGTCTAACCAACTAGGCCACCACAAAATAGAAAATGCCTTAACATACCGTAATATGGTACATTTACCTTATGAGAGAAATATAGAGATGAAACAAGTGGCACTCGGTGGTTTCCGTCCTACCCGCAAGGGACTTGTATAAATATGTAATTAGATAGCCTTGGTCGTACATGCAAGGGTCAAAAATATATTCAGCCTACTGTAGTTAGTTTATATCTGAACACTTAAAATCCCGACCACCCGAAGTGCGAAACCTCGCCCGCTATTGGTTCCGAACTTGTTTATTTTTCTCAAATGTTGTTAATTTTCACTTTCGGTATTATTTTTTTTGTTCATAAGTAACATACGTTGTTAATTTTTTAGGCCAGGCAGGGCGGCAACTTTATGCTAGTGGAGGGCCAAAAATGTTGTCAGGGAATCGGTGCGGGCGGCATTTGTTCTCTGTTTATACACGACCTTAAGGCTGCTTGGGCTTCGAAAAGAAAGATATGAAGATTATGATATTTTTCTTAAATAACTGCGCAACTGATAACAAGGTTAAGCAGACGGTTCTCGGGAGCCAAAAAGGCACCCGTGATAGTATTTATTATTTTTTAAAAAAGGTTAGGTACTTACTAAGTATTGGAAAACTAAATTTATTACATTTAGCTATATTTTTGGGAAATATATCGCTTAGGTTGTCAGGCGTTTTCAGTTGCCAGTTTTCCCTATATTATTTATTTTGTGTAAATTTTACAGATATATATGATGAGTCAAAAAAAGAAAATGGTTTTATCAATAAGGTCTTAGTGGTTCTAGCTTTCTGTGCACAGAATTGGACAGACAGACAGTAAGAGAGACGTTACATTTTATATGTTATTAAAGATTTAAAAAAAGATAAACCAAAATGGTACATTTAAAACTTTTACACCGGTATTCATAATAACTTATTGAGCCCTTGTAGAACACTTTACACGTTATGGAAGGTTTTGTCTCTTTTTATTAGCATCAAATAGATTATGCGTAAAAGAGAGAAAACCTTCTATAACTAAAGTGTTCTTCAAGGCTTCAATAAGTTTTTATGAATAAGGCCGTTAATCTCTAAATGTCTTTAATTTTAAGTTCTATTCTTTGTCTATCTAAACTGTTTCTTTTAACCTAAAGAAAAGAGTTGTAAATTCAATGTTGGCAAATGCATTACTTCCCAGTGGTGTCAGAGAGCTGGGGGTCGAGATGTGTCCGGCTGAAGGTGACAGTCAAGTCGGATAATTGCGGGGAATCCCAGGACTGTTCCGGGAAAGGAGTTTGCTATACTAACATCTCAATGGTAAAGCTTTTTCCTTTCTTATTTCTAATTTCATTAGTGCGATGCGACGTTAGGTTTTATAAACTGTTTATTCTTAGACATAGAAATAAATACAATTTCTTAAATTTTTATTGAGTTGTTTTTTTTTCGTAAATAATGGTAAGCAGACCCATAACGTCTATGAATGGGGCAATCAACACACGTATTGTTATAATCGCATCATATATCCGGCATAGTGGCCGGATATATGATGCGATTACGAAATGCGCGGCATTTTTTAATTTTTTTATTGGAGCATGGCATGTGACTTTGTATCTACCTGATAGTAAGCAAACCTACAAATTGCATGACACCACAATTAGTAGAGGGGCGCGTAGTTTTATGTTAGATGATCTCTACCTATGATAGGATTTCAGGTGGTATAATTTTTGTTTTACTAAATTTGTCAGAAGAATATATAAAAAAATACATAATAAATTGTCTTTTGTCTATTTTTATTTGAGAACTTGAAATTTTGAAAAGAAATTTAGCCTGTACTTAACGGTTGAAATAACAAAAAGAAATAATAACAATGTAAAGAACATTAGACACATATTGTCACTGGTCACACACTAAGCTCTAGGTTTGTACTATGTGTATCTGATACATAACGATACTAATACATATTATATATCAGGAGAATGTACAGAAAACCTCTAATTGAACAAAAAAATCTAACTGGCATGTACGACTAACCACTTTAAATAATAATAAAACATTTATCGTTTAGGAAGGATACGAGTGCCAATGCTGCCCAGGCTACATGGGTCCTCATTGTGATGAACAAGATGCCTGCAGTCCCCCACCGTGCCTTAACAATGGCATCTGCGTTCCCCTCAATCAGGCCCTTAACGGTGCCAACTACCAATGCTTGTGTCCTTATGGTATGATATAAAAGCTATATTATTTTTAATAGAACTTTAACAGTGATATATACCTATAAGGTTATGATCATAACCTATAAGGTTATAATCATAACCTTATAGGTTATAATCATAATCACTGTCGTCGGTTTAATCAGTGGACGTGGTGTGAATTTTACTTTTACTATATCATCAATCGTTAACCCTCTGCCTATAAAAGCCCTATATTTTCAAAATATACTTATTTGATTAGAGAAAAAGTTAACGCTGTAGTAGCTGATATAGTAAACTGGAAATAGACATCAAATAACTCACACTAGGGCTACCGATAACGTCGATTGAAATATCGATCGACGTTATCGGTAGCCCTAGTGTGAGTTATATAACTACATTAAAAAGATTTTCTCGATAGCTCGATTCTTATCATTCGGTAAAAGTTGATGGAATACATCGACTGCCGTTTGTCGCGTCGTCGGTCGGCTAAATATGGTACATTTTAACTTATGTATGTTTTAGTAAACGATTTATTTTTACAAATATTTTTATTATGGTTTTGTTAAAAATTGATCTCATATTATCGCTGGTTCTATTAACAAGATAACCAATGGTTAGTCAATACTCGTTATAATAATTAAAGTTAATTGATCTGGAACTTTAGTGTTATTCAGTAAGTTGTGCTTTAACTTAATCTGAGATTTAGTTTAGAGAATGAAAAAGTCAACACATTATTTAAACCTCAGATTAAGTAAATTAGGTTTAGCGAAACGTTTCTTAATAGCGCCGTAAAGTCTGAATAACAAACGTAGACTTAAGTCGGATTAACTTTACACCAACATTGTTGGTTTGCACTTAGTTTGTTGTAGATACCGCAGGATAGACCATTTCCTTTTAACGATATTATTAATGAATCAGATACTCTGATTACATCCGCAGCCCAGTTTTTGTATCATTATGCAGCTCTGCATATGTACCTTTCCTAGCATTTCCTGCCGCGTAGATAAGCCGAGTTTGATAACCAGTATTGAAATAGGAAAATAATTCTTGTTTGTTAACCCGATTATCTAAGACGAATTTTTCGTTCTTTTTTGATAACTTTTATCAGATTTGATAACTTTTTTTATCAGATTTGACCAAGCGACAACTCGACCACAAGCCAAGCAAGGCGGCCAAATACGATTAATTTGACCGTCTCAAATCGAAAAAACCTAAAAAATTAAACCATTTTGCCTAAGAATGCACTTTCACTGAAAACTTTATCTACGAAGAAATTGAATTCCTGTTTGTGAACGCAAGGACGTCATTTATTGATAACCAGTCATGACATCGCATAAGAATGTCATAGAATGGTTATGTAAGTATGTAACAAGAATGTTTTTTCTTAATTGAAAACTGAGGTTCACAAAAAATAATGATTATTCTTCCTAGATGACTGGTTGTCAAATGACGTCCTTGCGGTTCTTAAACAGGAATTCAAAATTTTCGTAGATAACCTAGTTATCCAAAAAGAACGAAAAATTCTTCTTAGATAACCGGGTTAACAAATAAGAATTATTATCCTATAAAAATATAAAATAATGATTATTCTTCCTAGATGACTGGTTGTCAAATGACGTCCTTGCGGTTCTCAAACAGGAATTCAAAATTTTCGTAGATAACCTAGTTATCCAAAAAGAACGAAAAATTCTTTTTAGATAATCGGGTTAACAAATAAGAATTATTATCCTATTTCATTATTTATATACTGGTTATCAAACTCAGCTTATCTACGCGGTATAAGTGGTTCCAGCTTCCTCACTCCCTTTCCGGACTACACGCACTGACACCAAAATGTATTTGTAACATTATTTGTACATTTAACAAAAAAAAAACGACTTAAAAATCACAAGCAAGTAAAGTGTTATTTGGTCCTAGTTACAACTTTTTTTCAGTTATCCTGATACAAAAACCAATCTACTGAACCGATTTTAATGAAATTTCTATGAGACCAATCTGAAAGTTTCCAAATCGGTTTATAAATGACGGAGTTCTAACAAACATAAATAAATAATCGAATTAATAATCATCTCCTTTTTGAAGTCGGTTAAATAGTAAAATGCTCTGCAAGCCAGTCTCGCTTCCACATACAATCCATAGTCCTAACTAAATACCACTAGCAAATATAGTGGCCTTAACCAATTGGAGCATCACTTACTACTCTCCTGGACTTTTCATCGGCACTTACCATTAGGTTAATGAAGAGTCATATCTTGCTTCATAGAAAAATGTATGTGTAATGTAACAAGAACATTTTGACACGCCGCATAAAACGTGTAGAGGCATGCATAGCATATTTTTATATAGTAAAGAAATCCGTCATAATATTTGTACCTGTATAACGAAAATGAAAATATATTTTTATTAATATTCCTAGAATATATGAAATATAGCCTACGTGGTGTAAGACCCCCCAAGATGCTTCGTAGTTTACCTGCTGAAACTTTTACATAATTTAACATGTAATAGAATTTATAGCGGTTTATTGTATATAATATAATAGCGCTTTAACCTCTTACATGTAATAAAAACAAAGTACGAAAAAATCCAGAAAAGGTATTGTTATTTTTTAGTAAAGAAATGTTATAAAGAAAGTTTTCTGTACATTTTATACTTTTCGTTATCGTTTCATGAAAATATTTTAAGGATTTTTTTAAAAAGTATCTTTTTATACAAGAATATTTTAATTTTTACTCCATTTGTTCGCTATGAGCGTTTTATAATCCAACTACGGTTTTCAGGATTTATTCAATGAAATTCGTTTAAAATATTTAACAATTTTGGTACCTGAAATGAAATGAATGGTTATACGATTTTATGTTGGAGAATTTTGTTAGCAGCATAGGTTTAACAAGTATTTTATTTATCATTCAGCGGTCAGTTTTGTATTCTATTGCTGAATATTGCGACTGCTGGTAAAATATTCCAAATCCTTTTTTTTTTATTCGTGTGTACTCTATAAATAGTCCACTTGTTATACCTACACGCATTCAAAACATATTGATTGATCAGACTCTCTCATGAAACTTTATATGCAGCAATTGCAATCGACGCAAGCATTGTAGTGTGACATACTTAACCCTGGAACCCTACCAGGGTGCTACCGCTCCCTTTGGTAACTTTGAGTAAAAATATTATTTAAACGGATGGCAACACAGTGTCCTTTTTTTTCTATTCTCTTGTTTCTTTTATTTTGTAATATTAGCAATTAGCTCTCGTACCGGTAAGTACTCTAAATAATTACGCAGGGTGCCATACCACCCTTGGGAAGTAAAATCGTTATAATAAGAAAAGTACGATGCTGGCCACTGGGCTACTAAATGCAGTGGGTATAAACTCCTTGATACTGCTGACGTTTCGCTCGGCTGAAAACAAAGAAAAAACGCCAAAAGAAGAACTTACATAAATAATTGGCAAGGCAACTTTGGTTAGAGGAAAGGAAAACTTGGCCTACTTTGTAATATCAGCCAAATGATTAACGAAATTCTAAAGAAACCAGATTTGCCTGAAAGTTCGGCACCTGATGTTCCTAAACAGAGGCGATGCAGGTTTTGTCCGTACTCAAAGGACAGGATAAGCAAAATATTTTGCAACAAATGCAAAACACAACAAAATGTGTGGCAAACACCAAATTAAAATGTGTGCCAAATATGTTACATAATCACTTAGTTAACCTAATATGTTTTCCTTATAATATGTTAAGCAAAAGTACAAATTAAATATTGAAAAAAAATGTTTTTTTAACCTATCTCATGGTATTTATAAAAAGACCATGAGATAGGTAACAGGGTACTCTGGCACCCTGGGTAGGATAAGTCAAAACTAAATATGCGTAAGGTTCTGGGTTTAAGAGGAGGTCTGATCAAAATTTCCCATAACCAACTGCTCTTGGTCGGTTGGTTATGGGAAATATTTAATACCCCACATTCATAGATTTTAATGATTTTTGTAGGCGTTATAAATATGACCGATACTTAGGCTCGTAAATACTCTCAAATTTAAATAATTCCTATAAAATATCAAGACGGAAAATAAATAAACAGGCATCATTTATTTTCTCTTTAATAAAATATTCATTTTTTTTTAATTCTATTAAAATTTAGGAGTAGAAAACAGTTATGGCCCGAAAGTCGTTTGGTACCTAAATTATAGGTATAATCTCAAACGTGCTTCTTTTACTGAGGATCGGGGGGCAGGTTTAGATACATGTAGCGTTACCGACTCACCGTTATGCATGGGAAGAGGTAATACTTTGCAGTTAAAATAGCATGAGCATCGAAGAGCATCAGACGCTCCTCTTAATATGAGACAAAAATATAATATTTCTTCGCAGCGAATTTATTAATCTGATACGTCAATGATCTGATAGCACTGATTGCATCGCAGCAAGTATTCACTTCGTGCGACTAAAAAGTTTAGGAAGTTTAGGAACTACATCATGGCGAGTGGCGATCCTTGTTGATGCGCCTAATCATAATCACCATACGTAGTAAATAATGACAATGAATAATTATCTAGGTTACACAGGAAAATATTGTGAGACAGAATCAAACCCATGCCGTTCGTCTCCCTGTTATAATGGCGGTTCGTGTTTCGGCGCTCAAAACTCGTCTACCTACCAGTGCGCCTGCGCAGAGGGCTGGTCTGGGATCCGGTGTAATAAGCCAAGGAATGGCGGGTCCTGCGCTTCTCAACCGTGCGTCAATGGAATATGCATGGAGCAGACTGAAGCGGATATTAAACAAGGTGCTGAAGAATACAAGTGTTTTTGCCAGCCAGGTAAATTATTACTACATAATTTATTCACAATATTTTGTTTACTAAAATCTAGTAAAGCTAGATCAGACTGTGCACTAACTCTCCAGAGTCTCAACAAAAGATAATCACACATGCTGTAGTCCAGTAACCCAATTCTTGTATTTGCTTAATATGTAAGGTTTTTGATTTTCGATAATAATTGTTAGCGTAAATATTACATAGAAGACGTGTTATTCCGCAGCAAGAAAATTGCTGTAGCCTACACACTAATGAAAGCTTGAAACGTCATTTGTTTTTAAACTATTTGGCCTTATGTTTTTTTTTTTTCCACGTTAAGTGGAAGGCAAAGATCTTTCGACCATGCAGCCTTTTGGTCTTATGTTTTTGTTATTATTTTTAGTTTACGAATTTAATATTGCCGATACAACAAACTGCTTAAACTATTTATTTTACCTTAAACGTATTATAGATAGTGTTAAATATAATTTCGATGTAGGTACTCATACTCGTATATAATTTTATAGTGACATATAGAATTATATTTTTATAAATTCTCATATCGGGATATTGTGTAATAAAAAAGCAATGATAAATTCGTGACTGAAACCGTTGGGTCAGTGGTTGAGTACGTGGGTTCGAGTCCCGTCCACCAGGATATTTTTCATTGTATAAAATACAATGAAAAATATCCTGGTGGAAAATCTAAAAAAATATACTGACATTTAGATTTAAATGATTATTTTAGTACAGCAATCCGTTAAAACAAAAGATTAAGCTACGCCGTAGTCCAAGCTATTTTTAATAAAACTTAGTACCTACCTAAAAACTACGAACATTAATCATATTTATATAATAATAACTAAATAAAAGTTTAATATTATCGTTTGGTTAGTACCAGCAAACTATTAAAACAAAGATAGTCGGCTAAGCCTTAGTCCAAACTGTTTATTCTACAATTTGCCGCCATCAAACTGTGAAATGAATTTTAATCAAAATTATATTGGAGCTGTAACAATTGATGTCTTGTCTGACTTCAGGTCATTACTACAATGAATTCGGCTCAACTTTACTCAATTTATTAATGGTTAATCTTGTTTGCGATGTTGGGGCGAGGAACGGAAATTGTGCGAGTGATTTATTTGGAGTGAAATGGGAATTTGGCTTTTGCTGAAATAATATTAGGTGCTCACGCTGGCACTGGGGAAATTTTGGCCCCGGTTTGGATCATAAATTAAGAAAAAATTAAGTAAGAATGCAAAGTTTGAGATGCCACAAATTGTGGGGCTGTAGCCTACTACGAGCTACGGACATTAATAACTTCTTTCGTCTACGATTTGAGTTTCATTTTAATGATTATTTTTATACAGGGTGAATTTGAAACGATGTACTTTGGGCTAATATGAGGTTCTGCTGATCAAATCGAACAACTTTTCCTATGAAACCATATGTCGCAAATGAAAAAAAATTTTGGCTTCCCCATACAAATTGGTCACTTTAACATTACTAGTTTGTATGGAGAAGGCAATTTTTTTTTTCATTTCCGGTACATGGTTCCATGGGAAAAGTTGTTCGTATTGATCAGCAGAACCTCATATTAGCCCTAAGTACATCCTTTCAAAGTCACCATGTATATACTAAACTATACTAGTTAATTTAGTTTTTTCACTTTCATATTTCAAAACTTATAAATGTAGCTGAAATTCGTGAATTTAAAAATTAATCTGTAACGCGTTCCAGGTTTCAGGTTTAACCTGAAAATTTGTGTTCATGTTTCATTTTACTGATGACACTTCGAGGTTTCAGCTGGAGAGATTGCGGTTTTGCAGAATAATACCTACATCAGTGTAGTTTGAAATACTGAATATTTTACTATTATTGTTCTTAAAAATAAAGTTATATTTTACTTTAGTTAGGACTGTTATATACTCGTATCTAAACATTCATTACGCAGTTTTATTTATTTTTATAGAAAGCTTTACTTTGGATATTTATAGACATTTTCATAAAAAAAAATACATCGAATTTCGAAATATATATTCACTAGTCACTCATAGAATCCATTATTTAAAGTTTGAACAACTGGCAATGTGTATTAACTAAATATATCATTAAAGAAATAATATAAAAAAGGTCGAAAAATAACACTTTTTCTTGGGAGTTAACTACCACTTGTCTTGGCATAAAATAATCAAGTTGATTTGCCTTAGGTTACGCAGGGGCCCGTTGTGAGTACGAGTACAACGAATGCGAGTCCTCCCCGTGTGCTAACGGGGGCACGTGCACCGACCGCATCGGGGGGTTCCAGTGCGCCTGCGGACGAGGCTACACAGGCCGGACTTGCCAGCTCAAGGTAAGAAAACAACTCTTAAAATAGCGTATTATAAAACCAATATACTTCTATAATATTTTCAAGTGCATGGTTGGCTAAACAACACCACTATACCTAGTGCCTCGGAAAGCACGTTAAACTGTCGGTCCCAGTTTCACTATACAAGCTTGTGAAACTGTTTATAGGTGGGTTATTGAGTCGTCTAGCTAGACGGTCTTGGGTATCGTAAGACACTCGTGTTGATATTTATTTATTTGAATGGCCAATATACATTGAAAATCTCGGTAGTGAAAATATCTCACACTTGTATTTTTTCATTTCAAATACTTAATCATTTCCGTAATGATGTTATTTTTTGCACTATAATATATACCTAAATTCCCTATTTATAATATATATCACCTTATTTCCGATAACTTCTGAAAGAACTTGATGAAATTGAGGTAATGTTAATTTCTATTTTTTTTTTTTAATGAAGCAGTTCTCTACGATAAACTACTCTCAAAAAATCTTATACCTTATACCTTGTCATCTGAGCCTAGTTTTTTTCAACTTATTACCTTTTTAACTAAAGTATGCTTAAAATAAAGTAATCACACGAGAATGTTTATTTTAATCATAGATACCATTTGTAGTCAGAACACGTAATTTCTTTTGAAAATGAAATTGCATCTACACAGACGACAGCGCACGTGACTGGACTTCTTATGTTATTTATAGTTCTAACATAAATTAGATAAAAAGGTAAAAGTACAACAACGTCATGTAGGTAATTTCATAGGTCATTTACGAGAGGTTTCACTTACTATTGTGATGAAGCTTCGCCCAATTGAACCAAACTTCACCTTAGATCACTTAGCGTGCTTTTTCCCATTATAGGTACAGTTGAAAAACAGTCAATATATCAGTACAACAGCCAGTACTTGGAGTCAGAGGCGCATTTACAGATTTTCCGCCAGTAGACTATTCAAATTTTGTCACCTCTACCGATACACTTAACGAAAGGTCATGCCAATCTCGCAAACAGTTTATTTTTGTGTGGTAGGTCCACATACCATTTAGATATGGACACATAAATGTGTCTTCTCTTCTGTATCTTTTATTCTGCAAGATATTTAAAAAAAGGGCCAAAATTTTCCGCCCTAAAATCTGCCGCCCTAGACTCCAGCCTACTGGTAAATCCGTCACTGCATGTAGTTTTTTTTCTTAGTCACTACACCTTGACAGTGCCGTCATAGTCGTCGTTTTCAAATTCAAATTTGTATGTGTGTGCAAGATTTGCAACAAGCCGCCTTATTTGCCTCAAAAGCCTCTCTGAGTTCTGCTTTCTTGGAATGGTTTGCTTCCATGGCTGCTTTGATTTGGTCTGTCCATCACATAGGTTCCGCGTTGTCGTGGCCCGGAACTTTTCACCAGTACCAGCGGTGTTGGAGATTATTATAAGCTCTAAAACTTACAACCGAAGCTTTGGCACGCATGGCTTCGTGGCAATTAACACAGATGCGATCGAGGCATTTCTGTAAGTTATATAAAAAGAATGAGTCTGCCTTATAATCAAATTCGATTTGAGGGATGCATATAAGTATAGTTGGGCTCGCTTCGAAAGATTTGAATAACGATGTTTATATTTTTATAGAAACCTAAACTTTGGTACTTTATATTCATAATTTTCATTTTTTTTTTGATTAAAATTATATACGTAAAAACATAGCCAACTAAATTCTTTTACAATGCCTTATACTTATTAGAAAAAACAATTCAGTTTAAAAGAAAGTCGTGCTGACAGATAAAGTATACCTTTTTATTTCACTTATCCTACCTACCTTTTAGATAGGATAAGTGAAATTAGGACTTTTTTTTATCAAAACATAACGACGAATTACACAAAAAAAACTCAATAAATATTACGCGTGTGACACACCAAATGAAGTACTTGATGATTCTTTTGACTGCCAGAATAGCGGAGATTTTCTACCTTAAGAATTACGTAAGAAACGATTAACCGCGCAACCCCGAGTTGTTCCGCTGAAAAGAGCTTCATTCAGCATTCCTCACTCTACACTTCTTCACATAAAAGTCTTTTGAGCTCTGTTTTATCTTCAGCTTTGAATTTCCGCTATCTGAAAACAAAAACAACTGAATATTTCTTTTATAAAACACTTCTATAAAAAAATTTTGGTTTTCAAACGTTTTTTTTTTTTATGAAAAAACAAATTAAAATCTTTTGCCCAGGTAAAAATAAATAATTTCAGAAATTTTCATTGGAATATGCATATAAAGGCTTAGTACATGCGTTCGCGAAGACGTTTACGTAAACGTCTACGCTCGTCCACTAAAATTCGGGTGCAATTATAGCTAAATTGATTTTTTTCCCGAGAAAAAAATCCTTTCTTATTTTTTTTTAATTTATTAAGAATCCCGGGAATCTGGTATGTTTTTTTATGAAAATATTAAAAGCATATTCCGAAAGATATTTTTTTCTCGGGCAAAAGTAAAGTTTTGGTATAATTGCAACTGCATTTCAGATCACTAATTATAATGTATCAAACTCTATGAGACACAGCAAACTGCTTGCCTTTACGTAAATTCATAAATTCGAAAGCTTTGGATCACGGTGTTTATATTTTTATAGAAACCTAAACTTTGGTACTCTATATTTATAATTTCATAACTTTTTTGATTAAAATCTGTACCCGTTTAGTTCTGTAAACGAAGCGTAATGTAATCTTTTTTATATTATAATATCATTAGTTGAAATAGGCTCAAACAACAGTTAAATAGCTTATTATTGATGGTTTGTTCTTTGAATGTCACATTGTATTTTATCCCGTTGGGCTGAACTCTCAAAAATTATATACACGTAAATACATAATAATATAAAGCAAATGGCACGTTGTGTGACGTGAGCACGTGTGAGTTCTATTTAAAAACACGATTACAAGTACGCATCCGGTGAGCTGAGGCATTTAATAAATGTTTTGTTTCCTTTATTACGAGTACGTAGGTAGGTTAATTAATTTAAAATTACGAAATAGCTTGTACAAGATAATTATGTTCTCAAAGGGTGGAATTTTCTTTGTAAATTGTATTTTCAATTTAAAATTCAATTAATTGAATTCGTATTGAGTAGAAAGTGAATTTAGGAAAGTTTCTTAGTATTCTTCTATAACAATTATGTCTCCATTTCTAACTAAATTAAAGGGGAGTACTTCAAAAGTTTTCAAATAAACTTTAGGGACAAATTCTTCAGATTATTTCAGTTGTTGTATTAAGAAGGACATTGAATTAAATCTTCCCAAGCAATAAGTGCTTAGTTAATTATATAATGGAAATTGCTTATAATTAATTAAAATCTTCCTACAATTTTGACATAATAATTATATTAATGAATAAATTAATATATCATTGTTAAGTCATTGTTATATCTTTATTTTAACTAAACTATTCTTAAGCTAGCAAAAGTAAGTAATACCTATTTAAATAAGTGTGAATAATGCCTGTTAAGTTTATTCCTGATGTAGTTAGATTTTTTTGAAGATATTAACGTATAACTTTTATATATATGACTTGACTTAAATTTAAATGATGTAGTATATCTTGAATCGCTGCTTGTACTAGATACCTACAGAGGATGGCTTTCTTTTGCCATACAAATATTTATTTTGCCCCAAATTTATTGCAAAGCCATAAGGTTCAATTTACCTTTTAAATTGTTATAACTTTCTGTGCACCGTACACCATTATGGTTGTACGGTACTTAACGCATCTTCCATAAATATAGCGATTTTGGCAATGGTTCCATGATGGAAGTTATGCGTAACGAGCCAGAAGCGGAACTGACTATGAAAATACTACGAGTATGCCAGTACTAATGACTATTCGGTTTTCTAGAAATAGGTAAAATGTAGGTATACGTAATGTAACATATACATGGTGGCCGACTTGGTTAGACTACAGACTTAAAAAACACATAGGTCCCTGGTTCAAACCCCGGTGTGTACCAATGAGTTTTTATTCTAAAAAAATATGTACATTTGTTTAACAACATCAATATATTGCTTCGTTAAGCTGTCGGTCCCAATTTCACTATACCAAATTTGGGAAACTGTTAATAGATGGGTTATTGAGTCTATCCAAACATCGCTACGAGCTAGCTCGTCGCGATGTTTGGAGTCATACCATCGGCTGCGACGAGGTGGGATTAAAAACTCCTCTGCTGGGTACCCTGAGCGTACCCTAGGCGGTCTCGGGCGCCGTAATGCACCCATGATCATATTTATGTAGGTTAATAATATCCATTTTCCATCATATTTTCCACGATATTCTGCTTAGATAATATTATAATAAATATTGCTACGAAAAAGCTTCGTAGCTTCGTAGACGTAATTTATATTTGCCTAATTATAACTAATACGTTTTTGTTTAGTCTAACGTTTTTTTTTTAATAACTAGGTCTACTTTGCAGATGATTACTGCGATATAATATATATGTTAATAATTTTATATCTTTAACAACCAATCTAAAAAATGAAACCTTAACTTCGCTATAAGGCTTTACTTTCTTTCAGGGACGTATCCTTTCCAACTCATATTAACTTATAAATAAACAGAAACATCCTGCTCGTTTTGATGTGATTTTATATTGTTGGGATTGGAATCTGTTTGGTATTTAATTTATACAATCTTAGTATATACGTGGTGGCCGAGTTGGTTAGACCTTGGACTTAAAAAAACACTTAGGTCCCTGGTTCGAATCCCGGTATGTACCAATGAGTTTTTAATTAAAAAAAATATGTACATTTGTTTGACAACACCACTATAGTGCCTCGGAGAGCACGTTAAGCTGTCGGTCCCGGTTTCACTATACCAACTTGTGTAACTGTTTATAGATGGGTTATTGAGTCTATTCCAAAACATCGCGACGAGCTAGCCACTTGTTCGGTGTAGACTAATACTATCGGCTACGACGAGGTGGGATTAAAACCCCTCCGCTGGGTACCCTGGGGCCGTCCAGGTCTCGGGCGCCGTAAGGCATCCGTGAAGATATTTATGTACAATCTTTAATAGTATGAAGTAATTTGTATATTGGGCCCGCAACTTCGTATGTGTGTTTATTTTAAAACAACGAAAAACTTTTAGCTATTGTTTTTTTATATTTTTATTTCTTGATAGGTAATCATAGTTTATTTCTTGATAGATAATCATAATTTATATAAGATACTTTTTTATTATTTGTAGATGATAATAAAAATGTAATAAAAGTCAACATGATGACCAAGGCCACCATGCCCGCGGTTCATAATATGTATCAAACTCCAAATTTTATCACTGCAGTTGCCAAAAATATGACCTAAAATGATAATTGTATACAAAAAAAAATCTTAAAAAGTAAATATAATACCAAAAATGCATTAAAATATTATTTTGTAATATACCTAATGCTTTTATCTATCGGTGTGTTTTAATACTTTTTGTAAGAGTCTCGTATATATGTATATCGAAATATAATATACCCAATTTTACCCCCAGTGCTATTATACTCAACCCGAAAAAACACATATAAATTGGTCCAGTAGTTTTTAAGTGATGCCTATACAAACAAATAGACAGACACGAATTCTAAAAGTTATAGATTATTGTTGTGTTGCCATTTTATTGTTATAGGTTATTTGTTCAAACGTTTAGTCATTTACAAGTTTCATACTTTTTTCCACTTCTCTCGCTTGGGGTTTCAACCCATTTACCACTTCTACTGAAAGGGGTTCGGCTAAGCGGTTCTCGTCTTTTGTTTTCCGGACCAATGGAACTATGTCAATTTTGTTTCTACATGGAGTACCTACCTATCTATAAAAAAAAAACTTTCGGCAAACTTTTCATGGCAAAGTTTACTCTTTAGTTTTTTGTTCTGTTTATAAACTTATCTTTAAACTTATTTACGTTTGTAACTTATCATTTTCTTTTATAAGTATTAGTAGGTAACATTTCATTTATTGTAACAATATAAGAGCCTGATTCCAATTATTTATTAACCTAAAGTAGAAACAGTGTATATACAACTATATACAGTAACTATATACAACTGGATTTTTTAAAAATGAAATCATGATTTTTTTTTTTTTTTTCAACCCATAACCTCCGAATACAACACCAAAAGCGCAACCAAAACAAAAAATCGCGAAACGGGTAGTTAATTTGATGATTAAGCAGCGAGGCTATAACTAAGTAGACTATAAATTCGTCTTTACGCAACCGCATCAGTTAGCCTGGAATAGTGGAACCTAACAATGTTTTTAAAGAACAATGCATTGATCGGCCCCATTCATGGATTTTGTAGGTCTGCTTACCATCATGCATCTAACAGAGTCACATGCCGTGCTCCATTAAAAAATAAAATAAAAACTACTAGACCACGGAGGCGGTTAATAATATGATAATGTCATAAAATGTCCCAGGTAGCATTTTGACGTCCCTATGACGTCAATTACGTCGAGAATGATACTAAGTTGACGTCATAGGGACGTTAAAATGCTACCTGGGACATATTGTGACGTTTTTAAATGTCAACACAGTGCCCTAAAGCATTTTCTCCTGGGTTTATAATTTATCCAGCTGTTTCATAAGAGTAAAATATGGGTACTTCTTTAAATTACTCCTTTTTTATTTAGGTTTTATGAGCCTACAATTATAACCAGTGTTGCCAGTATCTTTTTCAAACTATTTGGTACAAATGATTAAATTAGCAATAAATGCGGGATTTTAGATTTTTTATTTACCGACATTTATCAAAAAAAAAAAAAAAAAAAGAGATTTGTGATGAACGGGCAAAACATATTTTTTAACTGTTGTTAAGGTTCGTTTTAAATTATGATTATAGTTAATTGTATTATTTTGTTCCTAAATCTGTAAAATATTAAATAAATGTACTTAATAAAAATATTAGGTACATTTATTTCGTACGAATGTTGCGTATGAGTACTGGGGGGTGATTCTGGTCAGCCGTAGCACAATTTACTTGGCAATAACAAATCGAGCACGGTTGAAATACGGGACAAACTCGGTCCCGGCGGGACATTTAAATACGGGACGTCCCATGAAATAATATTCCACACCGTCTGGCAACACTAATTATAACCTTCCGTTATGGGCTATGGCATGTTTAAATCCGACTTTTTGGTAAGTAGCTTCAGACATTGGCGCGTATAAACATACATATCTAAACACATAAACTTTATAATATGATATATAAATAAGATTTTACTTATTTATATATCACTAAAGTAATTAACTAAGTATATATAAAATAACACAAATATAATAAAACTCACACAAATATATGTAACTAATAATAATTAGTTGTGTAGGTAATTGAAACTCTATCGATCATATTATTAAGTTCAAACTTGAGTAGATGGTAATTGGCATCAATCTTCATTTTAATCTTCTCTGAGCTAATTCTGAGGGTCTATTCAGGGACTTGAGGGAAGGTTCTGCCTATATATATACTACTACGCTGAGAGTTTGATTTTCTATAAATAATCATTTGTATAGGCTGTATTGATTTATATAAGAACGTAAGTAGCGTTCATAACGAAGTTTTATGTACTTAGATATAGGTTATAAATATACACACCAAGATATATTAAATATACAACCTACCGGTTTCAAAAACCGTCCAATGATCTAATCATGTTTTGGTTTTTGTCTGTGGATTCATCGGTTTTCAGGAATCTACTGCAATGATTCCTTGACGAGGTGCTAGTTTCCTTTCAGGATGTGATTTCGAAAAGGGCGATTGATTTGACGATAAATAGCGAGGATACTAAGTATGTACCTACTCGTAAAGGAAATTAGTCTGTGTCACCGCCCATTTCGTTACCGCATCTCTTAGCCGGCATATTGGGAGCGATTAAAGCTTTAAACAATAAAGTATTGGTCTACACCATTCATTGATTTTGTTGGTATGCTTACTTTGATTGAGTAAATAAAAATATTGAAATGTAATGTACGATATTAAACTAATGTAAACTTCTTTTCATTTTCCAATTCCTATTTTGTATGTGTCTTTTAAACATTTGCGACAGTTATAAACCTGCATATAAGTAATAATGGAACAACAAAACTTAAAACTTTTGGTATTCCATTTGACAAAAAAAAACTACTTTCTGTAATCTGTTTTTTTTCTTCTAATTAGGTGGACTTATGCTCTCCCAATCCGTGTCCGCCCCATCGGTTCTGCATCGACCGCGGCAACAGCTACGCGTGCGAGTGTCCGCGCGGCTACCTGGGAGACGAATGCAATATGCTGGCTAAAGCAGTATGTACTTATCTAAATATATATAACTCAAAGGTGACTGACTGACTGACTGACTGACAGTGATCTATCAACGCACAGCCCAAAACCACTGGACGGATCGGGCTGAAATTTGGCATGCAGGTAGATGTTATGACGTAGGCATCCGCTAAGAAAGTATTTTGATAAATTCTATTCTATTGGGTTATCCCCTTGGGGGAAGAATAATATAATTGGGGGTAGGGGATGAAAGTTTGTATGATAAAAAATAACTATTCCACGCGGACGAAGTCGCGAGCATAGCTAGTTTATAATAAAACTGTGCTCCTCAATGTTTGTCCATCACATTAGTTAGCATCAACCGCGACAAGTGCTACGCGTGTGAGTGTCCTCGAGGCTACTTGGGAGATGAATCAATATGTTGGCTAAAGCAATATGTACTATCTCAACTTCTATCCACCACATCATTTCTGCATCGACCATAGCAACACCTACGCATGCGAGTGTCCGCGCGGCTACCTGGGAGATGAATGCAATATACCTATTGGCTAAAGCAGTATGTACTATCTTAATTTCTATCCACCACATCGTTTCTGCATCGACCATGGCAACAACATTTAAACAAAACCTAGGTTAGGTACTTAGTAAGTACGTAGATCATAAAACAATTTTATTTTAGGATGTCTGCTGCATAGGTATTTTAACCTAAGAAGATACGGAAGCCATAAGGCACACTACATTGTCTATATAACTAAATATTGCTTTTCGGTGTATAGGCAGAGTAAGAAATAATAGTAGGTACAATTAGTATAGGTAGATTATGTGGAATGATATAAGTGCAAATAATACCTTACAGATTGTACCTACCTACTAAGTTGAAAGAAAAACAAAAACATTGCCCAGTATACCTATTTGCTTCTATGTTATTTATTATTTTCGATAAGTATAACAAAGGACAACATCATCATCCTATGTACAGGAAAGGTGGCGAATAATGTAAATTCGCATTCTTATAAACAGACTACTAGACACACGGTTTTTTTTTAGTGTACCTGCCTAATAATAACATATTTGGATTTATTTACCTATTGAGGTCCTTTGGAAGTATGAAAAACGTAAGGTCCGATTCCTTGTTACTATTATTTAACAAACCGAATGTGGCACAATAAGCTTTAGACCTCATTTTAGTTAATATTAAATACCGCGACGAGGCGCGTTAGTTAGTATCATACAAACGTGCGAATCGGCCGGTGCGCGGCAGCCCTCAAAAATAAAACCCATCCGTGGGTACGGCCGGGTACTTGTAGCTTCATACCTAAAGCGCGGAGTGGAACACCCCTGCTTATAGTAAACCTGTGCTCCTCAACTTGTGTCCATCACATCAGCTCAGCATCGACCCCGGCGGTCAGCCACGCGTGCGAATGTCCGTGTGGCTACCTGGGAGACGAATGCAATATGTCGGCTAAAGCAGTATGTTCTAACTTATAATAAACTTATGCTCCTACATCAGTTCTGTATCAACTGCGGTAACAGCTACCCATGCCAGTGTGCCAAACATTTTCATCGTTTTATGCTTTTGTCCACGAATACACCTGAAGCGGATTATAGGAAATATTTTCGTCTATTATGGTTCCTAAAATAAATCAAAAATAGTAAATTGGGCATTGTTTTTGATCGTTCGATAGGCCGATTTTTATCGCACTATCTAATTAACTAAGTGGTTAAACTATGGGCTAACTAAAAGTCTCTAGTGTGCGCTAGCACTAAAGTTTTGTTAAATCCGTGCGATATCGCTGATGATTGGTAGCGAAAAATGTTGATTACAATGTAGTTATTATATGGCGCGTGTTTTAAATAGTCCTTTATGTAGATATTTGTACAATTTAAAGACTAAATAAAGCTGGCAGCTATTTCATACAAAAACTTAGTACCTAATTAAAAAAAGAAATTCTGCCAGCGTATTGGGTACCATGCCACTAACAGATAGTGATTGGAGGAATATTTTAATTTATAGGTACGTATTTTTTTGTTTAATTATTTTTTAGGTATTATTTAAAATTAGTTATTATTACTCGATTTCTTTTAGGTTTAATTTATATATTGTTTTATAAGCTTACAGACAAGATAATATAAACTGAAAATATTGTAAAAATCTGTTTCAATAATGGTTGCTCGTTTGATACCCTCCGGCGTCGTCGGTCGAACGTCGTTCGTTTCTTTGTGAGGATCCGGATTGACAATTGCAAAATCCATGTCGGGTTTGTCAAACCAAACCTTATTGTAGTCGCAATTCTATTGTCCGATTTTAGCTTTGCTTTCATAAAACCCAATCTTTACTTTCAATTTATTTGATAAAGAATTTAAATTAATTGACCAATAAACACTGAAAAAATATTATTATTACTTTATAATATAATTATATAAATAACGTTACAAATGATGTATTTTTTTAAATAAATTAAATTATTATATTCATTGTGTTTTAGTCCTTTCGTGGGCTCGGGTTGCGATTGGTAGATTATTAAAATAATATATATCACGGTTGGGGAAAATGGTTTCTGACCCATTTAGTGTTTTTTTAAGCAGTATTTGAGTTTTACCACACATAATTTCTTTTTTGATCACGTTTTATTTGTTTTATACTTATTTAACATATTTATTTACCAAAATCATATCTATAGCCCATCAACGTCATATTAAGCAAAATATAATTTAATATGTTGACTCTCTGAAATATATTTATCTCCTACCTTTATGTTTTTTTGTGTTATTGAGTCTTAGCAAACACCGCGATGAGCTGATGGGTATAGACTTATAATACCATATCGGTTACGAAGAGGTGGGAATAAACTCTGAGGCCGTCTGGGTACCTAAAGAATTCAGGAAAAGGTTTTTTTATTTTAATTACACAAATTGCTATGGTCACCAACTAAGCTCTATGCTTGTACTATGTGTACCAGAAACAATGATATAATACATTTGCAATCTTGAACGTCTAAAAACGTGTAAATATTATTTTCAGTGATATCAAAGTTTATTTAATGAAAAAAGAACGTAGAGGTGTAAATATTACTTACTTGATCCTAAGTTTGTTATATGATTGTAAAAATATTATTTTAGTTGTTATTTCAAAACTTAACAGATTTTTTAAAATAAATAAATTATTAAATTAGGATCGAGTAAATAAAATCTAGACTTCCATTTTCTTTTTTTTTCAAAAAAAAACTTTATTATCACTGAAAATAACATTTATCTAGAAGTTTTTTGACATATACATATGTCAAAAAACTGATGTTCACGAATCCTTTTCCGGAGCACTTAAAGCACCCGTGATGGTACACTATTGTTATTGTTACGATAACTTTTTTTTACGATTATTCTTGAAAAATATTTAACTATTATACGGTGGATACGAGCTACCGGGTCTATATTTTTAATTAAATAATTAAAAAAATGTTTTCGTATTTAGTTAAAATTTGCTTATTATGCAGTTAAACACTTGACGCGTCTTTTGTTCAGCAGGCATGCGACAATAATCCTTGTGCCAATGGCGGGACGTGCTGGAATGGCGTGGACTCGTTCTATTGCGCATGCAGACCAGGATTTACAGGGAAATTATGTGAAGGTAAGTTGAAATATTTAGTTTAAAAACATGTTATTTGTTCATTAGACCGCCTAGACGGCCTGAGGGTACCCAGCGGAGGGGTTTTTAATCCCACCTCGTCGTAGCCGATGGTATAAGTCTACACCAAACAAGTGGCTAGCTCGTCGCGATAGGATTTGGATAGATTCAATATCCCACCTATAAACAGTTTCACAAATTGGTATAGTGAAACTGGGACAGCTTAAAGCGCTGTCCGAAGCACTATAGTGGTGTTGTTAAACAAATATACATATTTTTTACACAAGGGTTAATGGTGTCATGCGACATCATTTTATGTAATAGATACGTTTATATTTAGTTCTGTGTACTGGCTTACCCAGATAATATACTAAAAAGTATTTTCAATGCTAAGTCTTAGGTTAGGTGCCAGCTTATGTAAGTATTAATAAAAAACCTCTTAGGCCAAATAAAATGGTTTCCATATTCAGTTATGCAATCAAGTTATTTACTTGATATGGAGGCCAAAACATTTATTTATATTTGGCTCTCATCCTAAGAAAAATGAGAACAATTTGATTCTAACCCTGACCTGCAGCAAGGGATTGGGATCGAGCCAAATTTATATTTTTATGAAAAAACTTTCGATGCACACTAAATTCAATTTAGCCGCCCTCCCTGACTGAACGCTACTTTTATGGGAGATTGCTTTTTACCTCTCTGGTATATTTATTATTATGTAACCGTAATATAAATTTATTTTGTATTACTGTTATATTTTAAATAAAAACGAAATAAAAGTTTTTTTTTATAGAGATCATAAAAACTTTAGACGTAAATTACTTTTACGGCAATCACTGGCAGATAATGAGTTTTGGATTTTACCCGTCGTTAAACATATTCATGATACAATGTACGGTCCCTTTGTGTCGCTCGGCACGGTCTCCTATCGCTTTATTACATGAAATCATTTTCGATGTGAACATATATCATAAGGGAAATATGTAAATTTTCTGTATTATGGTAGAACGTTTCACTTATTAGAGAGAGTTTCACATTTTCATACTGAACGAATTTTAATCAAGTAATATTTCATGAAATTTTCATTTGTTTTGAGTTATGAACCTTTATAAGTGCAGTTTTGTAGATATTTTTTATAAGGCAAATACACTTTATTCATATACGTATGCCACATTCATAAGGCATAGATTCTATTAAAATAATGGGATTCCTCTAATAGTATTTTCTGAAAGTAAACTCTCATGCATCTATGGGTTATATATATATAGTAGAGTAAATAAATAAATACCCATAATCTTATTAAATTATAATTAAAGGAAAACTAAACGATAATGGCGTTGCTATGGCACCGCCTACACACCCTATGCCTTCGTAATAAGAGTTAATTTACTGTAAAACGAATAAGTAAAAATATTTGATTTTACAGTAAATTAACTCATTTTTAACCGACTTCAAAAGGTGAAGGTTCTTAATTCGATATGTATTTTTTTAGTGTACGGTTTGTCATACATTAATAAAATATCATAATTCTTACTACTACTAAAGTTTACCAATTTTTCAGAGGATTTTGTTCTGGAATCAGTGATGGCTGGAGAAGACAATAGAGTTCCTGAAATCGAGGAGCATGTAGGATCAGGGTCTGTACGGGAAGTTAGACTTCCTTTGGGCCTGTACCACGACCGACTTCACAATGTATACATCGCTGCCGGGACTCTAGGAGCAGCGATTGCCATCGTAGGCATTGTGGTAAGGCCAGAAAGTCATGTTTCCTCTAGACCTGTATCGTGTTCACAGCGTATACATGGATGCCGGGACTCTAGGTGGATCTATTGCCATCGTTGGCATTTTGGTAAGGCATACGATAATACCAGGAAGTTATGTTTCCTCTAGGCATGTACTACGATCGTCTTTACAACGAATACATCGCTGCCGGGACTCTAGGAGCAGCTATCGCCATCGTTGGCGTTGTGGTAAGACCAGGAAGTGATATTTCCTCCAGGCCTGTACTACGATCGTCTTCACAACGTAAACATCGCTGCCGGGACTCTAGGAGCAACTATTGCCATCGTTGGTAGAGCCAGAAAGTCATGTTCCCTCTAGGCCTGTATCGTCTTACAGCGTATACATACCTGCTGCACTCTAGGTGGATCTATTGCCATCGTTGGCATTGTAGTAAGGCATAGGATAAGACCAAGAAGTCATGTTTCCTCTAGGCCTGTACTACGATCGTCTTCACCACGTATACATCGCTGCCGGGACTCTAGGAGCATCTATTGCCATCGTTGGCATTGTGGTAGGGCCAGAAAGCCTTGTCTCCTCTAGGCTGTATTATCTTCACAACGTATACATCGCTGCTGTACTCTAGGTGGATCTATTGTCATTGTTGGCATTGTGGTGAGGCATAGGATAAGACCAGGAAGTCATTTTTCCTCTAGGCAATGTTTACTATAGTCTCTAGTAACTATAGATAGAAATCAACTAATATGAGATAGGTTTATTTGTAAAATGAAGCGGTCCTATTTGTTAATCCCTATCAAACGACGTGAACATCGCTACAGAGATCTAACGTTGGTCAGGCTCGTTAAAAGGACATTAAACTTTCTCGAGACCAGTATCATTATCAATTTTAAAACGCGTATCTATCATCAATGGATCAATGAATTTTGAGTGATGCTATATTATTACTTTGACACCATGGAGATTTAAGACCTTGGTATATAATCAGGTTGGAAATGTAGACTTCTCCATGGGTTGTACCACGATCGACTTAATAATAGGTATTTCTATCGTCGTAGTATTTTTCATATTAAGATTTCCATTACATCGCGCTTAAGTTCTAAATCTGATATCGAGGTATAATAAATATTTGTCGATCTTTTGTTAATGAATAGCTGCCTAACCAAATGCACTCTAAGAAGACCTCATTGAATTTTTTTTTTACTATTCATAATTATCTGTAAAGATTTACATGAAATAAATGATTTTAACTTGGACTTTGGAATTTACGAAAATAATGTAGTATCAAAGTACCTATTCAACTGTTTTAACAATTTATTATTATTACTCGTATATAAAAATGCTAATAAATCTCAATAGATATTTCTGCGATAACAAGTTGTTTTTAACTCCAAGGTAACGGCCTGCCACTGTCGAGTAAACAAAACCTACGCCAGATTAATGTCTCGCATGTCCCGAGTCACGGAAGCTGGGCCCGCTCACCACTGGCTTCAAGACAAGCGGGCGCCGACACAGCCCGCCGCGCCGCTCACCCAGCATGCCGCTCACACACCTTACCCAGCCGCACAGCTTGACACAGCTGACATGTATTACACTTTGGACTTCAGCGACAGTCAACATTCCCCGTTGATCCAATAGCAATCACAGTACTCCGCCTTGGATATTGGCGAGCGGTTCCGGATTATTCTGTAATTAAGTTTTATTTGTATTTTGTTTAATTATACGAATTTATAATTTTATTATTAAATCTGGAATCGCATTGGACTATTTTTTTTTATCAGTACGCCATTAGCTTAGATTATAGTGTTATGTGAAAAAAAAAGTTACATCTAAATTTAATTTAAACTACATAGCTAGAAAATAATAAATCTATCTAATATGTTTCCAGTAAATTAAAGCTTTTATTATTATCAGTAAACAAATTAACAACAAACTCTAAAATATCGCTGATCTCTACATTATAGTAGTCCAAATGTAGAGGTCAAAATTATTCAGAACATGGTGATGTCGGACTAAACCCATGCCATTTATTACCTTAGAACCATGTTGTGCCAAATGAAATAATTAATAGAAACTCTGCTTGTCATTAGCGTCGATTATCCAAGCTAGACTCACTCTACTTACAATTTGGATGAGGCCATCGGCTGATCAATGGCGGCCGTATATTTTCGTTGTTATTGTAAAAGCGTAGATGTATTATTGTTAAAGTTTTAATAGTCTTTTGCTTAATATTACATGATTTAATTACCTTCCCTATAATTAATTTGTTGTTATAGTTGCATTTCCTTGTTAAAGCCACTTTTTCTCTTTGTGTAAATTATCTCTCGGCTTCTGTGGTATTTCCTAATGCTCTATGTGTAAATATGTGGAAAATTAATTGTTATCCTCTAAGAATAGTTATCTAAATAAAATGTTTAAAATTTATAAAGATTTTTATTTACCTATTGGTATGGGACAATTGGGGCACACTGAGATATGGTTTACAATTTTTTATTTAATTGTAAGTATGTAAACAACCCCAGAGTACCCAGCGGAGGGATTTTATTCTGACGTCGCCAAAGCCGCGATGATATTCTGAATATACACAATAAGTGGCAAGATTGCATTGGCGGATCCAGGACCCCGGGCTACGTAGTGGCTCCAGAGCCACTAGACGTGATGAGACGTTGTTATTGACGACGGCGTTATTTTTTTTTGCTCATCAATTAAAAATTAAGACGTGAAGACATACACGCGAGGGGACGATTTATTGACGATGGCGTTTTTTTTTTTTTTCTGTTCATCAAATATTGTAATTAAAATTTTCTTCTCGGAAAAAATTCAACCCTGGATCCGCCCCTGCAAGCTTGCATCGGCGTGTGATAGTAGTTGATAGAGTGAAACTGGGACTGAGATTAACATGCTCTCCCAGCCAGTGCACTATAGCAGTGCCATCAGAAATGTATATATTAAGAAATAAAAGAGTTTAAGAACTGGAACCCTCCGAGGCTTGATGCCGTGGCCTAAGTGTTTTGAAGTCACAGTCTAATCAACCCCGCCATGAATTATATAGGTATAAATAAAACAATCCATTGTGTTGCAAAGATAAATAAAATACCAGACATTAAAACTAGACATAACTATAAGAAAAATAAATCTACTTTCTAAGTACCATTTTTTTTTTTTTTAAAGTTACGACTGCAACTTTCTTTAAGAAAAAAAAATGTGCTATGTCCCGATCACGTGCCGGGCCAAGGTTCCCATAATACTTGCCTCTTTGTAATGTCAGTAATATCCTTTATTTGAAGAAACACAACCTTGCAAATTCACCATGTATATTAACTTGTTAATTTAATATTATATTGGACATCTCACACACATTGCCCTCTCACAAACTAAGCTATATAGGTCTCAGACGAAATAACTATCGAAGGTATAGGCTTGCACTATGTGTGCCAGAAACCGAGATATACCTACATATTACATTTTCCAAACCAAGGAAAACTATACAGAAAAACGTACTTATTTTGCCAAACCATGACTGGTTGGTAATTCGAGTGAAAAATGCGATAAAACTGTTTAAAATAATTTATTAAAATAAAAAACCGTACAAGCGACTACAGCCAGTGGAAGCAGTGTGACCAGACGAAGTAGTGTTGCCAATTCTAAATTTTGTTATTAATTTTCATTCTAAACAATGACGAAACAATATTTTAAAAAGTCTAACATTATTGCACACCCACACTTTATTTATAGGTGTCAGTGGTTTATAACATAATATTTACTCACCTAAATATAAAAATTCATACGTTGTGCCAAATATAAAAATAATATATTCCAAAATTATTCCACCCTCCTCAAAGTTTTGTAAGATATTTAACATAACCCCAATATCTTAAGTAACTCTGTGCATTTCATGTCGGGGGTTAGTAACGTACACTTTATGATTTTTGAGGAGCTTCGACTCTTCTGAATAAAATATGAAGACAGGTACTGCATCGGCATGCTTCTAAAGTCCTATCGGAACCTCTCCACTTCTACGATACAAGAAAATCCCATTATGTAGCTGATATTTTTCACAAAACCGAGAATGTTTTTATTTCTCTTTCTCTTGGGAAAGGATATGCTGTGACTTATTTAGTACCTACTAAATTCTTTTTGTGCGCCATAATATATGAATGGTATAAAATTCCATTTATCTCTATTTTTTTATGCGATTGTGTATTTTAATATAAAGAATATCATCGTGCCTACACAACAATTTAGGTGGATTGGTGCCACTGGTGTTATTCTTTTTGGATTTCTGTGGGTTCGATTCTCGGATGTGGCAAGCGTATTGTCGAAAATATTTTACTTACTTATTTTTGAAAAAAAAATCATTTTCAATCTTTAGGCGAAAGTAGCCTCCAACCAGGACTCCTATGTCCAAAGTAGCCTCTATATATTATCTACCAGTTAAAAACACGTTGTTTACGTCGAAATTTATTTCCAATTTATACTGCTTTAAAATGTACGCCAGACAATTGGTGACGCTGGCTCGCTAACCGCTTAACTTTAATCCCATAGTGCTAACGATCCTGTCCTGTAAAACTTGACATAACGGCCGCTATTTAACCGATAGTAATAGTGGTGGTAACCACTGAAGTTTGTACGAAAAATACTAGCAATTAAGTATTCTGTAAAAAACTCAAATTCGCTCATTTGTTCGTGCATTTCTTATAATAAATAAATGTTCCTAATTATTTTTAAAGTATGAAATAAACATATTCACTGATTATGTTCCACCCCCGTAAGTTTTTTGTTGTTGTAAGAGTTGAATTTTCGCAAAGCACAGTGCTACGAGGGCTTGACGACTCGTAGCACTATTAAAAAAACAATAATTCTATTCAATGATATATCGCTAAACCTGTTAATAAATTTGTTGTCACTGCTGTCCATATAATGTGAGAGGCAGAAAACAGAGGTTTAGCAAGCCTTGGTTTATAGAAAAGTGTATATATAAGAGTCGTAAGATAATAATATTATACCTACCTAATTTGGGTAATTGTATTACTGCGAGGTCGACCAGTAATATCTAATAAAGATTCAGGTACCTTCTTATGGCGACATTAACATAATCGCGCAATGAAATTCATTTCCCCGCGGCACGTAAATAGGTATGAAGCTAAAATATTACTTCATAAATTATATTTAGAGCACAAAATGAGACTAATTTTTAGATCTTAAGAATAAAAAGAATAATGTAAAGTTTCTTTTAAGGCCGAATAAGTAATTTATTTAATAAGTTGTAAGTAAATTTCATGATGGAAATCGTAAGAAAGATACTTGCATACAATATCGCCCGCCTGTATGTTATACATAAATTTGCTTACAAGCCAACACTGGTAAGTAATATATAGAAAGGTTAATAACAGACACGGTAAACACTAAGTTATTGTTAAGGTGGTATGAACGGACATTTCATATTTTATTTAAAAAAAAAGCTTTTTGTGTTGCTTTTATATTCCTTAATAATCTAAAATATTTTTGCTGAGGTCATAAAATATATAATGAATGAGCATAAATACATAGTATGGCCATAAATACTGTTACAATAAAAAATGAAAAATAAATTACATTTGAATTTGGAATCTGTCATTTTTATACGATTGTTCATTGGGTTTCTCATTTTGGCGCCAATACATTGTACAATATTTTGCGACATTAAAATGGAGTGGGGTGATAAAGAGAACCGAATCGCTGTTATCGCATTACACAAAGAAGGTATGTACTTGGTATTACTCAAATGTTTGTGTTAATATTATATTATTAATATAAAATATTAATAGACCTCCTCCGTTTGTGACAGAAAAAGATCTGGCCGTCCTCATAGTATTGTGTAAAGGTGGTCAAAGCAGTAAGGGAAATAATTTGAAGAAATCCTGTCCGAAAGCAAAAGATTTTATCTCAGAAGATGAAGATAGCACCTAGAACCATGTCTATGTCTAATGCAGCCTATAAGAGACGCATTGATCATTTCTTAACTGATAATTTAAAAAAAGAATACGGTGGTAAACAACTACTGAAGCGGTACGCAAAGGGAGACACAGAAAAAAATTGTTTACGGATGAGAAAATTTTTACAATTGAGCAACATTTTAACAAACAAAATAACCGTATTTATGCTCAAAGCTCTAAGGAAGCTTCCCAATTAGGCGACAGAATGTAACTTGTGCATTATCCGACTTCAGTGATGGTTTGGCGGGGTGTTAGCTATGAAGGAGAGACTGAGCCACATTTTTGTGAAAAAGGTATAAAAACATCGGACAAGTGTATCAAGATAGAATTCTTGAGAAGGTAGTTAAGCCCGTTAACAACACCATGTTTAATAACCAAGTATTGTCCTTCCAGCAAGACTCGGCGCCGGGTCATAAAGCTCGGTCCATGCAGTCTTGGTTGGAAGCGAACGTTTTGGACTTCATCAGAGCTGAAGACTGGCCGTCGTCTAGTCCCGATCTTAATCCGCTGGATTATATATGGTCAGTTTTAGAGAGTACGGCTTACTCTAAACGCCATGATAATTTGGAGTCCCTAAACAATCCATATGATTGGCAGTGAAGAATTTTCCTATGGAAAGAGCTTCTGTTGATAACTGGCCTCAACGTTTAAAGGACTGTATTGCAGCGAATGGATACCACTTCGAATAAGCTTTTTATATTTTAAATTGTTTTAGATACTTATAGAACTTAATTAGACTTGCGTAGGGGTAAAAAAAAAATTTTAACTTCTCCGTGGTTCCTAAAGTTAACATTTATTACTGTTCTAGAACATTTATGGACAGTAAAATGACTATTTATTAAAACTACGGCAATGGCGACATCTAGGGTAATATTTTGGGGTTACATTCAGGACTTGGTCCGCAGCACATGCGGATCGTAGCATCACTTTGGTTAGTAAAAAGCTTATAAAGCTCGCCGGGAGATGGCGGCGGAGTCGTAGTAGAACAATCCGATAAAATAAAAACTAATTAAATATTAAAAACATTTGGGTATAATATACAGGGTGAATTTGAATGGATGTACTTTGGGTTAATATGAGGTTCTGCTGATCAATTCTAACAACTTCTCTATCTAATAACAAAATATTGCCTTTTCCATACAAACTGGTAATGTTACATGACCAATTTGTATGGGGAAGCCAAATATTTTTTTTTCATTTGCGACACATGTTTCCATGGGAAAAGTTGTTCGAATTGCATAACCTCATATTAACCCAAAGTACATCCATTCATTCATTGATCAGTAGAACCTCATATTAGCCCAAAGTACATCCTTTCAAAGTCACCATGTATAAACCTACTTGTTTTTTTTAAGCTGCGTGATATTAAAGCTGCAGTCAAAATACGATATTTTTTTTTCTATGTAATGTTGTGTAAACTTTTGTTTATCTAGTCAATCACAAAGCTTAATCCCGTGACTTTTCAATAGTTTACATCTCAAAAACTCCTCTTTTTGTTAATCTAAAAAATCAGTCAATTAGTCTACATATTTTTATTTTTCAGAAAAAAAAAATGTATTCGTCTAAAGACCATTCAACAAAAAGTTACACAAATCTGTACATAGATGTTGTTTTAACCTTGTGTAAACTACCTAAACTGTTACAACAGTTTAGTTAGTGCGTTGTATCTATTAATATTTATATATTTATGTACTTAATATTATATTACACTTTTTCACATTTTCATATAATAGTATATGATAATACCTACCCACAACTCCTCACCGTCATTCCTTATATATATATACAGTACACTTCGCTGTAGACGAGTAGTGAGCGCTTATCTATAGTAATATATATATGTACACACAATGCTCACCCGCGTGTTTGTGCCGTGCGCGGGGACCCGTAAGGAAGGATGAAGGAGTCCTGGTGGTTGAGTGGAAAGGAGGCCTGTGGAGGTTGTTTCCTGACTGCAACACACCACTTTGGTCCGGATTTCTTCCAACACGGGCGGTCGCAGAATAGCCAACTGTGATCAATCGGCTGCGGTGTCCGTCAGACGGCCGCCAGGCGAGCCCCCTGGTGTATGGGGTTTACAGGCGGCAGTGCATGTCTGGTTTCATGCACTGTTCAGTCTCGCGAATAACATACATTGGGGGACTATATCCCGTTAGTAGCCCTGGTGCTTTTATAAGCATCCCCGACGTTGAGGGCTCCGTGGAGGGTGGGGAGCTAATGGGATGAAATCAACTCTAATTACCCATGGATTTTTTTTCTTTAAAAAAAACCAAGTCAGCCCCTAAGGCTGAGGTTTCCTCTGCGGAGGAGGCAAAGGCGCATAGCACAAAGGCTGTAGAAAGCACTCAACCAAAGGGACGGGCCACCGCTACCGGCAACGGTAGCACAGGTCTGTCAGACAGTAAGCTGAAGGATGGGGCCACCGTGGCCTCTACGAGTGGCAATGAAGTGCGTCATGGTGGGCACAAGGAAGGGGCCATTAAACCCAGTATTGGGAATAAGGGTCACTCCTCGGGCGGACCACACTGCACGGCTGTTGCAACTAGTAGAGATAACAAAGGTCCATCCAGAAGCCAGGGCGCCAGTGTTACTAATCCTGTTGTTCACAGACCAATTAGGAACATGGAAGGTGCTAAAGATAGCGTAATTGGCAAAACCGGAGGGAAACTTGCGAGACCGCCAATAAAAAGTGTTCCCTCAGGGAAACCGCACCCGCAGCAAGGCCCTTCACACTCGGGGAAAAAAAATGGTTCTGCCAAGCGACGCTTCCAGAGGCTCCAGAAGCAGCAGGCGCAGGACAAAGCGTCGCCACGAGCAGGGCAGTCCAAAAGGCCTCGCGAAGTGAGCGATGAAAAGAGAGATCCTGCTGGTGACCCCAAAAGGGTAAAGACGCAAGGGTCATACAAAGAGGCACTGACGGGTACGAAAATGGCTATCACCACGGATTCGTACCCAAAGACTATGCTTAAGCAGGAGGACTATGTCAGGATAAGGGAGCTACTTCATGGATTAATCCTAGAAGCGGAGCCCTGTCCTGACATCGACATGAATGGGCTAGCTGGAGGAGTGGCTCACATTCTATGCCTAGACCAGTCCTCTACCAAATGGCTGTGTACCTTAAACGGCAGAAAGCTCGGGCCGATTACCCTTAAGGTGATAGAGGCAAAGGACCTGCCTAAACCGGTAAAAATGGCCTGGAGATCGGTGTACAAGGGTGAGGTTGAGTTGGAGAGCATACTCAGGTTAACTCAAAAACTCAACCCGGCCTTGAACACCGATCTCTGGAGAGTGGTTGACACAATCGTGGAGGGCCTCAACGTGAGACGAATCGTCCTTATGGACCACGACTCCGCTGAGGTGATCCGCGAAAAGGGTTACCACATAAAAACCGGTTTGGAGAGGGACTTCTTCAAGCTTCTCGAGGAAAAGAAGCCGGAGGAGGACGTCAAGGACTCGGAAAAGCAATCTGCTGGAAAGGTGGAAGACCCTACATCACCTACCACCTCGGTGAGAACAGCAGAATTGCTGGAGGGACTGGTCGACCTGGAACTGAGCGAACAGGGGGAGCAGTCGGAGATGTCAGGAGCAGAGGAGGGCCCTATGGAGGTCCCAAAAAATCCCTAAACACACAAAGACCCAGACACAAACACACATAAACTAAACTTTATACACACACACTTAAATTACATACTTACAACTTAACCACACATTCACTTACATATAAAACTAACATTAAACAAACATAATCACAAGGGATCATCAAGAAAGATGGACTCATATAAAAGGTACCTAAATTTTGTACAAATTAATTTACACCACTGTAAATCGGCGACTGCCCTTTTGGCACGAGCACTTATGGCAAATCAATATGATGTAGCTTTAATACAGGAACCATACCTTTATAAAGGAATAGTTAAAGGCTTGAATAATATAGGTGGTCATTTACATCAAGCTAATGATGGGAATATTAGAACCTGCATTTATGTCAGACATGGCATACATGCAACAACACTAACTAATTTCTGTCACAGGGATCTTACTACAATAAAAATCATATCAGGAGAGGGCAGGCAGGAAACATTAATAGCTTCAGCCTACCTTCCATATGAAGACAAGGAGCCCGTTACACCTAGAATTGAGGAGCTAATACAAAGACGCTCTAGCAGCAATGAACACCTCATTATGGGATGTGACGCAAACGCTCATCATGTTGTCTGGGGAAGCACGGACAACAACTCAAGAGGGGAGAAACTATTAGAATATCTTGTAAGTTCTTCCTTATTAATATTAAATAAAGGTAACAGGCCAACATACAATGGTCCACTGACGTAAAATATCTCGGTCTTACTCTAGATAAAAGCCTTACATGGAAACTACATGTTGACATGTTAATAAAAAGGGCAATAAGGGTATTTGCTATGTGTCGATCGGCATATGGCAAAACATGGGGACTAAAACCAACAGTAATGAAGTGGATATACAATACCATGGTAACGCCGATACTAACATATGGAAGTATTGTGTGGTGGCCACGGACTAAGCTTGATATCTGTAAAAAAGACCTAGCTAAGTTACAACGATTGGCATGTATGTCTATTTCAGGTGCCTTTAAAACAACACCGACGGCAGCTATGGAGGTACTATTAAATCTTAAACCTTTACACGTGATAATAGAAATGGAGGCAAGGAAATCACTTTACCGACTACGGAATAATAAAGAGTGGTATCCAAATATGCCCCAAACTATTCACACTAGGATGGAAACTGACAACAATCTCGATAGGATTCTTGAAATGTGCGCTGACAACATTTCGACTATTCGAATCTTTAAAAGGAACTACAAAACATATTTCCCGTCACGGGACGAATGGGAAAATGGTTCTAAACCCGACAGTAAATGTCAAAACTGGTATACTGATGGATCCAAGATGCAGTCAGGAACGGGTGCAGGAATACATACTAATGGTCATGATATTCATGTAAGCATGGGACATTACCCTACAGTTTTCCAAGCAGAACTGTATGCGATAATAGTATCTGCAAAGAAGATCCTAGACATGAGATCACATGGAGAAAACATAAATATTCTCAGCGACAGCCAAGCAGCACTTAAAGCTCTGAGCTCGTATGAGACCAGATCTGGGCTGGTTTTGGAATGTGTTAAACTGTTGAATAAAATCGGCAGGAACAACAGGGTAAGACTGGCCTGGGTGCCGGGACATATGGGTATCGAAGGCAATGAAAGGGCAGACCAACTTGCTAAAATGGGTTCGGAAACTCCCTTAATTGGACCTGAACCATTTATAGGCATACCCAACATAACAATAATTAATGCATTAAAAAAGTTTGCTGAGGACAAACACACAAGATGGTGGTTAACGCAGCAAGGCCTAATACATTCCAAGAAATTCATTGGTATGAGGGCAATAGGCCTGGATAAGATATGGAAATTCAACAGAAGTCAAATAAGGCTACTGGTGGGAGTGTTCTCAGGACACTATACAACCAACAAACACCTCTATACTATAGGAGTAAGAGATGATCCCACATGCAGATTCTGTGGTAAGGAGCCCGAATCCATGCGGCACTTACTGTGCGACTGTGACGCTAGGGCCATCCAAAGAATAAAATACCTAGGACAGGCTTATCCGGATCCAGAAAGCTACAGGCTAATCGACCTTGGTGATGTCCTTAAATATGTCAACAACATATTTGGGGACGATACTGAGGTGTGTGGATAATAGGAATGGGGAACACACAAAAGATCCCAAAGGGTCGAAGTGTTTTTGACTGATGTCAACCCCAAAACCAATAAGATAAGATAAAGATAAGATAACAGTAGAACCATTTCGTAGCCAGGTACCGGGGGGCCACATGAAATACCGATCGATCGATCGAAAACGAAATTGAATGTATATATGATGTAATATTTCTCGACGATCGAGTTCTACCCATAGAAAAAAAATCCCATATATTTTTATCAATCGACGCGTCGTCGATCGGTATATCGATGTGGCTTCCCGGTATATAGGGCCTCTGATGGTTATTGGTCTCTTTTTCTCTAGAATTACTATTCTGGAAGATCTAGTGGGGTGGTATTACTTATTTTTAAAGTAAAACTTCTATATTATCGATAAGTATCGCATCATCTCATCGGAAAAAATCTGCCTTCATCACCTAATGATTTTAAGGCCTCTCACGTGACCGAGGCTATGAATGCTTGGTCTGGTCATGATCATTCTTCAACTTTAGTTCCACCAATAGCATTAAATTCACAAAAAATATAGGACAAGCCGCTCTGCAAATTAGTACAACAAAATCTATTAACAAATGCTAGTACAACTGCAGAGCGTGCTCGTCTTCTAGCTGTTGCCCGATGGCCGCCACGGCCTGTCATGTATGAGAAGCGCCGTCTGAATTCTACGACACGCCAACCTCAACCAAATTATACATCAGGCTATATACTCATACATATATACTCACCGGCCTCTCTCTATCCCTTCTATTTTAGAACCTAACGTTATGGCTAGGGATGATGGTAAGAGACCTGATGGAATGACTTTAGTGCCCTGGGCATGTGGACCCTGCCAACCTTTTGAGACGTCCTTGGCAGGTGTGACGGCGCGAAGGTATCGGGGTATGTTGCATCATACATGTTCAAGCAATTTATAAATATATTGCTAAGCGTTTGGTTAATACATCTGGTGACCAAAGGGGTTGCTTGTTCTTTGCCCAACGAATTGGCTTGGCAATTCAACAAAGTAACGCAGCGAGTCTATTGGGCACACTACCTGTCGGCAGCGATCTGGACGAAAATTATTTTTTTATAGATGTTTTTAATTTTTAGGTAAGTATTGTTTGTTTTTTAATTGTTTAATTTAATTTTTATATTCGGTTTAATTTTAATACGTATTTTTACATACATATTTTGAGAACATATACAGAGGGCGATACATTGTTTCAGTTGGGGGAAAATTGTTGTATCTTTTATCAAAATAATATCTATGCTATTTAACGCCATATTTTCTTTGAGATACCCTGAATATATAATATATAAACAGTAAGCACTTTTAACATTAGATATTATATTTTTATCATTTACTATTTTAATATATTTTTATTATTTATATACGTTGTAAAAATACCTATCATTTTAGCCATTTTAAACCCTAAATGAAATCCAAAATAAAAGATTTTAAAAAAATACAACGATAATAAATAGTCAGCAGTCTGTAACAGTCAGCATGATAATACCTATCCGAGATTCAGGAATGTGTTTCGATCAACAATTAGCATGTAATATTGTTTTTATTTAAGACAAGAACGGTAGTTGTAATTTGGAAGGCATAGATGAAGCTTTGAACAGTCAAATTATTTTTTAATTATTATATTATGGAAATTAAAAATCTAAACCAAACAGATTTTTAAGAGTGAGATTTCACTCACGCTTTGAATATTTTTACATCATTGTTCTTTGAATTAAAACGACATCTTGAATAATATTTTCGCACTACATTCGGGATTTGATTCTTTCTTTTTTCCTTAGCACACAGGGGCCTTAGAGAAATTACACTCCATTCCATCGATGGAATCGCTCTCATTCAAATAAGTATAAATTTTGACAGTTGTCAGTAGGCCTTGAAATCGGACGGAAAAATTGGTAGAGAAGTGGCAATTCCATAGAATCTATAGTAAGCCAGACTCACTCTGGAAAATATTTGACATTTGTTTGTATAGGATTGGTAGAGGAATCACCAAATTTTCCATATTCCGTAAGGACAACGGAAAAAAAAGTTGACGATTTCAATTCTGTCTGGAATAGGCTCACGGCTTGTTCGATTTATACATTTTTTAAAGTTTTTATCATAGGAATGTTTGTTTGTATGTCCGAATTGTATTAAAGTTGTTACTACAGAGAGAATAGATTAATAAATTATTACTGCTTCAATAAAAAATCGTCCCAAAGTTTTAAAAATAAAGTGGATGTTTTTATATAGGATATTGGTGTGTCGAATTTAAGGATAACTTCAAAAGCTTATTTTAATAAACTAATATGACAAGTTTTTAGACTGATATGGTACAAGGTACAGATTAATAGATAACAAATATAACATGTTCCATCCCACAAAGTAGTATCTATTATTATTAATTTACATCAACAACCTACCAAAAAGCAACTTGAAGGGTACTACCATTCCAATGTAACCTATTTTAAATGGCTTCAGAAACACAGTCTTGATGCTTATAATATTAAACCATATAGGTATAAGAATGAATTTAATAAATAATAAAAGTTTATTGTTAAGTTAATAGTAATACTAAGGATATATTTAGAAAGAATTATAAATAAAAAACACACATAGGATAAGTTGAGTCATTTAATTACCAATACATAATTTATAATCTAAATTTATATACCTACACTTTTTGAAGTTAAATGAGGTAACTGTGCATATGCAGGGCATGAAATAAGGTTTAATGTTGAGGAGGAATAGGGTAAATATTAGTGATATAGGTTCTATTTATTTTACATAAAATATAAGTAGTTCATTTTACAAAAAAAAATATGACATGTGTATATTTTTAGGTATCTACACAATATTAATACACTCCATAAATATAGACTTACCATATCCAGGAATAAAATTTTAAACTGTAGCCCATACTATATGGCAGTTAATTATATTTTATAAGTTACCCAAGTGTATCAATAATGATTTGAAATTTATTTAATCTACAGACCAACTTAAAAACACCTAAGTAATTGTTAAGTTTATAGAATAAATTAATATTTTGAAAATGAAATTATATGTAAATTAACAGAAACATTAATCCTCTTATTCAAGAAAACTTGGTCGAGTGTTTAGACTGGAGTAATGTTTTATATATTTTTTATCAAAAAATATTTTCATTGGCAAAATACCAATGATCATACTTAAGTATGTTAGTTTAGATGGTCTCTGGGTACATTGCGGATGGTTTAGTGTCAATGAGTTATTATGACCAATGGTATTCTCAGTCTACCAATCAAGTGGCAAGCTCATAATGGTATTTGTATAGGCACAATATTTTGACTCCGTGGTGTTGTCAAACATTTTTTTTAGAACATTAATTAAACAATAACTGATTGGTACACACCGGCAATTGAAGTTAGATCTAAAACTGTACTGTTAGTCCTATGGTCTAACCAAGTCGGACACCGTGTTCTGTAGGTATATTGTAGGAAATATAAAAAAATAAAAGTTGATTTTCTCTAATCCATTGTTTTAATTTATAATTTTTACTCACTGTTCTAATATACTCTCTAGCTTATAGTGTAGGTACCAGAAAAAAATATACTAATACATTGTATTTTTTATGTAGGGTTTTTAGCCTCTTTTATGATAAATACGAAAATGCTGTTAACAAGATACCCACCTACCCCAATACAAAAACACATATGGTACATGATACAGTTGTCTTTCACAATATTCACTTTGAGGCAATAGGTGTTGACAAACAAATGCGCTGGTACACATTGGTGTTTAAACTTGTGACCTAAAACTGTAGTTTTAAAGTCTTCAGTCTAACCAAGTAATGCACCATGTTTGGTAGGGATATTATAGGAAATATATATGAAAAAAAAGTTCATATTCTCTAATCCATTGTTTTAATTCAATAATATAAACTGAAGGCCAGCTTTTCCAATATGTTGGCCAACTACTGCTTTAGTTGGTCTATTAATTACCCCTTTTTTGTAAATTAGTTTTGTATAGGACATTTTAGTCCATTCATGCTTTATACTCTAGCTAAGGGCTCCTTTTTTTTTACTTTCCACTTGTGTCTGGCCACACCTATAACAAAGACATTTATTAAAATCAAAATACATACTTAATACATACATTTATTATTAACAATATGTAGGCCATGTGTGGGAATCAAACTCATGAATAAACTCTCATCTAATTCTGTAAGATATTGAAGAAGATTTTTCATGTACCTACAGCACATAATAGGTACTTAAATATTGTAAAATAATGCTCAGCATGTTGTTCTGCCTATAAATGCATTTCCTACCAAACAAATTCTGCTAATCTAGACAAATGCTAACTTATTTATCATAACATATCACACACGTTTAAAGTAGTTACAAAAACAGCTTAATCTTTGTAGCAACAAACTATTTGATTAGGTATTACATCGCTAATAGTCGGCTACAATTCGATGTGAAGAAATTATAATGTATTTAGTTACAAGACGAGATTAAAGTTCTTAAAATATATACTTACATCATCAAGAAATCAACAATTTTCCTGCATGTTTCCGTATATATGTATTTTTCCCTGGCGTAATATTATTTGGTGTACTTATTTTATTATTAACTACTTAATAAAAAACCATAAAATAAACACCATAAATATAATATTTCGTTACATGTTTATGAAATACGAAATTTCCAAAATTTGCTAAGTACAAATGACAGCTGCTGTCTGGAAAATAGTGAACGAAATGACCGGTTTCATTCGTTCCTAAGCCAGAGTGCCTCTCGCTTTTAATTCTCTACCGAAATTGGCGATTCTGGCTCACGCTTACCGTTGGCTTGAAGGCCAATGGAATGAAATTTCTCTAAGGAGGACTCGTAGAATCCAGTTTAATAAAAAGCTTCTAAAGCTCGTCGAGAGATGGAAGTGGTGTCGTTGTTTACTTTGTAAATTAAATACATTATTTAAAAAGTTCCTACATTTTTACACGAATGTCGATTTTTTAGAAGTCTTTAGTGTGAATAAAGTAAGAACTTAGGCCCGACTGCTCTTATTTTCCTGACGTTAATTTGACGTATTCGTTAAAGGCGGATTCCGTTATCTATTCTATTTAAATCCCCTGCGTTGACCCCTTGTAATTTTAATTCCTGTAGATTTAACAAAATAATTTATATTAAAAATAATAGAAGACGATATTTCCTATCCATTGTAAAAAAATATATTTTATATTTCGCTGATTAACACTTTAACTTGGGTTAGTCAAATAAATAGTCAGTGGGAAAATAGAATAGTATCTTAGGACTAAAAGCGCAGATGTGCACTTATTAAATAATATAAATATTCCTTCATTTTAAATTTTGATAGAAATATATACTATCATGAATAAAAACCCACCAAGTGCAAAATTTTGCCTACGAAAGGATCCGATTTTGCTTATGTTTTCTCGCCAAATTTCTTTGTATTAATTTTATAGCTTTTATTCGACAATGCGACTACTTTAAAAGCTTATGGCTTATCCCCAGTTTCTAGAACTTTGATCAAATCAGTCTATTATCATTAGGTGAGAGGAAGATAGATGCAAAATCCGTCAAATGACCTAGTCATGTTTCGGTTTTAGTCTCAAGGTTCACCGGTTTTCAGGAGACTACTGCTTCGATTTATTCTCGAAGTGGCAGTCTTCTTTCAGGGTGCGGCTACGAAACGGGTGGTTGGATTGGATTGCAATAAAGCAGCGAGTATATAAAATTATACACGTAATGCAATTCGCCTCTTCGCCGCCCATTTCGTAATCGCATCATTTAGCCGGCACAGTGGGAGCTATCAATGTTGCTTAACAACAATTATTGATCGACCCCATTAATAGACTTTGTAGGTCTTCTCACCACCAGGTAGATACTAAGTCATATGGCGTGCTTCAATAAAATAAATAATAATAATATGTAGAACAATTTACACATATTGCTCTGGACACAAACTAAGCTCTAGGCTTGTACTATGTACTAGAAGCAATTATATTATACATATTATATTTTATAAACACCCAGACCATGAGAAATTGTACAGACAAAAAGTACTAATATTTTGTTGGCATGGGTGGGAATCCAACCCACGACCTCCGGATAAAACGCCAAAGACGCAACCACTAGTCTACGGAAGCTGTCAAATCTAAAATTAATAAATCAATCTATGATTAAAACTTCGTAACAATTTAAGGCAGATGATTGGTAAAAAATGACGTTACGTTATATTCTATCAATCATGTGTTTTGAACTATTTTTGATCATAGGATAATTTAATCGACGTTCTAGAAACTAGGGGTTACCCTCTGAACCGACATTTAAGCAGGTACTTATTTTTGAATAAATTTTGGACTAGCTATACTCTAGAAATAATATAGACATACAAACCAGAGACAGACAGACAGACTCCGTGATCTCTCATTTTTTATTTTCTTATTTTTTTTATTCGAGACCCTAAAAAATAGGGTATACGTAAGGAGTTGCTTATGTTGATGATATTTTTTGTTCTATAAAGTTTATACCAGATTCATACTCACCAAAAGCAATGCAATACCTTTCAACTATTATTTTATATATTCTATATGAGCTAAGTGAGTTATCTTAACGTGTTTATTATCTTGTCTATGTTAAAATGTAATTTTGTGTTAAATTTTTTATACTAGATCAAAGACTGAACACAAAATTACACTTTTTCATAAATATTGCATTAGCCTTTATTACAGTTATGAATTTATCACTACAATCAGGTAATATATAATAGGTATATACTTAACTAAATAATAAAAAACTAATTATGGAGAAAAACATTTTAATTTTAGATTATAAACTTTGATAAAAATAATTATATTAATAATATTTATGACAACTTAGAAATATTTTCATATAAAAGAATAACGTAACATCTATCATTTTGAAACTTAAGTACAGACATATTTAATAATAACGAAAATGTGCTACCACTTTCGGGATATCTTAACTAGTGTGACTAAACTCTTCACGTGGCAGATGAGGACTGGCTCTCAAACCTCAGGGGTTATAAATTTAAGTTTTAGCACAGAAGAAATAATAGGTTTTATTTATTTAAACAATTTATTGCACAGAAAACAAAAGTTATGTACAAAAGCGAATTTAATGCCTTAGGCATTATCTACCAGCTAACCTTTAAGATTGTGTGCGAAGATGAGTGGGTTTTAATGAAATATTGACATCTCCAATTAATTAAATATAAATATTTAATATATGTACTTAATATATTGCAATTTCTTTATGAAAATAGCAATGAGATTAAACTGCCAGAATTATAAGACATGTAAAATTGCTCATGTGATTTATATTACTTTTTTATTTGCTTTGAAGATAATTAAAATTTATTATAAAATCTTTAAATATTATGGAGTCTGCCTAAAAATTAGTAACTTTTGGTGGCAGCCATATCCGCATATTATGTCTTAGCTACCTCTTCATTATATATTGTAATTTGTGACATTTGTGTTTTTAGGTATTGTCAGGTCAGCCCCTGGCTATCAAGTTAATAAAGACATTTGTGACTTTGTTGATATAGCAGCCAACTCCGCATCTGCCTACAAACGAGTTTATTCCTAGTGACATTTGTGACTTCAGGTATTGTCAACGTGGCAGCTAAGCCCGCACCTGCCTAACAAACGGGTTTATTGTTAGTGACATTTGTGACTTTAGGTATTATTAAGGTAGCAGCCAAGTCCGCACCTGCCTAACAAACGGGTTTATTGCTAGTGACGTTTGTTACTTATGACGAGATTCAAAATCACGAACTAACATCAATGTAAAGTAACATTAAAGCTGAATTCACAATATAAATTTATACATATAAATAAATACATTTTTAAAAAGAAAATTACGAAAATAACAATAAATACGGTTCGCTCGCATAGTAAATGCTGACATTGAGCTTTTAAAAATCGTGTACAAATGTTTGTGAAAGCGAGATAGACAATATGTCAGTTAATAAAAAATATAACAAAGTAAAAACGTGTGATGTAGAGGACGGATTTAGGCACAAAATTATACCTTTAATTTTAAAAGTAGTACTTATATAAATAAATACCTAAACGTAAATTTAAAATTACAGAAAATACATGCTAAAGTAACTTAAAGGCAAAAGGAATGATTTTGTGACACAGATAAGAGTAAAGTGAATTACAGAATTACAACCGTTAGTTAAAAGTTTCTATGTCTAATTAAGTATTCTAAATTATGTCTTAATATGGCAGTATCCGAACCTTTTGCACTAAGCGCGACGCTCCGACCCTGGCCCGCTTCCACATTCCGAGCGGTATGGTAAATAAGGTCAATACAGAACCTGGTTCTGAATTTTGAAAATTAAAATCGGTGGAAGATCTACTTATATACATTTTATTTTATTGATATAACAAAAAAATATCAATTTTGTGTCAAAATTATTCTTGAGCAACCGAGAGATCCGAAGTTCAAGGCTCGTGGAATGTCAACATATTAGAGGTCCCCGAATATCTATAACGATGTATACAATGTATAATCGTACCTACAACATATAAGTCTTGGACCAAAATATTTTTCTTAACCTAAATATATCGTTGTCATGGCTCGATATGAATATCGACGTCTTTATATATAAAAACAAAGTTTATGTCTATAAATTGTTACTCCTCCTCTATACTCTATTAACCTCTCCCGTATCGTGACAAATAGAAAGAATTCATGGACTTGCTTTGTGACTATGCTCGTGACTTTATTGTCTATCAAATTGAGAATATGCTTCCATTTTAAATAGAAAAAAAAATTTAAGTAGTTTTATATTTATATAAACTGCATATTATTATAAAATTATTGTTTCATTTTCACCATAATACAAACAATTCAGAATAAAGGAGTAATATATAACACAAATTAAGTAAGTAGATTAATATATATTATTATGATAACACTTAAAACTAAAATAAAAATGATTAATTTAAAAATGGAAGCATCAAATAAAAATACGTATAAAACTATCAATTAAGTGAAATTAATGATTGAGCGAACTTACGTAACTATTACAACTTAGGCTAAGTATGCATAACTTAACAAAGTGGATGGCATTTAATTTGACTTAACTAACTTACAATAAGGGCACTTCGCGCGATTCGTTCGTACCATGAAAGTATGTCATTTGTGACAAGAGAATTATAATTCTTACTATAAATTCACCATGGCAAGATCAAAAGGTACCTGTTAAAATGATATACTAATCTAGAATGATAACCGAATGAATGGCACAATACAATATTCTGATCCTCTTCAAAGAACAAATACACCTAGCGATCAATTATATTTTAGATAAAAAGAAATCTCCGATAAATAATTTATCCGACACCACCATGATTTAAATGTAATCTAATTTCATAAGGCACTATCAAGTATAATATTTACAAGTGGTCGTTTACTGCAACGGTCATGAAACGGACCCGTCTCTAGTACGTATTCAAATGAATATAAAATTTATGATTTTCTTAAAAATAAAACAAAATTTCAATCTGAGATCGACACATTTCTGACACAACACTTAACAATATTTTTATATAAAATTCCGAGCTTGGACACTATAAATATTAATCTGAATGTTCGTCATGGATTAAGTGAATATTATACGTATATTTTCACAACCACAATTTCAAAACGAGTACATTTGTTTCAGGATAGTCAATTTCGATTTGATCAATTTGTATAAAATAATCTTGGTGACCCAGACCTCCGCCCGCCGGCTATCCGGGAGCCGGTCGGCCGGGCGGGCGGGGGTTTCGGGACATTTAGTGATCATGAGACAGTTCCACGAAGGTGATGTCGAACAAGGGCTCGTCCTCAGTGGCCCCCGCGGGCCGGACTTCTAGTAAAAACAAGTCTTCGTTACAGTAGTATGCCAGCATGTCGTCGTCAATTTTGGCCGTAATCCTGTAAAAACGAATCTAAATTAGTCCTATATTGTTTTAGAGTTTCGAAAGAATATAAAGATTTTGAAAGAAATACAAGAACATCTAAAATAAGTAGGTACAGATAGATAACTAAAGATAGGTACTATAAGCACACTCAGGTATTAACAGAATGTGTGAGGAGTGCTTGGTAATGCGAGGTAAATGCACGGGAGTGAGTATGATTATGTGAGGGACGGTCTTAGGTTCGTGCACTGTGGTCGGTGTTACGTCCGTCGGCCGCACGGGAACCGGACACGTAACGCCGGCCGGTAAGTATAGTTAGTGTGCGCCCTCCATAAGCGATGCTCGGTTAACGCGTGGCGGCCGAAAGGAAACGATTTGCCAATAAAAATCACTTACCCTTTCTTGTTCTTTCGATAAAGGTTATTAATTGCCGAACTTGAAATTTTGTACTTATTCTCAATCTGGAAAGAGGTAAAAACAGAAAATTACACAGGGGTCTACCGTTTCTGAACCGAGACGTGTCGTCAACGCGCGCGTTAAAACTTTCTGTCTTTGAATCGCGAATGGTACGAAATTTCTCCGCAGCGGGTTCGGGCCGCTCTGTCGGGGGTTAATTACAACATGCAGTTATGATGAGGTCGTGTGTATTAGACGGGTTATATGAAGCACCGCAACAGTCACCACGCCCGCGAGCTGCGCACCCGCGAGCGCCGCAGACGAAGCGTCTCGATTCCTTAACATTAGCTCTATTATTTAAATTGCGTATCTTTAAGATATTTTAGCAACAATATATAAATTTATTATTTTAAAACATGGAGAAACCGAGAACAAACCGGCGCGCCGGGGCGGGGTAGCATCACCCAGGTTATCCCTCGCTCCCCGCCCGCTTGATGCCGCGAGGCGATCGTCTCGTTCGCTACTTTGAATATGGAAAAAAGCCAAGCGGTCGGTTAAAGTAGTAATTTAGGTATTGCCAGAGGATTGCTGTTAAGCATTTAATGTGTTCAATATTCAAAGTAGCCAGGTGTGTGGTGTGTGTGAAGTGTGGTGTGTGAGGTGTGGGGTGTGGTACTGACCGCGTGCAGCAGTCCCTGCGTGGTGGGCGGCGCCACGTGCAGCGGGGTGTACACGTCGTCGGTGTCCTGCCGCACGTACAGCATCACGCGCTCCGACAGCGGCGGCGTGCCGGTGCGCGGACGCTTGCCCAGCACGCCCTCCAGCTCCAGCGAGTCCTTGCGGTCGCTGTATGGCGAGAGACCACCTACGTCCGAACGGTACCTACACGACAAAACGTTCGCTTTATTTATCGCTCATTTAATTATTAACGACGATCCATTAGCGATAATTCAGCATCATTCTTACCCAGGGGCTTCTGGAGGGAAGTGATTGTGGAATTTGAGCGCAGGCGCTTGCGGTTTTGCCGCGTGGAGCAGGAACGGCGAAGCGCCCTTGAGGTGAGCCTCGGCGAGAGCGGATTCGTCGTGACCGTAGAAGCCCTGGATATCCATAGAGGCAAGCTTGTCGATGTCCTCGGCCGGGCTGAAGAGCACCGGCGGTTTGGCCAGGTCCGCCATCGCATAGAACTCGCTCCGCTCGGTGACGGGGTGGTATATCTCGTCCAGCTTCTTCCGGTTGGTGGCCGACATCTTCCGCTTGGCCGCTCGTCTCTCCTCGTCTCTCGTTTTCCTTTCTGCCCCCTTATACAAGAAAAAAATAATTAGGTTAGATATATAAACGATCTACGTATGAAATATTTAGCGTTCAAAACTACACATACTTTATCGCAGAAGACTTTGATTTGGCAATACCCTCGGTGGTATATCTGGGTGTCTCTCGGATCTTCATATGTGTCGATTTGTATATGTAGCGGCAGTCCCTGAAACAGATAATTGGCACATGAGACCTTAACGAACATAATATTATTTAAAGGTCGTTGTGGAGGATTGTGGCTTGATGTACCAGAAAATAAGGCAAAAGTATATGTATTACAGTAATTACGATTAATTTCCGTACAAGGAAAAATGTGGTAGTCGTGTCTGCATCGAATTGCGTTAAAACGTCTTAATTGCGATGCGGGGCGGTGGTCGGCGGTGGACATTGGCTGTAATGAGTTTGTGATAGCGGACAGGTTTGGTATCGCAGGTTGTTGACCTTGTCAGCCTCCCCTCAGATGCAGCAGGGATGCGACCAAGAATGGATCCGATTAGCATCGCGTGGGAACCAAACATCCCGCCTCGCTATCTGCTACTTGATCGCATTAAAAAGACATGCTGAGATGTAGAACCCCATTTAATTAATATATTTAGCTTAATACAAATAATCATGTTACTAAGTATATTGTTTATACAAACCTTGACTCCCTTTTGGCTGCTGAAGTCTGTGCTTAGGCATTGGACAGCAATATTAATCTGAAAAATAAAATAATAATAAAGTAGGTATAATATTAACATTTCAATAAAGGTTGAGATAATAAAATGGTAATATAATTATAGTATTTTCCTCAATACCAACTTTCAGATTAACATCTATAAAAATGTATATTTAAGTATTTTTATTAGTTTTGTAACAACTTCTCATAACAATTTTACATAGATATCGAGTAGCAGCTATTTGACCGCAAGAGCAAAATAAACAATCAACATTGTAATTGTATAGTAAATCCTGGAAGGCGCCCGGACTGCTTCGCCTGTCACTTCGCAATCAGAAGATCTTATGTCGCAAGTCATCTGCTGGCGAAGGGTGGACTGACAGAGCCCTTTGTTTTAAGGTTTACTTCGCGTTGCGTGATACGTGTGAACAGCCAGAAGCCGCTCATTACCGCGCACTATGTAAATTACTTTGTTAGGCTAGGCGTTCACTGGAACTTTTAAAACATATTTTTTAAAGGTAATGTTTTTACACATGCGTTGTATTTTATATTAAACTAAAATAATTGAAGAGCTATAAAATAAAACAATTTGACGGTCAACAAATGAGGTACCTATATATTCGTAAATAGAGGTATTAAATTAGAAATTTGCTAAATATTTCTCATCACGTTTTTCTGAATAGTATGCCTAGTCCTGCGCGTAGGTATATTAAATTTAATATGTTTCGGTATTGTTGCTATTGGTACACATAACACAAGCCATTTTTTTTGAGTTTGTGTGAAATGTCCTATGTATGACATTTCACCCAGCGCAAAATAATCCATGCGCGCGTTCCCGTGTGCGGCCAGCCTTAATGTTTTCAGTCGCCGCCTGCGCCGATCACTGTCGACGCATATTATCTGTCGCTAACTGCTCGCATCCGCCGCACTTTGCGGTTTTCGTATGTAACAATATGTAATTGCTAATATTTGCAAGGAATTGATAAACACAATTCTAATTAAGTAGTACCTATACGAGCATCTACCGCACTTATTTAAATACATAAAGGCAATTAATATGCTTAAAACTTTGTAAATAAGCCTTAATGTAGATCTCTAGGTATATTAATGTAAATTAAAAAATCTATTTGATTATTAAATAAGTAGTATCGTGGGGCCACAATAATAAGTGCGTAATAAACTTAAAATTTTAATAAACAAGAAGTTATATTTAATTAAATAATTGATTTATAGTTATATTTATTTATTTACATGTATTAAAAACGGTGTTAAAATAACTACATTAGCATATATAATAATTAAACGATTACTACAAATGATCACCAACCGGATCTCGCTGGTGCCTGCTAAACGGACATTTAGATCTTCGTTTTAATTTCTACATTTAGATGCCTGGAGATAAAATTGCAAGTCTTTTAATTATGTAGTAATAAAATTAAGAAGTGCATATTAATTTTATACAAAATGAGGCAATGTTCATTTCTATAGTGTAGCGGCATTAAGGATGCAACTAAGCTATGAGTATACTTACGGAGCGGCGAGGACTCCCTGCGAGTGTGCAGTGGCAGGAAACACAGGTTTATTATTATTGACTTATTTAATATGTTAGAAGTTATAAAATTAATAGGAAATACTCTAATTATAATTAAAATAAATATAGAGCTTAGCATGTTAGTTACCTTAGCGGCGCTCTCCAGCGGATTCCAGTAGACAGCGATGGCGTTGTGGGAGATCTCCTCAATGCAGCCCGCCAGCCCGATGCTGTTCTTCGTGTCTGCAGGAAAGAACAAATAACTGTCGTTAATATTGTCGTCGGGTGACTGTGAGGTAATGGCGCCGGAGATTTCGATTAAGATATCAACGTACAATACGTCATCTGAGACGTTTATTTATTTGCTGGGCGTGAATAATCATAAGATATGATCGATTTCTTAAATAACGATCGCCACCTGTAATAGCAGTAGTACTTGTGTTTCGTTGTTATGATAGCCGATGCCTATGTAACTATCAGTAGACACATCAATTGCTCAACTCCTTTTGTCGTTATATAAGTTATTTGAACAAATTAGCGAGGTTTGCGTGGAGTGGAGACAATGCGCTATCGGTTTGCGTGGCGTGTGGGTGCCCGGGTGGCGGTCGGGAGTGCGCAGGCGTCTATCACTTGACGTGCAATCTGGTGCCGACACCAGTTGACGTGTTTATGAGCGGAGCGGCCGCCCTCGTGCAGCCGTATTGTCTTAACAGGCATTTACAAATTTACGAGAGCTCCGTCCAACCCGCTGGGCGACGTCGACGACTGCTGCGCTGCTCCATGAATCACTCCACCCGCTGCTGCTATTGCGTAACTCTTCTTAATTTAAATCTTTCGATTTTGGTTCAGGTTTCTCTTGGGCAAGTTCAGAATATGCATAATACCTATAGATTTTTTTAAATAAAATGCACCTACATTTATTACAACTAAAAATCCATGAACTAACAAGATACCTATCGCGATGAAGATAATATTTTGTTTATAAATATATTTTTCTTTTCTCTTATTTTAGAACTGTAAAGATTGCAAGCGACGATTGTAATTAAGTTCGAAATTCAAAATGCATGACAAAACTGTCACAACTCATAAGAATGTTTGGGCGAGCGCAGACACGTGATACAGCAGTAACCCGAGCAGGCATTGTCCGGGATCGCCGGGCGTCGCCTCGCCTGGCCGCGGCCGCAGCGTCCTCGGGAACGCACCGCGGTGTCGGGTGTCGCCCTTGAGTCACACCAAGTTCGCTATCCCGCAGAAGACCACTTTCTAGCTTTAATTAATATAATTACGTCGATTTTTTTTTGAGATGTAAATAAAAATTTTTACTGATTTATAACAAGCTATTTTTGTAACTAAAGTACTCATTATAAAGAACATACGTATGTATCCCCGCATTCATGCCTTTGCTTTAAAATTCCAATGATTTAGTAATGTTATAGTATCTACCTTTCCATTAAAAGAACCTTTACGTTAGATTACATTTTCTATTTATTTATTAAAATTCTTTATTTCACAAAAAAAAATACTTACATAGGCAAGTTTTACTACCTTTCTACTTATAATATGTAAGATAATTTACACATATGGCTCTGGTCACAAACTAAGCTCTAGACTTGTACTATGTATACCAGTCAACAATATATTACATATTATATGTAAAAAACTTATTTACTTATTAGTGAAATATATTTTGTAAATACAGTTCCTAATCTCAAATAAAAGAAATCCTAAGTAATGGAGAACTAAATGTAACATAAGCTATATAAATCGAATATAAAAATGTATAAGCTTTCGAGCTCGGTGACAATAAAATGCAAGTTGATGTTTTTTTTATAGCAACCAAACGAATAAAATAATAATATATTATGAGGTGAAAAGTGTTCCACATAAAACGTTTCAAAATAAAATAAAAAATTGGACGTAACATAATCGGCTCGGCATTGATTGATGTCGTACTTTCCTCGCTAGGTACAAATGTTCGCCGCTATGACATTCCCACACCTGAATAGTCAAAGTAGCGGTTTTCGTAATTGATACCGTGCTTGGGCTACGAAATTAATTTAAATCATAAACTAATCTGAGATCCCTCCGCTTGGCCGACTCCGGCGCGTTGCCCAACCACCGCGGATGTTGACGTGTGTTGTAACGGAATTGTCATAATATTCTGGTATATTATGTTTAAAGAATTTAAAGGGTTTTATATTCGTTGAGGTAGTTACATTTTGTAATATAAGATTATTATTTTTAGATGGGTTAAAATTTTGTTCCGAATCAATGAGTTCAACGTGCGGAAAACCAGACTACTTTTTATTTGCTGTTTGTTTATGAGATTTTAATATTTTGCAATTGACCATAAATTTTACATAAGTATAAAATTTGAGTACATATATTACATGTGCAGATATATAATTTTCTAAAATCTTATATATTTACAGTTTCACGTTAGCCACTAAGGAGAGTTGAAGAAAAAATGTAGGTATTTTTTCCCCAGATGACATTTATTTCCATCTTAAGACATTACTTTAGTGTTAATTATTGGACCAATAAAGCAATATTACTATAAACAACCCAACGAACAACACATTAACGACCTTGTTTTTTGTCGAAACGTTGGAACAAACAGTTGATAAAAACCTATACAAAATTAATTCATATCCGTATAATGAAGTAATTTATACGAGTTATAAAATGTGTGTAGGTAGACAATAACGTAAGCTATGAGAACTATTCTTACCAAAATATGAAAATTCCCAACCATACACAGCGAAGCCATTATATTCTCGCGATATTATAACATCAGAGGTTAATTCTGCCTAACATCGCGATAAGCTTCAGCCTTGACATTCAACTTGGCTCAAGCGCGAATTAATGGCTTCCATGTTTTTATTTTCCTCGAGATTTAATTTATAGGCACCGTTTGTGGCCCCCGCGTCACAGAGTTCATCATCACTAATGCTTCCCTCGGCTAACTAATGTGTGGTGTTAGGTGTCATACATCAGCGTTGTTTACTTGGGTTTCCAGATTTATAATCAACATACCGCCGTCAAACGGAGCTACGACACAGCATGCCTTTACTCGTATTTTAAAAGTAAATATGACTTAACAAATGATATATTTGAATCTCGCTTCCTATAAAGTTATTATGGTCATTATTTTAATGTCTTTAGTGAAGTGAAGCAATTCTCGGCTGCGAGAGTCATAGTAATCTATTACACACCTCGGCATTTCAGTTGACTGGAGATATTAAGATTACATTTAGGGATAATTACCCACTTCATATAGTTGTCATGCCTAATATTAGCTTGTGAACAATATCTAGTAATAAGATATGTGCACAAATAGTCGTAGCAGGGAGCGTAGGCATCGCGTACAATTAGCATGGTAATGTGCGCCGCAGATATGATCGTACATGTAACGATGCTGCACGCAGCCATATTGTACCAATCTTTATCTTCCATGTACGACACCTTAACGGCACCTGCATATATATTTGCTTATCTAAGCATTGGTAATCTACTATATGCTGAAGGTCATCAAACATTTTATGACCATCACAGTTTCATAAATGTGAAAATCTGGACACTCTAACGCCCGCTTCACACGACTCACGAAATTTTACGATTTCCTGTTATTCGCTGTGACGGAGGAACCGAGGCGGATATCTTTATTAGATCGTGTTATTTAACGTTACTCGCGCGGTAACGTTGTGTACATACACTTTCATATCTCCGATCTCGTTAATGTTTCGGAATGCGCCATTACTTCGGGAGCCGGGGTAGCTACGATGCGTTCATTTTACTGCCCGCAGTTCTATGAACTATGTATTTTTAGATAAAGCGAGGGATAGGTCGAGGCGCTGCGGACGTCGTAAGGTATCGGACGTTGTTTATGCAAATGCTGTAACGAGAGGTAATGGTGGCGGGTCGGAGCGTCCCCTGCGGCTGCGGTAATTAGGTCGGACTCGCCACGCGAACCGCGCCATGCGAGACCGCGCCACGCAACGCCTAAACCATGTTTCTGTGTCGCCTGCAGCACGATCATCACGCGCCTCCAACGAACCCTCTTGTCATGACAAGACGAAGTATAACTATTGTATTCGAATAGTGTTAATCACTTAATAATCATTATACGATTAAAGGTGCGTGGGATTTTCTTTTTTATCAACTTACCGGCATCGAGTATTCGCTGCTTTACCGAGTGCTGTCTCCCGTGCCAGAACTGCCACGCTTTGATCTCATCTTCGGGGGATTTCTCTTCTCGAAACACTAACATGACGACGCTCTGTAACAAAATCAGAAAGTAATATTAACAAACGTTATTATAATGAAGATCAAATGACTAATACTCTACACGACTGAAAAATAAAATAAAATGGCTACTCTTTAATTTAAAGTAGTGAGTTTTAATGACGGCGCGGTAGTCCGGAGCGCCCCGAGCGTTTGCTAACACGCATAACGCGATCATCAGCCTGCGTTCTTAGTGATTACGTTAAACGTGCTCGATTACATAGCACAGTCCAGCGATTTAAATTCATGTGGCATTTTTGTTTTTTAAGAAAGAACGTAAAAATCCTTAGCCGTTTCCGTCTTGGACCGAAAGAAATATGCCGATAGGAGATATCTGCGAAACGACTTAGAAAAAGAAGTGGCTCGCACGAGGCGTGGTGTCCGCCATATAGGGCTAACGACTAGAAAGCTCTCGGACGGTCGCCTGATTGATGGATCGCCGCGACACCGAGCGCCGCAACCTCCACTAGATTTGCCTTCACGAAACACACTTACTTCTGAAATTTACTACTTACATAAAAGCAGAGGTCTGCAGAAGTAGATAGGGAGATGGAAATATTAATAGACATAACTAATTATCTTATGCAAACGAGGCCGTTCCTGGCCGCAATTAAACGCTGCAGAATTCCTAGATACACTGTTGACGAGATGCAATAAAAACACAATTTACTGTAAATCCATGAATTTACGAGTAATTTGTGTCAACTGAATGCTGATAGCAGTTCAGTTCTAAGGCGAAGCTTTCTCCGGAGCCGAGCGGAACTGCGCATACTAATCAATAGGCCATGTATAAAATTGTAACGGTACCTCGTGTCACTATCTGGGACTCTAAATAAATATCTAAATTTACCGCTTTGTTAAATTTTATTTTTACGGTAATATTGACTATACGCGCGCCGTTGTTAACATGCGAACACAGAGAGACATCAATATTCATTATGCCCAGAGTTCTTAAACTTATGACATTAATTATGTATAAGAGTCGAGCTCGTTGAAGTCTAATCTACTTATGAATATTGTATTTTGTGTTTATACTCATATTCTGAAATGAATAATCACCATATTTAATTTATTGCTTGTATTCTTTGCATTTGCAAAGTTGCTCACCGCTATTTTAGTAGATCGTGAATGTGATCCACCGTAACGTTCCGGTATGATAGGCAAAACATCGAACGGTAGAGACAATTCAATAGTTTGCATTCAGAATCATCAATATACATACAATCTGTATTGTTGTATGAATTAAATGATTTAGGCTGTGTATTTGCATACACACGTCCGGTTCGGTGTTCACGTAAGTGACCATTGGCACATACACGAGAGCAGAGTTTGGACCAGTTAGTCTCAGCTCAGGCTGTCAATTAATTAACCGAGTGTATCGACATTCGACCTAATTTCAGGGGCTCGGTTGACAATCTGAGTTATCTGATTAAGCACGCTTTCTCTAGCCCCCGCCGGTGTCACACGCACTCTACATTTCGACACACTCGTGCTCTTTCTATAAACAATTGTGTTCAATTGACAGGACCGTATATGTCGCTGGCTACGCCTATTTACATAAGAAAATACGGCATGACACTTTCTGCTTTGATGGGCATAATAAGGTGATGATGCTGTTATATTCAATTTAGATATCTTATAATAATAACAATTTCTTTAACGACCTGAAGTATGGTATTATTATTAATATAAATTGCAATAATGCATATAAATGATGTGCATTTTGTGTATGCGTGCGAAGGGTTCACAAAGAGTCCGTACAAATGGCAACCTCGGCGGAACGTGGCAGCACTCGGCGGCACGTAAGCGGCAGTCATGATATATAGTCTAATTAACGATCTTCCCCGCTCTTGTATCCATTTTATTTTAATATCGAAAACGATTTTTCACTTTTGTACTATCCGAGCGCATGAGTTACCGTCTCGAATAAGGTGCGAAATGGGTTTCATCAACATATTTATTGAAAAAGTTAAATGCGATTTGCGAATAGAATGAGCATAGCATAATGCGGCGGTCCGATGGTATCTCGTGATCCTGGCAGGCAGGAGTGTCGGTGGGAGTTTGTTTTTGCTTCCTGCAGCGCGCGCCCATCCATCAGCCGCTATCTGTTTTATGACAATTATTTATTCCGACTGCGTGGCAGAACTATTTCGCTGAGCTTTATCGATATGGCCGGGAGTAATGTCCCGCGTCTCGATACGCCCTATCTGATACAGTTACGTCTGTTTGTTAAGTGCGTCGCTGGAGTCGTTTTAACGCCTAGGCTGTTTGTAGCCAATGTTCTCGCGGTGAATGTCGGTTTCGCCATAAATTTGACGCGGAACTGTGGGTGTAACTGCCGGAGCGCAGCCTACGAACTACGTGTCGGTATTTATTTGGTGTTAACTTAAATATATATCAATGACTATTTTTGTTGCGTGATTAAGAGGAACGACGGAACGCGACAACTTTGTGCCCTAACGACACCGTGAGTAGGTATCATATTGCAATGTAATAAATTTACATAATGTCTAAACGAAAACGCCTATCTGGAGGTTTCTGAGCAAACTGCAGTGGCTAGGTATTTTAAATATAGACAGGCAAGTGGTAGGAGGCGTCACGCGAGCATTCCTGTGGGACGCACCCCGAGGCCGCACTAGATTGCCCGAGATCTGCAGCATCCGGCGCCCGGCAAATTGCCGTACCCGGGGCGGCGTATCCGGCCACAATGATTGCACTAATTGAATACAACACTATACTAGGAGGAGCCTATACTACCAGCACACTATAATGTGTTTATTGTACACGTTTAATGCTCTATATCTCTACGAAAACATTTCCTCTTTCGAAATCGAATGGCCATTAAATTAACTATTTAAGTAATAAATTATTTCGTAAAACATGACGTAAGTCGCTAAATGGTAACTAAATGAGTTGTGGAACATTAGGCGGCTAAATTATTATTTAGTAGGAATAACTCGCTATTAATCACGGTAAAACTATTTCCTTTATTTGAATCTTGGTGGTTTGTAATTAGTTTGGATTGCAAAAGAGAAAAGTTATTTACGTGTAGAGATATAGTAGCGTTATCGCGCCGCCCACTGAGCGCTTAGGTTCGATTAAATCGGAGCGATCCGCGGTCCGTCCGGCGTCGGATTACGATTCAAACTCACTCGTAACACTAATCCGCTTAAATGTCGAAAGGAAATGTCAGATTGCGAAGTGCAGGGCTAGGGACGCAGCACACGGCCGGCCCCGTGATAGGTGCCTTCGGTAATCAGGGCTTTAACTCGCGTATCTGTATCACCCGCCTTAATATTAAAGTAGACATACGTAATATTGAAAATATAAATTAATTTCAGCAGCCAACGAAATGATATAAAACAAGAATAAGACGAATATCATTGATCGAGGGATTTGAGAATTATTATTTGTCAGGCTGATATCACTGCGTTGGTACGCTCGCTAATCCCAAGGCTTGGAGCGTAGTTTATAATCCTTTATATAAGAGAAACTTTATACGGCGTACAAAGACTGAGTCAAAAGTAGTTAAATTAATATGTTATGTAATTTATAGAAACTTAGTTTGTGTGTCAATTATCACTTAAATACAAATAATAAAAAGAAACGAATGTTATTTATCTCTACAAAAATATTCATTTAAATAAAGGTAGCACTGAAATACCCGCTTTGAGTGTACAATTGTATTATTTTTTTGTATACTACAACTCGGGTATTGGTAACTTTCATTAAACTCTATAAAATGTACCTATATTTATGTAGTAACTGAACTCTGAGATGCAATTTAAAAGTTTTTTTTATCATTGGTAAAATTTGGCGCCCAAGACCCAGGGTACCCAGCTAAGAGGTTTTATTCCAACCTCGTAACGGTACGAAATATTTAATTGACTATCGAATCGTACCGCTTATACTTTTAGTATTGAACTAATCAAATTGTGAGTCGGTTGACAAAGCCAGTGGAAGGACAAAGATAAAAAATCCACAGAAAAATAGAGTCACTCTAAAGTCTAAACGAAACACCAATATATTTTTTATAAGTTTTATGTTAAAGTTATTAATGCTTTAAATTTTCATCTGCTGAATCCTAACATTTATTTGCTATCTTAATAACAAACATACCCTTTAAACCTATACAAAGTACGATAGGGATTGCACAACACAATTTGTGATCTACTAATGTCCCAGCGACTCTCCACTTCGGTCCGTCGATGCATATCTGGGATTGACGCTAAATACGCTCACTCTGTGACAGTTCCAATAGCAAGACAATGCTTGAGTCCATGTTATGTAACACCATTTTGGTCGGCGCCTTTCTCCTGACGAAAGGCACAACTAAAGCTCCCTGAGACTCTGACAGATGTCATTCTGATAGAGCTCTCCTAAGGTATAAGCCTATTAAACGATTGCAAACTAATTCCAATAACAACAGCCAAAAATTAAGTAATTATAGCAAAATATTGCTATAAATACCTTCCATAAAAATACATTCTATGGAAGGTATTGAATACTATATGAATTGTATAATTTTACATTTATAATATATTTTATAAAACTATCCTAAAATTACCTACCTGTCTACTACATGCCCTCTACATCCTAGAGACTATTATGTACTTAGCATTCGTACTCTATATAGGTAGTTAGAGTCAGAAAAACTTTTGTGAAGATGCAGAGAAAGAGAAACTACTGAGCGTCACTTTTCTCTTTCGCTTATGCAGTAGTTATATTAATCCAAAATGTTTTCTGAATCTTTTATTTACAAAATTATCAAAAGGTTTAGGCGATACGACATTGCGTCAACAAGATATATCAAAAAAATAATACGACGAAATCCTGTCGCATCGTACTATATTTTATAATTTAACGACTGACATGCCCGTCGCCCGATGATGTAATTCAAAAGTGCGTTTTTAAAACCGAAACTTTGCCTTTTTTGATCGGATGTTAAAATTAATTTTACAAAAGTACCTATAGAATTTAAATTAAGTACAAATAACAAAAATAGGTTTATTTTGTGAATAAAAACAGATGTATCACAATTAACTTTCTCGCAATTTAGCTAAAACTGTAAACTCCTCGGCTAAAATGTAGATTTCACAAGTTTTCACGCGCCAAGTAAACTAACTTCATTGTCAGATAAATGGCTCGAATAACCTACATACCTACAGGAATTCCTCGGAATTTTCTCTCGCAAGAAAATTACATTTAAATCGTTGACATATATATTTTCTACGGCGTCCATAAATCGTAAATCGTAGGCGTTACAGGGCTACTGGGATAAACTGCGCACAGATTTATGCGTGATAAATGTTACAAATAAAATGTTTTGTTTTCGCGAATATTTGTTTGATTATAGAGAACAGGTTTGTGTACCAACAGACTGGGTAGAGTTGAACAATACCAAGACATGTTCAGTCGCTTGAACCAATAATCAGGCAATCAGTTATTGTCGCTGGCGCGTGCAATACTGTTAAATAATTTGTTGAATAATTATGATTGATAGAGATCATTCCTTTTTATGACTGAATTTTCAACATAGTTGTTTAAGTACAATTTAAATATGTATATAGTGCAAAAAGCGGCTCAGCCTAGTGGTTAAGTCACTGCGCAACTGATAACAAGGTTAAGCAGATGACAACAAGGCCGGCCTAGGATGGGTGACCGCTTTATACAACGAGGCTATTTCATCATAAACACCGCAACAAGCTCGCCACTTATTAGGTATTGCCTCCGAATACCATGGGCGAAATGAGAACGGGTTAATCCCTCCGCTGGGTACCCTGAGACCGTTTAAACGGTCCTCGGGAGCCATATAGGCACCCGTGATAGTATTTAATTTAAATATGTATATTATAATAAATATATAACTATTAACGTTATGATGAATCAAGGTATAAGCTAAATCTCTTGTTTTTCTTTCTCGTAATGCCATGGATTAAAATTTACAAAATACTAATTACCTGGTTTAAGATAAATCTGGTTTAGCGAAACGTGTCTGAATATATCAGTTAAATTTTAAAAACTTTATTTTTTATTTTTATTTTACATAATTAAAAAATATATAAATATAAAATTTGACTCTACGCGATTTTTTTACCATAAAAATAATAATATTTTAAATCGCCTAAACAACTGTGTGCGCGTGTGAACCCAAAAAAAATATTTGTGAAGCTTTTTCCTAAGGGATCGATCTTTTTTAAATATTCATTTAGTTAAAATTTCTTTAGTTGATCTTATAACGGTTTAAAAGACAGTATAATAAAAAGTCTCCGATGTATGAGATGAGTTATGGCTGTGTTTGGACAATACAGAAGAAGAAGAAGAGAGATAGAGGGAAGTGTCGCTCGGTTGTCTCTGATTAGCTCGTAAGCTTCGCGTTCTCCATACAAAATTGTCTTTCGCAATTAAAAAAATATTTTTGTCGGTCATTGTACTTATTAATCTTTCTATTTTGTTTAATTTTATTGTTTTTTTTTTAATCGGATTTTTTTTTTAAATATTATTCATAATATTAAAATATTTATTACAACAGACAGATTTTTACGTATAATTATTACCAGCATAAAAATAATAATGGAACTACGACTAACGGTCAAGTTGTAATATTGGAAGTACGTTTGTATAGTATGAGCGTCAACACGACTGCAGAGCCCTTAAATAATTTATAACATTTTAAAACAATAACATTTTTTCTTTTATACAAGTCGTGACGACTGGTGAACATTCAATTGTTTTTATAACGACAAAAAAATCCTTATATCTTTAATAAAATTAACCTTTGTATAATATTTTTTTATGTTCGAAGATAAAATACCTACAATATTACCTCTCAAATTAACGACAACAAAAATAAACAGCCCCATAATTATACATTATCAGTTATAAAATAATAGGCGCAATTTCCTTCGAACAAAAACGAGGTCCAGTATTTTTTCAGCTATTAAATAACTTACGTGAGTATATGAATTACTTATTACGTGATCGCTGAATATTACAGAATACCGCGTAATATTTCGTAACGGTTGCATCGAGCGTTACGCTGAAACCGAACGTGGAAGCGAAATGCCCAGCCAAGCGAAACCACATACATTGTTCACATACCATGACTATTATTTACAACCACCTATATGTGATGATAAATAATAACATAATTTTGGTAACTTCATTAAAGATGTAGCTAATTAAAAAAAAAACTAAAATATACCCATACAATGGAGACAAAAACTGTTGGCCTTGTTAAAAACATAATGATAATTACAACGTTAGAGATAATAATCATAAGTATTTAATACACTTATTGTTTTTTTTTAATAATACACATAAATATCATCCTATCATAACAAATGTTGTTTTCCATTCATGTAAAATAATATAGTATTAATCCGCATTTAGTTTTTCTTTAGTACAAGAAAATTTAAATGCATTATTAATGGTTAATAGTTTAACAAATGTCCTTATAAAGTAATTAATTAAAGTATTTAGTAATTACATTTAATTGCAGAGGTAAGTATAAATGATATTCAAATAAGATAGCAATTGAATAAGCTTTGTGCGTTTATGTGTCGTTGTTATGTTACCAGAATCCCTGAGGCGACAAATACAAAGGTTTGCTAATGGGCCAATTCTAATACATCTTGCCTTAAAAATAAGTTCGAGTAAAGTATTAAAGTAATATAAGCAAAAAACTTTTTTTTTTGTTTAATATAAAAGCTTGTATAGACACTTTCTTTAAAATCAAATAATTATGTTACATTTCTTTATTTCATAAAAAAAAATTAAGTCGTACGTTGTTTCCACTTTGGTTGCCAAGTGTTGTGAAAATTAGACTCTTTTAATGTTACAATAAAACATAAAATAAAATGTTATTAATACTTATAGAAATAATACTTATAGATATAAAGAAAAAACTAATAGTTGTCTTTCCTTAATTAATAGTAACTATAAGTAGGTACATATTATTTCACTTTTCTTTGTTTTTTTGCTTGGCGTTTACTATTTTAGATATTGCTTTCCGTTGGCTAGAAAAAAATACCTATTTCTTTATACCACCCTTAATAAAAAAAATGTTAATACAGACATCTTGATATTTCAGTTATCGCATGGATTTCTTATAACATTAGTTTATTTAAATCAATATATTTGTTTTTTCTCTTGAATAAATAAACGTCAAGAATTGCCCTCTTGAACCGATTGTGTTAAAGTTAGTAGTACGAGTAAAAGGTGTGTCTTGTGTTTAAGAAGGTCGACCTTGAGATCAATCTCATTAGGTATCTGCTGCACTATATACGTTGTTCTGAGCTTTTGTGCCAGGTCCCGCACGTGCCACGAACTCGAGGCACGACTGGCCAAGGTTCGCTTTGAATTTGACGACATTACATCTTTTATATTAGTCTATTTGGGACACTTAAGTAGATAATTAGTTCGTAAAGTTAAAGTATCAAGATATCATGTCATAGAGGTATAGTAGATGCGAGGGTCACACTTAATCACTGTACCTTTTCCGAGAAAAGTTCCGATATCTTGGAAGATCGGGATCTTTCAAAACATGATGCAGAATTTACTGGAATATCTCTTGCACCAACTTCCACAGCATAAAGCTGAGTTTTAAAACCGTTTCTAGTAATTTAGTTTGTATTTATTGTATTTGATAATAAAGTTTTTTCTTTGGAATGTTTGTTTTCCACAAAAACGTTTCATTTTGGTAATTATAGTTACGAGTAGCCATAAAGTTTTACCGTACCTACTCAATTTATTAATTTCATGAAGCCAATCGGCAGCAAGAATCTTGAATATATTTTGTCAAAATTAAGATTCAAAGATTAGTTTTTTATACAAAGCAATTTAATATAAATACAAAGTCACCTTGGTTACGTTGATGTTTATTATTACAACATGAATATTGAATTGAGGTCTCATGAGAAATAAAATAAATACGCGCAGTACTTATGCGACGCTTTAAACGATAGCTTAAAACATCATACCTTAAAGAATTCTTACGATAAAAAATCCCGTTCCTTAAATCGAGGTACCCCGATGTATAATTTTGTAATTTGTTATCATTAGTATTTTTCTTGGGTCTCCTCGACTTCGGGGAAGGGAGCAAGGGTCTCGAGGACCCGTCGAGAAATTGAGACATTTCGTCACATGATTGATGGCCGACATGATTGGCATTTTGTACGCAACCGCCGAGATCCTGATGCAAATTTGTAAGACTTCTATAGAGTGATGTTTTTTTTGTACGAAACCTTCCGAAAGTTGCGGGGAAAAAATTAAGCATACATTGTGTAAGAGCTTCGGAGCCGCTGTCAACCCTTCACTTGGCGACTGAAGGTGTCAGAATCGTTGCCAACAGAACCGTTATAATCGCTCATCACTCCGCGGTACAAACTGTAAAAGACATCATTAAAGCTTGCCTTATTAAGGGATCCGATGGTCACAATTGTTTCGCGATAAATAATATTTTTTTAAACACTTGCTGCTAAACCGGTTAATATAACCAACATTTAAATTGGCTCGGGTAGTCTATATTTTTTATTACTTATATTAAAATAAAAATCAATAAGAATACTTTGAAAGCATGCTTTTATAAGTAGGTATAGAAAATAGATAAATTCACACTCATGATAAATCTATTCAAGACAAGGTAAATATAAAGGGTTGTACGATAGGGTTGGTAGAAGAAGATGCAACCATTACGTTACCGTCGTGATTAATTACTATCATTTAGTGATGGATCGACTACTTATACCTCAATTTTTTATATCTTTTAACAAATACGCACAAAGAAAACAAAATCTCCCTTCGCTTGTTGGCTATACAGAAGCTGACGTTTTAAAATTATATTTATCATTTTAAATGCAATAATTAAGTCAGTAGCGTGCGACCAGACCGTGTCATAAAAAGCCATTCCGAATTTTATTTGGAGCACGTCGTCGGTTGCTCCGAGTTGCTCGGAAGTTTAATTAGGTGCAAAATCTTTATTTTGGGATGCAGTACGTTGAGGCAGATTGTGATCGTCGGAGGACATAAGCGCCGAAACAAGAGCGGTCCGTAATTACCTGACTACGCAGCACCGAGCCGAGAGAAGCCCGATGCCCTAAACATTTCCTGCGTGTGTTAACCGCCCGCCGACACGCGAAGCATTCATCGCGTGTCAGATGTCTTCCATGGGTATAATACTTAATTGTTTTTGTATTTATCTTAATTGCATGCTAAACTTAGCCTTCGATTACTGCCTTATGGAAATCTATTTGTTTTAGGCATTGAATTTGGATAGCTTAGGAAGCGCCTAACACAGTTCTCAGCTTATTTTCTTTTCGTAATGGCATCAATTTTGTTAATCAACCATTTGGAAACGGATATTGATGGATAGGTGCTAAACATTGATAGTTGCTCACTTGCAGCAAAATAATTATAGTCTGTGTAAAGAATGTAAATAATAATCAGACAACGTAATATCGTATCGTGTACAGTTGGCATCAAGACCCAAATGGCTCTCAAAGAAAGCACAAAAGCTGTTAAACTTTAAACCGGTGAACCCACAGATTTAAATCGTAACATTACTAGGTTACTTAATGTTTTTAGCATCCATCTAATCTCAGCATCTATACTTTATGATAAAAGGGAAATAGAAAAGAGAATAAAATAAAAACTTTATAAAAATATCGTCAAAGTATTAAATTGATCGCCTACCCTGTATATAGTTCTTAATAAAATAAAAGCTTCAGGATAGCAATATAATTAAAAATCCTACTTGGATAATCATTAAAAAACAAGCTATTAAGATCTAATTTAAGTCTTAAACTTAATATAAACAAAACAATAAAATAGTTGTAAGGATGGTGTATCAAAACAATAATATAAACTGCGCAAAAAAATATTAAGAGCGGCGCTCGTGGTAACTTTAGAGTTGATCTCCGATGCGTAGCGCAGATAGGTTAGATCTATCATCATCCATTAGATATAACTTACACTTCATTTTTCAATAACGGCAATCAGTGATTGCTAAAAAATAACGAGTATTGTACATCGCAGTGGGTTTATCATGTAATTTAGTCGCGTTATTGTTTATGTGAAACGATTTTATCCGAGCGGACGCGGTTCGGGCGCGCTCCCGGGGCGGTCATTGTATTCCTATATGGCGAATGTCAAAACCGTCGTCTTAATTATCAGGCGCGGCCATACAATGCGGACTCGATTGCGCAGAGATAAGCATTATACTTATCTCATTCCGCGGTATTCAATACGATATTACCGGCGGACCGGCGACCGAGCCCGCTAATAACTTCCCTGGCGTATTGTACCAGTCCCACTGATTATTCTGAATATTTAAACCATTGGATTTAGATAAACTTGCTAAATTATAACATTATATAGCTGCAGGTACCTACCGACAATCTTAATTAGAGATAGGGTACATTTACATAAATCGGTTTAGTGCTGTTCAGATTATGGAGACAGATGCTAATGGCAATAACTGATTATAATTGTGGCTTTAACTAGGCAATATTTGCATTGAATATTAGGAATTCATATTTTGTAAAGATTTCTGAGTACGTAAAATTAGAAACTAAACGGGAACTTTAAATCATTGACCTCTTGACTTATTACGAATGTATTAAGTATCAACTGGATAAAGTTTGAACGCAGAACTAAAAATTGATAAAGCGTTTGTGAATTCTAAAGTAAAGGTATTATTCTTAGCTGAGAACTCATGGAGGATGCTTATCTTGGTTTCCAAATATTTTCTTATTGATATCAATATTTTTTTAAAGCGATATCAGATAGTTATTAGCAAAGTTAGTTTAATGTGAGAACAGTCAAATAGGACTTACGAATTGTGTCTGACTTTACTTATATGTAGAAATTAAAAAAAACGTGATAGTGGTAAAAGCCAGCAATGAAAAAACTGACACTATAATAGGGATTTATAGCCATAGAATATAATTAACTAATACTTAGAATAAGTTTAATCAACAAAGAAATTATAATAACACGTTATCGATTACAGTAAACATTCAGGTTAAACAGGTAATCCCATGGTGATGGTGTGATGGTATCACAAGTGATTGGTATTGTATTCGACAAGATCAACATCGTAATTAGTCCGGGGAAATGCGAGGAAACAATTGTACGGGATTTCCGATTCCACTGGACAATAATACTGCTTTATGCGCATTTCTGTAAACTTCAAACCAGTTGTCAGAAGAATCAATGTAGGATATTTTCTCATGTTATAACATTTAATTATCGGCGCTAAGCACGCGATCTCTTTTTTATGTTATTCAATAATTAAATAAACTTGATGATCAAACGTACAGTTTTTAACAGATTTTTGTGTAAATTAGAGTCTGGATTGTAGTATGTCCACCTGAAATGATGGCTATTAAAACGATCATTTTCTTTTTGGTCAACATTATTTTAGGAAAAATATCGATTTTATGTCTCATGTTATTTTTCAATATTATTTTTATATTTATTATGACAATTACACCTGATTTTCTAAAACAGGGTTTCATATCAGGATTTTGAAAGATCTATTTTTAAAATTAATATGAAGAATAGTGATTACTATAGATTCTATTGTTGTCATGAACGGTAACCAAAAAATTCCGCTAATTTAATAAATTAAACATTAATGAACAATTACAAAACTTAATTAAATAGCCATTATGTATTGTTAAATAAATAAAAGCCCCGATGTCAATCGACACATTGAGGAAAATAAAAAAGTGAACATCATGTTATGGGATACTGTTGGATGAAAATGAGAAGGCTGCGGTCAGTTATGTGGAACCGCACGGGAGGCTATACCCATTGGGCAACCGCACTCTTTCATTTCTTGAGCGTGGTTAGCGTGCTGAGCGAGGTAAGCGTGGGCTCACCAATAAAATTATATGCGTTGTGTTTTGATCGTAAATATTGAGCAAACATCGATTACATTTCCGCACGGGAGCTATAATTTTATACATTTTATTCTAAGCAAAGTTGCATTATAAATTGAGATGTTCTGCAAGAAGCGGTTTTCATGTTTAGCATGCATCTGCGTCGGCGGAACTTTCTACAAGTCCTTGTGACAACATTAAACGCCAGCGTAGAGCAAATCTAAATCATAGCTACAAAACCGGCCAATAAAAAACTAGCTACTCGTGAACTTGATAGCTATAATTATAGTAATTCCACAAAATGCTGTAGAATTTGAAATGATTAAGTCAATCTTTTTATACGAAGGAACGTAATTTGATTCTGTGAAACAATTTACGACAATGTACCTAAAGGCAATTTATTGATTTCAATTATCACTAACTTTCTAAATCGTAGTCGTGACTAATGAAGCACAAGTTACGATATCTTTGTGGTATTTTATGAATCACGAAATTTTACTTAAGTTATAAAATTAAAAATGTTTTGAATATGAATTGTGAATAGTAATTCTTGTAAAATATATAAATTGATGCGATTAAATTCATTACCACATTTTCTGATGATGCCGCTCCACAGCGAAATATTTAATCATATAATAAATTTCATTTAATCGCTTCAATTTATATTTTTTACCTATTAAAAATTACACTTTATTTTATAATTCTTGTAAAAATAATTCATTTGAATAGAATAAGAATCAGTAAAACGAAGTGCATTTATAAACATGAATTTCCAGCGATAAGTATCCCATATCTTGTTTTACCAATAATATTCCGAGCTAAAGTGTTGCAGAAGAAAGTGGAAATCATAAAAAAAGTAATGCAGTTTAAATCAACTTACCTTTACAGTTTGGTTTTTAAGTGGTTTGTCAGGATCGTGGACGTACTCCAGCGTGATGCCGTAGAACTGGCCCTTGTTGATGTACGTGATGCGGTCATCCTCGCGCCGCTGGGAGCTGCTGCTCGCCGTCTCCAGGTGGTACTTGAACCCGTAGGGAGAGAATCTGATAAGGATAATAAACACTTATGAAACAAACACACTCGGATAATAAAACAACTTTCTAAAGAACACATTATTCTCAAAAACATTAGATTTTTTATGTTTATGATGGACAGTGGACAGGCAAGAATGAGCGCAATCGTGGCATGACAATATCATCTAGGTACAACAATGTCAAACGTCAAACGAGTTTGTTCACAATTTTAGAAAAGGTGTCACTTCTTTCACGAGATATGTATCAACAGATTAAGTGTCGTGACAATAAAATTTCCATGAATTAAAGTAATAAAGCGAGCAAAAAGTGGAAATCTTAATTACGCAGCCAGTAAAGCTTGTTGTCGCGTCGTTACATAAAGGCGTGGAGATCCAGTTTTGAGAGCGCTATGAAAAACTGTGTTTTCTCGCGAACTTTCTGCTAACGGTCGGCGGAAGGAAAACCCCGAGCGATCGCGTGCCGACGCTCGTTAGAGCCGCGCGTTGTCGAGCACACCATCTCACACCAACCTCTCTGCCCCATGCTGCAGCCTACTCCGCAATCTCTGAATCCGAACAACAATCCACCGCGGAACTCTGACATATCTATATTCAATATCCGTACCGGGATTCAATTAATCTGGAAAACAAGAACAATGATGTTTCGATTTAAAACCATGGGGAGAGAAATCTTGTGTAATGCAAACCGATGCGACAGTGATGGATCGGTGGACGGGCCGGCTATCTGATGGACTCTAAGTGATTCTCGAGCGCAATTTCCATTTACGAGCATCGTCCCCATTGTTGGTGCCTGCTCCTTTATTTATATGACACAGTGCTTCAGGCTACGGTTTATTGATAATGTCATATAAGATTTTTAAATAAGTATGGTATTGCCCAAATGTTTTCGTTGTAACCTGCTTTTTATTTTTATGATTTTCAGATTATTTACATATTAGTAAGTGAGTCCATCCGTAAGAAATTTAAAAACCGTTAGGTCAGATTGTTTAAAAAACAATATCTCTATGTAGATTCGAGGCAACTTGCTATCTACTTATTTTTTACTAAAGCCTACTAATTTATTTATTAATAGTTAAGACTTGTGATAAGTTTTATTCAAACATCAATAGTACATTGTTCACCGGGGAGAAAGTCACCGATTACTAACGAGGGCGAAGTTTGAGGCCCGACGCGAAGCGGAGGGCCTTAATTCGCTCGAGTTAGGAATCGCACTTTCTCGCCGAGTGATACATAGTGCTTTATACTACACCTACGAGGAAAATAAAAAATAAAATCTCTATTAATTAAAGTTTATATTAAAATTATTACAGTTGTTAAAACTTAATAAATCAAAAATGCAAAGAAAGTAAACAGCCAATAAACCAATACTTTTATTTTATTTTATTTTGATTAAAATTTCGAACTTGTAAAAAAAAACTAGGCTGTATTGCTGGCTTTGAACCCTTGCCTTTCCTAATTTGGAAGAATTGAAGAAAAAAAAATTAAAAAAAACTAGTACGTTAACAATGAATTTTCATATACTTTTTCCTCCCGCTTAAGCACGTTAACAATGGATTTTCATACACTTTTTCCTCCCGCATATTTGTACGACTACAAAGACGTACTTTCTGACCTATTCTTACGCAAGTAAGAACCTACTTTCCGAGCAGGTGTAGTATAAACTATATTTATTTAACAACCTCAATGCAATATACACTAAATACAAATTGCGAAGGATATATTTCTGTAAATTATAAGGGCTTTTAAACCTACGCAGTAATAATTTAACGATTTAGTATTTCCTTCGCGTAGCACAAAAAGTATTCACACTACAAAACAAACATTGACCGTATCTTTGCAAATTTTATTGTCCAGCTATTTCGTTCCCCAAATATTCAAGTAACATATTGTTTTCGAATGAGTTTCGAAATTAATTTCAGAACTGCACCGACCGAAAAAATCCATTTCCTGCGTTAAGTCACTGTGAAGATGCGCAATGTTCATGAATAAATCAATCGAGAAGGCGCGGAAATTGATGAGCGAGCAAAAAGCGCTGGAACGCAGCGGCTACAAAGTGCTTGCAATAAAAATGCGTAGTGGATAAGCGACGGGAGCGCGAGGGCGTCCAGCGGAGAGTATCACCAAAGTAGATGCGCATAAATCGGCGGTTCTTTATGTGATGCGGCTCCTTAAGTACTCTTACGAACATTGTCCCCTTTTGGTGGCTAGGAGCATGTACCTCGGCATAATTATACTGATGCATGCTGCACATTCTGTTGCCTTAAACACTCGACAGATTTAATGCAGTGGAGCAGGTGGCCGGCCTAGGAACCTGCGCTGGTCTGCGTTAATGAGAGACGTCGGTGCGGTAATGGCAGGCTTGCGGATCGTCCGCAGCAGTTACGCCCGCAGTCGAGGAGGCGTCACGGCTCCCTCTTCATTGCTCTACACTATTGCAATTTGCGAGTCTCGTTTCTGCTAAATGGCATCTCGTACTCGCTACTGGATAAAACCACCACCTACCATGCTTTGCATGAAAATTATAGTTAACACGCAACTTGGCGTAAATACCCACGTAGCTCATTCATGAGAATATTTATTTTACAATTCGATTCTGCGTTTACCTACTTTGACAACCTACAAAATTAATGGCCGGACAGGTGTTTGGGTTGCGTGCAAATATTTTTTTAACGTACAATTATTTTTTGCATGTGTTTTCGTAAGGTTTTCATTTAAGTCGATGTCAATTTTAAAATTCGTTTTATGCATACACAAAGTATTTAAGATAAATTACAAATTATAATGGCTTGAATTTTCTTACAAAATTAGTTACGGTAGATATTATGTACATATTTTTAACTATATTTATGCATGATCTGTTAATTTTTATCCGCAATATAAAAACAAGGAAAACATAAAATTAAATTTACCTAATAAAGCTAATAAAAAGGTAACACATTCATAATTTTGTTTATTTTTTATATAAAACCTACCATGAAAAAAAAATAATTTACAATCAGCCCATGTATAAGTCACCAAATATATAAACGATATAATTAGTGCGGTGAATTCCCGAAGGCGCTATCGACTCGACTTACTTAAGCCGATGGTGTGGAAGCGCCCGAGCTATTTGGGCCAAATGCAACCAAGTAATTATCGAGATAATAATGCTAATGCACTTATCGTGTCGATGACTGCTTCCGCCGCGCGTCGTGCTTGCTCGCTGTGTGTCTTACAATTTGTTTCGTGGGCGACTCGACAAACTAAACATCTTTCGCTTAGGTACAAAACATTATCAAACTTAATTAATTGTTTAATAAAAAGTTTATTAAAGTACCTAACTCTAGTGGCAGGATTAACAGTCGAGGGTTTCAAACTGTGAAACTGCTACAAAAACTAAATTTGGCCAGTTCGATTCAATGGCTTCGGTTAAGTAACGACTATTAAAATTCAGCCTTAATATGTTCGTGTGATAATCGATTTACCTAATGAAAAAATAAACAATGTATCACTCTTAAATCCGATCCTGTTATCCAATTTTAAAGAATATTGCTGAATATTGTTTGCAAAAATATTTACTCAGATTTGGTAAACATGATTATTGCTTTTTTTTATCTTTATATCTACTGGGTATTTTTTTACGCGAATTAGTTTCACAAACCCCATTTATTTTAAAGTACGTATTTTTATTGTTTTTAACAATATAATGAACTCTTATAAAATCACTTGAAATATATATTTTTTTTATTAAAGTAGAATACGAATAAAGTACTTCAACAGAGTGGCAGCGCGTTAGGACGCGCTTAGAATAATATAAAAGTAATTTGGGGTAATTTTTTGTGCTTTTAGCCACCATATCTTTAAATTTTTGTATGAGCGACACTAAAAAGATACGTTCAATATTTTTATAATAAAACAAAAAAATAGTTTTTCGCCATGGATACTAAAGTCCGCATGTATAATATAGGAAATAAATATTTTGGTTTATGTAATAGAGCAAAAAATATATTCGACGTATCGCAATTAATTAAACAAAATGGAAAATGACACTATAAAAATGTTAATTAATATTTAAAGTGGAAGACCTTCATCGATACATACCGTACGGTTTATTTTCCTTATTATTAGTCGCTTGGAAACAAATTCATATTATTATTCATAAGCTACTGAATAAGGATCGCGTAAAATACCTGGTGCCTTACATTATGTCCACCGCGTTTAGGTATTCGCATTACGACCATACTTCTTCCAATTAACTAACAAATTGAACGAGAAAAAACTGAGATCCTGTAAAACAAGGCACTAGCCGGTATCCGATTTATTCATGATGCATTGTTAAATTAATTTAATTGACGCATTTACATCGCGAAGTTATTTGCGTGCGGGACCAAATTACCTTTAATATATTTCTCTCAAAGAACTGAGAAACCAATCGGGTACAATTATAAAATAAGTTCTAACTCCAAGTGTCCACAGAAAGACCCTTTTTTACACTTAGAAATCACGATTTACGAGTTAACACCTCCCGACTGAGCTATTCCATTTTTGAATAAGTAATAGAAAAATTCTTTTCCTAGAAGGTGCAGCCCACTCGCGCGCACACTCCGAGGTGTCAAATGCTGGACCCACATACTCTCCACTAACGATATTAATTGGGAACACTACATTTGTACAATATCTCTATTACCTGAAGTACAGTTGAGTGATTGTGTGTTCTGTACATTAGAAGCTCGGATCGACCAGAGTGCTCTTTGAATGTACTGTCTAATAAAAATCTTCTGATAATTAAACGAATAAATATTTTGCTGAGGCATATAGGGTTCTAATATAAGAGCTATAAGCATTGGTTTCTATTGAAATAACTTCATTTACACGTGTGTAGCGTCACTTAACACCTGTCCATGTTATAGGAAAAGAATTAAAAAAGACAACAACATTTGACAAACATCTTAATGAATCATCTTCTAATGCACTTTAATTATTTTTACGTGATCGCATTGTCAAAAGCAATCGCAACTATAATAAGAGTGGGTTAGAATCTCAAGATGCAACTAGCCTTAAATGCTTTATTTTATAGATGAAAAATCGTTATTTACAGATTTTTTTCTTGAGAAGAGTGGAAAGAGAATTCTTACAAAAAGATATAACAAACTTATTTCTTACTATTCTACCTCCCATATACACTTAATCATTGATTAAAATTAATTACCCATCATTAGACCAGTTATATGATTGAATTTTTTTTTTATCCAATTACAATCAGGTATGTATTTATTTATTATTGTTTAAGTATGTGTATTGCTTTGCTACAACACTTATTTTCACAAAATAATTTATTTAAAAAAAAAGTTGAACAATCATATTAAAGTTGAAAAATATATTAAAATAAATTAAACAATTTGACTGCGATCATCAATAATATAGTAACAGGTATTTTTTTTATACAAAATGTCAATTATTTTGTTAGTAGTTTGGTTTATTTATATAGTATCTTTGTTTGATTGAAAGTGGAATATTCCACTGTTTGATCGCTTTTGTAAAGTTAATATCGGCGATATTTCATCCCAGAACAAAATACATAGATATGCATGTAAATGCGCCAAAAAATAACCCAAATGCGAGAGGTTTCATGGACCATTGTCTTGAATTAAAATAAAAAAGCACTTACAATTTAGGTATTTGAATTTTGTCAGCATCATTTTGTCTTCCAAAATCATGCCAGGGCCTCGTTCTTGGGGCTTGTGCAGGGGAATGGTGTGATGAAGGGGTTCCTCGGCCATCCTCAGGTACCCCAGGTTGTTGGCAGATGACCGTGTAGTCAAATGACTGTATAGGGAAAGCAAAACATATGTTAGATACATATATAAATAAATCGACCAGGATACATATATAAATAGTCGTTGCTTAGAAAGGGCTAAGACTTAAGCAATGCTTTGAACTGTGAATCTGCATGTGGAAAAAAATACAACGAATTAATCCTGAAATTACAGTCGCTATAAATATTGTATAATTTAAGCAACAAAACAAAAAAAATATATCATAATATACCTATAATCATATACATGGTGACTTTGAAAGGATGTACTTTGGGCTAATATGAGGTTCTACTGATCAATACGAACAACTTTTCCCATGGAACCATGTGCCGCAAATGAAAAAAAATATTGCCTTCTCCATACAAACTAGTAATGTTAAAATTACCAATTTGTATGGGGAAACCAAAATTTTTTTTCATTTGCGACACATGGTTCCATGGGAAAAGTTGTTCGATTTGATCAGCAGAACCTCATATTAGCCCAAAGTACATCGTTTCAAATTCACCCTGTATATACTAAAATGACAGCTTAAACGTCAAAACGTGATAATAATATCTAAATTACTAGATAATGGTGGTGAATATAGTTGAAGATCAATTACATAAAATAATTTTTTGGCATGAACTGTCATTTCAGTGCATTGAATTATGGGTTCGACTGAAGGTACTAGTCCCAGTGATATCCCGAAATTCCATAATTATAAAGAAAATGTAATTTTATTGAAACTAACATTGTATTTAATGCAACATTACCTAACAGTGTTTGCTATTATATGATCCTAGGTTACGTGTGCTAGTGGATAGGATTATGGTTATGTTATCCCTTGGAAGTATGAATATTATGGTGAGTCTAATAATAAAGGTAGGTCTTACAAACTTATTAATTACTTTTCTAACCACAAAGTTGATCTTTGATTAAAAATATAGTTACCCACCAATTAACCAGTCATATAAACATAAGGCCTAAAATACCCAGTAACCATAAGTACCTAACCAGTAAACATAAGGCCAAAAACCGCCCAAAAATTTACAACAAAAAATATTATAACATCAAGATGTGAGAATAGAATATAGCGAGCTCCCGTTTGGCATTTTATTCGAAAATTTAACGAAACAAAGGGTAGTTATTTATCTATATTCCTTATGTATGGTTGAGTGCATGCGATAGAGAAAAATGAATATTTGTGATTTCTACTTTACAGGGTGCACCATATTATTTCATACTTTCAAAGAGTTAACTCTATTTTAGATTAAAGTTTAGTTGCACTGTAAAGAATATTTACATGCAAAAATATACTCTCGAGAGAATCTCCAAACTGCTATGAAACAAATATTCTAGATTTTGATAGCAGCTTTGACCACGTGTATTTCACGCCACACCCTACCAAGACGTAATGTCCCATTTGAAATGGAACTCTAAAAGGGATAGTGTCTGATTGTTTTGTAAGTAAAATTATAAATTTAAAAAATATATATTTAGTATTAGATATCGTATACGTGCTTTGAAATAGGGGTTTTGTTTAATATATAAAGTAATAAATTAATTTAATATATAAGCTATAAAATTCGTTGCCTATCGAACTTAGATCTACTACAATATGAAAAAAAATATTGTGAAAACTATTAAAAGCGAAATTCCTGAAATATATTTTATAACTGTTTTAAGATTCAGGGTATAATTAATATAATTCTAATGTTATCAACCTAAGGTAATTGTTAAGAAATATTTTTGGCCAAAAAAAAATTATATATAGATATTACTCGCTATTTATTTACATAATTTATTCAATTTAAATAAAAAATATATACATGTAATAAATATTAATTTATTTATAATATAAAGTCTTTAAGGGGTCTGTAGTCGACTAGCCGCCTATAAAAACGTAGGTATCTACTTCCAATATTACAATTTGGCTATTAGTCGAAGTTCAATTACTTTTTTCACGTTCGTAATTGTACGCAAAAGTTTTTCTGTAGTGGGTAATAAATATTATAATGCAATAATATCTAAAAAGTTTTTTTTTATTTCGAAAAATAGTAATTATAATAACTCAAAACAGAAAGATTAATAAATACAATGACCAACAAAAATATTATTTTAATTCAGCGACCAATAATAATCGAGTAGGTATTACTGGAAGTGCGAAAGCTCATTTTGTATGGAGAACGCGGACTTCGTGATTACGAATGCAGTGTCCTTAAGTTGTTATATTTATGATATAACTATGGAAATATATAGGTATATATTTTCATAGCTATATCATAAATATATATATAGTATATACCTACCTACACTAATATTAATTTATTTTCAAATTAAGGACTTTTTTTATACATTAATAAAAACTTCGCTGCAAAAACTTCAAGTATTTCAGATATTAGTACATTTCAAAAATTAAGGAACATTACCCATTACGTAATGTTTTTTATTCCTTATAAAATATATATATCTAATTGATCAAAATGACTAATTATGTTTGTTTTCATATTTTTAAGAAAATATTTGTTAATATGTAGGTTTTTTCTTTAACACATATACAAAAAATAAAGTGCAAATTAATTTATTTGTTTTTCCATGGCAAAAAAATATTAGTACATTTTTATGTACTGTCTTGTCATGGTCTGGGTGTTTATAAAATATAATTTATATTATATCATTGTTCCCGGAACACATAGTACAAGCCTAGAGCTTAGTTTATGACATTTACACAGAGCCATATGTGTAAATTGTCCTACATATTATTAATTGTGATTTGAATGAGAAATTAATATTATTATCATAATAAAATGTTGTCATTATTTAAAAAAAACCTTATCTTACGTTTGAATGATATCAAATTAGCATCAAGTAGAAATAATTATACCATAATAATTATAAGGAAATATTGTTTGCCATACAAATAGACATAGATGGATGAACACAGGGTACATTACATAGTGACTCTAACAATGGGCTAAAAGGTCATTCGTCACTCTTCACCAATACTCTATTGACGATTATTCAATTAACTAATCGTAAGTCACTTTAATTGCTTTTTTTCATAAAAATATTTATTAATTAGATAGTTTATTACCAGTGGGTTTAATAATTATTATGATAATTTGTTAACGGTTGCCAGTTGCTATGTAGAGACTATAGAGCATTTTAATTAATTTTATTATTTTGTAACTATTGACAATATTTTAGTTTTATTTAGATATATTTTAAAATGCCAACCTCAATGATAGATGTCTTTTATTGTAGCGTTTCAGTCGTTCTTAAATATGAGTTTTTGGTTAGTAAATTAAACATGATATTTAATTAAATGTGGTTGAATCATTATTCGATTTACGACTCATTCGTCAATATTGGTTTATTTTTGTATTACTATTATAGGTATGTACATATAAATTTTATACTTCTTTTTCGATTTAATAACTATGTATACAATATTATTTATTAACAAAAACATCAATTAATTATACTTCTTTAGTTTTTTTAATAGTTGTTTAATTTATTGGTTTTCCTACCTACTTACCTACTACTTAATTTGTCCCGAAAGTTTGACTGGTAGAGAATATTTACTAAATTATGTACTTAATATAGGAAATATAAGTTTTTATTTAAATAAATAAGATCTTGTTTCTGTACCCTGACAAGACTGCATATTGGTCAAAGTTTTTACATATAAATAAAATCTTTAGATTATTTTGTTTTATATGTATCAGATGTCTCTATATACAGACATAGAAAGATTAATGGGGAGGACCAATATCTATGGGGACACTCTATACCTGTTGGTAAGCAGAACAGTCTATGAAGGGGAACAAATATTGCAGTTTATATTGACGAATATGTATGCAGAAGATATATGAGACAAGTGGAATAAACCGAAACTATTAACGAGATTGTCGTAAATCAACCAAATTTCATAGGTGAGTTCATAGAAAGGAATATTTATTTAATTATTAACAGATAATGAGATTATTAACAGAATTTTTAAAGATACAATTTAAATATTATAATCATATTATTATATAGTACGTATTAAATATATATTTTCTACAAAATAAATAAACCCTTAGAAACTTTAAGGTCCGTATTTATGTATTAATCTCATATAATCTCTTAAATATCGCCTGACTCTTTCATTCTTTCTTGTTTGGTAGAATTTTGGTAGAATTTGATTTGATTTGGTAGAAAGAGATAATGATATTTACTTCAGTAAATATTGAGTTTTAAAGTAATGTAAATACGGAATAGATATTTTAACTATAAGAATTTAAATTTTCAGTACCTATTCAATTTGGCAGAAATGTATAATAACTATAATTTATTTCTTTATTATGACACGTTTAAAATATTAAATGGATACTATTAAATTGCTTTGTTTCTCCGAATTTATACATGTTTTTTTTTAAATGTAGGTATACCTATACTATTGTACATACTAAAGTTTTTTTAGTTGAATAAATTTGTATGTACGAGGTCCTAATGGCAGTTTTACGTAAACAAAATGATAAGGAAACCGCTCAATAAATTAATTAACACAAGATAAATGCTCAAAGGAAGCATTCGTGACGCATATGTTGTCATTTTTGTTGTCACGAATGGTATAAAAAAATTTATAGTATATATACTTACAAGTTTGTATATATACAGATGTTTCATCAAGACCAGTCAGTTTAGAGAAACCATGTTCGATTTAGTCATAAGAAAATTGAATAAATAAACAAATATCATCTCGGGTGCGGCGCCCGAGACCGCCTAGACGGCCTCAGGATACCCAGCGGAAGGGTTTTTAATCCCACCTCGTCGTAGCCGATGGTATGAGTCTACACCGAACAAGAGGCTATATCGTCGCGGTGTTTGGATAGACTCAATAACCCATTTAAAAATTGTTTCACAAGTTGGTATAGCGAGAGTGGGACCGACAGCTTAACGTGCTCTCCGAGGCACTAATAGTGGAAGGTACATAAAATTTTAGATTCAAATAACTTATTGGTGCACACCGGGGTTTGAACCAGGGACCTAAGTGTTTATAAGTCTAAGGTCTAAGCAACTCGGCCGCCACGTAAAAGAAAACTGAATTTCTAGTTTTTGAAAAATATCAAAGCGAGCTAATTTATACCTTGGTGTCTACAATTAAAAAAAAGTCTTTAGTTATTTAATTAATAAATAATTTCTTAAATAATAACAATATTCGACTCTTTTTGATGGAAAAATGTCTTTATAATCTTTATTTTCACCGTCTCCGAGTCTATTGGTACGCCGCTGGCGCCCGGAGGTCGTGGGTTCAATTCCCACTAGCATGGCAAATAATATTAGTACGTTTTTTGTACTCCATGGTTAGTACATCCTGGTACACATAGAATACAGTCTAAAAGCCTGATTTGTTACCAAGGCAATATAATAGGTGTGAAATGTCCTACATATTACGACAACTTAAAATTTAACTTATTAATTCATTTTAAGGGGCCTGTAGTCGACTTGACGCCGATACAAAGTTAGTCGAAGGTCTATTAATTGTTTCATGTTCGTAATTGTACCCAAAAATCTTTCTGTTGTAGTAATAATTGTAATATTGTATTATAATATTAAAAATCTTTTTTTTATTTCGAAAAATATAAAAAGAATAACCAAACACAACAGAAAGATAAATAAATACAATGGCCGACAATTTTTTGTATTACTAGAAGTGCGAAAGCTCATTCTGTATGGAGAACGCGGGTTTCGCGATTACGAATGGAATCTAAAATCGCCATAGAGGTTCCAAACACTACACTTTTGTTATATATCAGAATTCCCCATACATACTGGTCTTGATGAACAGCCTGTAGGTAGGTAGGTATATTATGTAGGTAAACGTTTAGAAGTTACGGCTTTAATACTTATTAAACTGGTTTCGGATCTATTTAATCACTTCCTATTAAACTTTCCAAACATGTAGTATCCGTAATTTCGGACGCTAATGAAAATGATTTAGAGACAATAATGGATTTCCGATATACTTTATTTTTTTATATATGTGATTGGGTATTTGGAATCTCGCAAATGTCTAGGTAGGTAATTTATTATTATTAAGCCGGATGCTTTAATTTAATTTTGTTTCTTTTGATTTGTAGTTTTGTATAGAATTTATATTTGATATTTGAGAAGATTTTTTCTTTTTAAAAAGTATAAATTTTGATATTGATTAGTCTAACTATTACATCTATATTGTGTATTTTTATATATATTAAAAAATAGGAGCTTTTAAAGAAAAAAATACCCCTTTGTTCAAAATACTAAAATTGTGTTTTATTTCTTTCTGGTCATGTCTAGATTAGGTTTATTAGTGAGAAAGAGACCAAATTTCATTTAAACTACAAAATTTCATTTAAAAAAAGGATTGGAATAAGGATGGATAAAACATTATTTTTTAATTTCCTATTCAATTTAAAACATGCACTTAATACCTTTATCTATTTAATTATTTTAAGTTAAATAATGTTGTTTTTTATTAATTATAAATATCATCACGGGTGCCTTACGGCGCCCGAGACCGCCTAGTTACCCAGCGGAGGGGTTTTTAATCCCACATCGTCGTAGCCGATAGTATGAGCCTACACCGAACAAGTGGCTAGCTCCTCGCAATGTTTGAATAGACTCATTAACCCATCTATAAACAGTTTCACAAATTATATAGTGAAACTGGGACCGACAGTTTAACGTGCTATCCCTTTTAATTTTTTGACTAATAATAAAAACATATTTTGTATTAATTAAAAAATAAATGAGAATTTATTAAAAATGTGGCAAAATTATTAGATTATTAGATATTGTATGGAGTCGGTTTGGTCTATGGTATTGTATCTTTTTTTATAATTAATTATGTAGGTAGGACAATATTATTTACACTTACATAATATATTAGGTCGAAGTTCTTATAAGATTCATAGTGGAATTAAATAAGTTATGTAAATATTTAATTGTTAAATGAAAACTAACATACCTACTCGTAACTAGTAAAAAATATACTTCCTACCTAAACATATAAATAAATCATTGGTGATAAGATAATATTGAATAAAAAGAATAAATAGCATTTCTATCCATTATCATTAGGTTCATTTTGGATACAAATCATATGGATCTGGCTGGATATTGAACTCTACTGCGGGGCCGTAGCCAGGATTTTGTGGGCGGAAAAGAAGCAAAATAGGTATATTTTTTTTGGGAAGCTATTACTTATTAAGATTTTTACTAGTAAGATAGTAGTAACCTGATACAAAATGGGTACTACACCTATTTAGTACCAGGTTAACCAAAGTTTTTTTAAACTATTTTATAAAAACTAGCCATAGTGAAATAAATATCTAACGCAAGCAATAATAGTAAGATAATTAATGAGATTAGCTAATTAATTAATGCAAATATGTAATATAAAAAAAAAATTAAATACCTATTTTACTCGTATATATTAGGTTCATATAAACCCCTAAATTCATATATTAGAAAGATTAAGAGTATAACGTGTTAGTTTATATTCTTTTAGTTATTATAGACTTTTGGTGGGATTTTTATTATTGGTAATATAAATCTGTTAAATTATGTTTTATAGTGATAGGATAGTTTTATCAGTATTTTGATATAAGTAGACTTAAGTAAATCTAAAAGTGGCCAAAGCTGTAGGTAAGACACAATTGTTAAGAAGTTTATAAGTAGTAAATATCCCAGAACAACGAGCGCAGGCGGGCTGGTTAGGTATGCATGACAGTTGTATGCACTATGTGAACATGTTATACAGTGATATATAAAATTATCGATCATAAATATATATTATTATTATGTTACCAATAATTACTTAATTTTCAAAAAAATATCGATAATTTTAAATTCTCTGAATAAAAAGCAACGAAACAAAACGATATCCGCACGTCGTCAGTAGCTTCGCGTGTGTGTGTGCGTGTGCGGCCGCCCGCGCCCGAGGGAGCCACCGACCTGCTGCACCGTGGTGTGGTCGCGCGGGGTCACCGCGTCCGCGCCGATGCCGCTGTCCGGCGACGGCAGGTCCACGGTCAGCCCGGCGGCTGCGATCACGCTCTTGCCGTGGTAGCGAGGCGCTGCATAACGATCCCCGAACGAGGCCGCAGCCGCTGGCTCCGGCTCCCCGTAAGGTGGCGCAGCGCGTTGCTGGTACCCATCGCCGACAAAGTATTCTCTGTAGTACGGATCCGCGGCAAAAGCGGTCGGCTGGCGACCGTACTGGTCGGCGTACGGCGTGGGGCTTGGGGTGCCGGGAGGCGCAAACATCTGGGCGGCGTACATGGCCGCGTCTGGCAACAGCGATCCCGCTGAGGAGGCCCTTGAAGGCGCCGGCGAAGGAGATTCTGCCTCGCCAGGCTCCCCGACAGCCACCTGCGGACACACGCGCCTGTTACACGCGTTTTCCCACGAGTACTGGGCGCCCCGAGAGGCGGAAGCGTACATGCCAAAACAGAATCCTTCACGGTTCACGAACTCTAATCACTATCACGGGTGCACATAGACGCACTAGCCGGCTGGGCGCGGGCGGGCCGGTGCGTGCGCATCGTTCGAAAGCGGCGGCGAGTGTGTGAGTGCGTGCGCGCGCGGCGGCGGCGTGCGGACGTGTGACGCACCTTGTGTCGCGACGGCTCGGTCTCGTCGACCGCCTTGCGGCTGAGGTCCTCGGGCTCGCGCTTCACCAGGCCGGCGTGCAGCAGCCCCGACAGCTCGCCCAGCTCCGCCCCGTGCGCGCCATTGGTCGCCTTCAGCGCGGCGCCGGCCCTGCGGAGGGGAGACAGTCAGATGATTGGTAAAGTAGTCGGCGCTCACGCCCGAACTAGCGCTCTGTGCGCACTGACATTACATGATACTATTTTGCGAACTACCCGTGTACGCTCACCCTAAACATTGTTATTGTTTGCAAAACAGGTAGGTACCATACCTACTACTTTTCAAAAGTATTACGATAATTAAGCATTTTGAAAAGTCGTGGGTATAAATTATTGGGTTATTTAATTAATTATATATTAAATTATTACATTTCATTATTATATTTATTAAATTTAATTATTACAATATTCAATCAAAATTTATATTTAAAATATTTTTATTATAAATGAAATCTAATTTATACCTACATCTATTAATATTATTTTATTCATTATACTTCTCATAAATCAATATAGGTATTTATAAAAAAAATACTTAATTAAAATTTTACTTAGATAGATGTACCTAGCAACATTTTTTTTTAATTTAAATTTACAAAGAGTAATAAAGTTGGTTCGTTGCCTTGCTACGGCCCTAAAAAACAAACTACAAAGGTTATTTTTTGGTAAGCAAATTTTTTTTTATGTTATTTTACTAGGTACTGTTCTAAATATATATTTTTTTACTTTATTTTGATGTGAAAAACTATATTATGTTTGACATAATATATTTTATAGATACCCCTAAAAACCTGAAATATACTTTAGGTTTATGTGTTAATTAAAAATCTATCAGTCAGTGGCGGATCCAAGGGAGGGGGCTATGCCCTCCTCCTCCCGAAACCATCGAAATTTACCTAATATCTACTATTTTATGACAAAAAATCGTCTAAAAAGCTTGTCATAAGGCCCGAGGGCACTAAAAATTAAAAATCAATCCTGAATCCGCCCCTGCTACCGTAGACAAATACATAGTACCTATTTGCTGGGATTTTCAGCATGTGACTCTGTATCTAACATGGGGTTAGATACAGGCTATTTCATAAACTTGACAATTTTATTGTAATTTGCGTGATAACTGAATATGATTCATTGCTTGGTTTAGTTTGTATGAAGTGAAGTATTTTAACCAAACTAATCATGGTTTATAAATTGGCAGTGACAAATCGTTCAGGCTCCACAAGAACTTTAAGAAGATATACCTACCTACAATCTATGAATGGGGATGACCGTCACAATTATCAAATCATATATATATGATACGCAGTATTTTAATCAATAAAATGATTATTAAACATCAGTTTTGGTGCCCTTTGTTCCTGGTCCTCAAAATATATGACATCCCAAAATTCCTCAGTAACTCTAAGATCTACCTGTAGCAAATAAAGTAGGTACCTCTACCCGATAACTGAGTTTATAGAAGTATTTTATTAGCCAGTCATCGCAGGTTTTTTTCCGATCTACCCTTTTTAGTCAATTGTACAGTGGGCAGCAAGGTAAAATTAAGAGCTTTGACCTTCGTATAGGTAACGTTCAACTCATTATTTGGTGCAGTGGTTTGACAGTTCGAGGGAAAGCCAACCAATAAGCTATGCCTAACTTAAAATCGTTTTATATAAAAAAAAAATGTAGTTATTTCACCACCAATATAATTAGAAATTTAGTTATTAAAATCTGTTAAACCGCGTCATTAAATTAAAAGTTGAACTTTAGGTACGTATCTACCATTTCATGCCTTTGTATTAAGAGTCAATAAACATTAATCTTGCTACCTAGGTATATAAAATTCGTAAAAATCATATCTCATGTATTCATAGTGCTACTAAAACTGCTACGAACTCGTAGCAGGTGCATATTGTGCGGAAAGAAAGTCGCGCGTCGGTCGAAGATTTGAGGGCTAATTGCTGTGAAGTGCCGTGCTTTGTATGTTATCAATATCCTTTACAGTAAAGATTTTCGATATATTTTTACTTATTAATAATTTTAAACTTAAAACTTGGCAAATATTCCTAATTTTATTGTCCTTAATGCAGTCTATAAATGTGTACTGCTTGGTTTAAAGTCTATACTAATAAAATAATTCAAAAAAAAAATTTAGTCTTGGAGCCCATTTATCGAGGAAGGCTTTAGGCATATAACATCACGCGACCAATAGGAGCGAAAAAGAGAGTAAAATATTGCAAAAACGGAATAAAACATTCCTTTTGGGAGCTTCCGTGAGCTGCGTAAACGGTTACAGTTACGCAGACAAAGTTGCGCGGGTTAGCTATTAAAGTATATTTAGGTAAAATTTTGGCGAAATTAGTTCCCCTACGTTTGGTGCTGTATTTAATCTAAAATGCCGCGATTCTCCGCGTAAAGGTAGTATAGACGCACTTAATTAATTTGAACTTCATCATTGGTCGGTAATGGTCACCCACCAGATAAATATACGAACGTATCGAATACAATATAAAAAAAAGAAAAAAAAATGTAGTCCAAACAAGAGTAATAGATAGCAGTAAATAATATGAACCCGGGTATAAAGGTGGAGGTAAGTTTAAGAATCATATGTATTCAAATTAAAATATATTTATTAGAAGTAAATTCAGTTAGTAGATAAAAATAATATATAAATAGAGAAATAGATAAAATAAATAATAGTCTTTCAAAGCTCTCTTAGATTTCTCAAAAAATGACCTACGCAAGATTGTTGAGTTCAAGAGAGTTTGCATTCGGAACCAAGTAACGTCGGCGGGGTGCAGCGAGGCGGTCCCACATCCCGAGTCAGTGCGCGTCGATTTATGATAATTGAAGACATGTTTCATTGCAGCTCAGATGTTTATTTTAGATAAGACCTCCGCGCGGTACTATTTCATCCGAATTGGCCGATATGCGCGACCTCCCGCGCGCAAGTCCCGGCCGCGACCAATTGCGATACACGGCTTGCTGATTCCTCGCGATTTATGATCGCGATTTGTAAGTGAACGCGACTAGTGTGAAATCGCTCATCCGATAAAATAAAGTGAAGAGAAATAAACGAATTTATAGCGTGAAACATAAGATAGCTGGCTGACAATTCGTGCCTGGATGGCAAACATCGATGCCTATCTGTTATTGAAGGGAATGTGTAAAGTATTACAACGAACGCGGAGATAGAGACGAAGTTCGCAATGTTTTCGAAGTATGCTAATTGAATTTACAATAAAGGAATAGCTGCGTGCCGGCGGCGACGAATCGCAGATATAACGTTATTCATACTCCGGTGTGAGTATAATGCGTTGTTTGCTTGTTCACGTCGGCGCAAAAACGTTGCACAAAGACCACTGACAGCTGACAGTCGGAGTCAGGACTATGGATATCATTTAGGATTGACAGTTAAGCTCATCAAAGCACAACTTCATAATCTTTGTGAACATCGATATTGAAAAAAATGTTTGATTGTTTTATATTTGCTTATCTTTATTCAAGTATTTATTTAACTTTAAACTGGTTTCAATAAAAACTCATCGATTACAAGATTTTTACGTCGTTATTAAAGTTAAATCAATACCGCGTTATTAAGATTGCGCCTACTTATTAATGCAATTTAGGAGAAGCTATGTTAATATAAGATATGATAGCGTCGAAGATGGTTTATGGTAGTCGACTTCAATCTGATAAGGTATCACGTTGCATCGCTTTGCATAACACAACAACCAGTGAAAAGCGCAAGTACAGTCAGCAAGCAAAATTATTCATGCAAATCACAAATTCCTTATCAATGAGAAATCAGAATACTGCGCTCGGATGAAATTGCCATAATAATTATTTGCAATGTTTACTTAACACCCTTTCACACATGATGAGTTCTCGACAAAGCACCGCGAGGGGAGCGACGCCGGCTGCTGTGCTCAAAGCCGCTCAATGAATCAGAAATAAGATGAATCTCTAAGTTTACATTACACCTTCAATTGAGTCTTATTTTAACACTCTTATCCTATGCTAATTTTCAATTATATTACTTATTCAATGTGAAAGTTGTGATGTTTGGTGTTGCAAAATTATTTTAGGAAATCAAGTAAGGAGTAAGTAGTGTGATTTTTTAAATTAATATATTAAATTATAAATAATGTCTAAATTTACATATTTATACTAATAATAGGTAAAATATTTTGATACTTACAAGGTACAAGTGCGTTTACACCCTATGTAAAGTGCGTTTAAGGACCAAGTTCCCATTTTCTTTGGGATATATAATTAAAATAAACTAGATTTAATAAAACCACCATATTAATAGAGAGCTAGTATTAAAGAATTAGGTTCATAATTCTATCAGATACTTAGTCACTTTATAGTTTTAAAAAAATAGAGGAAATAAATTTACTTAAAATAAAGTAAACAAGTTTTAGTTCTATAGTTTACTGATGCCCGCCACCTTAGACTAGTGGTTGCGCCTTTGGCGTTGTATCCGGAGGTTGTAGGTTCGATTCCCACCGAAGGCAAGCAAGTATTAGTACATTTTTTCTGTATAGTTTGTCATGGTCTGGGTGTTTATAAAAAATAATATGTATTATATCGTTGTTTCTGGTACACATAGTACAAGCCTAGAGCTTAGTTTGTGACCAGAGCAATATATGTAAATTGTCCTACATTATTATTATTCAGTTTTAGTATAGATACGTTACTCCCAAAGGATTGACTGACTTAGATTGTGTGGTATTAAGACCAACTTTGTACTTTGGGCAATTAAGTTTAAATAAATAAGGCTATTCTTATTTTTAACATTAACGTAAAAATATTTAGTTATACGGTACGATTGTAGTACCTACGTAGCACGTAGACTATTGCTACGCTAACTAATAAATACACATTTTGTAATGTGTTTGTTTTTTTCTACCAGTAACCTTTGGGCCAGTGAAAGTTGACACCGAGGTAGCAAAACAAAATTAATACTTAAAATAAATTATAAAGGCTTTATTTATAAAGATCGTTAAAGAATGTCGGTAACTACTTGTATGAAGTTAAATATGTTTTTTATTAACTTTGGCAAAAAGTTCGTTATAATTTGGGCAATAGGGAGGTGGCCATTATTTACCAACGGCCGCTTATAGTTCTTGTGCGTGTGAACGTCGCATAGACAAAGCCAAAATCCACTGGTCATTCTGCCCCACGATGACCGCTTCTTTTTATCAATAGGATGACCATTGTACAAGTTTATTATTAAATTTTGCGACGCAGATGGCCATGTTGTCTTCCAAAGTATTCAATGCTATCTGCTGCCCTAACGGCTAACAATATAAAAGTGTCTTCGCAGTTCAGAAACCGGTTCTAGATTAAAATGGGTCACACGGTGTGCTTAGACGCGGGGACTTTTTATCGCATAGTCTGCTTTATGTGATATTAAAGCAGGGAGACTTTGGAGGATATGATGTATCTACGAAATACGAATATACCTACTTTCTTAGATACATAGGTATATGTGAACACACAGCGTGATGCGAGAGAAAATAATTTCCCGTTAGCTAAACGCGCGTAGTGTCGGCCGCCGCGACAGGGTCAAGAGGCGCGATCCCGCCCGCCCTCCGCGGTCGTCTCTATGCTAATCCATGCATTATCACTCTCCACTAGCTAAAATATTATACAAGTAATTTTATACGCACGGTCATTTCTGAACCCCGCAAACAGTAAGTTACGATTTTAAGTTAGTAACAGTATTAAATGTAAGTTCTATGCGTCGCGAGTCGTTACGAAACGCCCGCCTACGACCGTCTGATCCGAGGAAAACTAATATAGTCGGAACTAGTTCATTTCTTCATACCGAAGCATTCAATTCAAATAATACGAGCGATTTAGACAACAAATACAGCGACCGGAATCTGACGATGCACCGAGGTTCGGATAGAGCGTATTAGCATACAAACGCATGTGGCGACACGAGCGGGCGCGGGTGCGGGCCGGGAATTCGTTATAATATTCAATGTATGAATGAGCAATCTCGGCGTGCGTTCAACTGGCGCGTGGGATGCGGCCAACAACAATCGAGACAGGTCCCGCGCGTCCTTGTCAATGTGAGCCGCTTCCACATCCGTCCATGACAATTGTTTCTAGCTATGAATGGAGTAAACAAAGCAGGGATGACGGTGGAGAACCAGACGAGAGCGTTACGCGGCCGGGGCCTGACACCGCCGACTGAGGCATGCGCTGGAGTCAGAAGAACATCGTGTGCGGTGCGTGGGCCTCATTGTCTGAATGTCTGATAAGTGCTAGGCTACGTCTTTGGTGCCAACACCCATCATGAGTTTCATTTACAATTTAAACTACTTAAAAGAATTTTAATTACTTATTCAAGTTTACGAACCGTATCAAGATAGAGACGTACCTTACTATGATTGCAAAATTCAACAGAAAAAAATACACATAAAATATTTCATTTCTAACAATAAGTATACATTGGATAACACATTATTTTATTCAACAAACATTTACATATTTTAAACGGCGGATTTGGTACGGGTTACCTTCGCGGGCTCCCTCCGTTCCGACGTGTCATGCGCTTGCTCATTTCTCGCCGGTATTCACGAGACACTGTTAACAACCTTTATCAAAGAACGGTATAATTTCGTCGGGGTCGTATTTCAACACAAATGCGTGGAATTTATTATAGTATCTATTTTACTTTAACAACGTATATTATTTAGTTAGATAATATCGTTAGGTATTGCAATTATAATAACAGTGACGGTATTTCCTACTAACCTACGAGTAGTTACTGACCTCCATTGTGAAAATGATTTAATATCATATCTATATTTACCGACAATTCAATTATCTTAACTTACCTTCCTATTACAAAGGGTAATCAAAATATTTTTAACGGCTTTAAATCTGTAAGTTAAAAATATGTTTTTTATATGTTATGTTACATAAATATGATCACGGGTGCCTTACGGCCGAGACCGCCTAGACGGCCTCAGGGTACCCAGCGTGGTCTGTAATCCCACCTTGTCGTAGACGATGGTATGAGTCTACACCGAACAAGTAGCTAGCTCGTCGCGATGTTTGGATAGACTCAATAACCCATCTATAAACAGTCTCACAAGTTGGTATAGTGAAACTGGGACCGACAGCTTAACATGCTCTCCGAGGCACTGTAGTTAAACAAAAAAACTGGTGTTGTTAAACAAATGGAGATTTTTTTTAATTAAAAACTCATTGGCACACACCGGGGTTTGAAAACTTGACCACCACGTATATTTATGTCACACTTATAATACATACTTCAAAGTTTAATTTTTAAATAAATCAAGTCAAGATTTTGGTTAAATATTTTTTTTAATTAACGTCCTGTAACACGTAACAAACTTTATACTCAACATTATCCCGTTTTTTCAAACATTTATAAATAACGACAAACGAAGATGGAAGGAAGCAAATAGTTGTTTGCGAAGCTCAGTTCCGTTAATCCCACCATACGTATGCAAATAAGGGCTTGTGATTTATTGAGTGGGACATTATCATTTTTATTATTTGTTATTCTTACAAATGTTCTGGGGCCGGAAGCCACGCGGCTTGTGTCTCAGTGTACTCAGCCGTGAGACGCGCCATCTCCGATCAACCCGATCCTTTCCTCATAAAAAATACACTCCATATAAACTTATTACCATATCTTACATATAAATTTTTGGCAAATTCATTCCGTATTCAGCTTTTAGTATTCGTTGATTATAATGACAATGCCTTTACCGAACGTTCGAAGATGTATGGTCGTGAGAAATCGAGTATGATTTTTGTAAATCGATTAAAATCAATCAATTTTATTTTATATAAACAAACTTTAATGAAGGCACCAAATGTTAGATGTTTTCTATTATAATTACCTTTACTGCTGTTTTTATAAATATGCAACCTACTTTTTTCTATTGGAACATAGCTTATGTACCAATAAAATGTTAGTCTATCAAGACGATTGCTCCACAATGCCTTAATACTCACGTCCAGACATCAAGTTTGGGATCCTTGTGTAAAGCCATCTGTTGGTCCTGGGGCACCGGAGACACCTTGTAGTATTCTGCTACCAGCTGGGTGGGCTGCGAGTCGTCGGGTACTCCGAGCATGGCACTGGTCATGGTGTTGAGTGGATGCTCCGGGCCTGAGTAGTAGGCCCGCCATGTTTCCCCGCTTACTTCCATCACTTCCTTGCGTCTTCTGTGGACAAATTAATCATAGGTTAAAAAAGGAATAGTTAATTGCATAGTTATAATAATTTTAAAAAGTACTAGGACATACATAATTTAATTTTTATTATGTACATACATGGGGCGATTAATGATCGAAAGATTTAGTGTCGTGACCAATTGGAATACCTTCTCTATCTATAGCGTACCTAGGAGTAGCTTCTCCTAGACAGGTTACGAGTTGAACTTGCTGTGGACTACATATAACCCGTTTACCTTCAATATTATAGGCACAGGTTCAACAGTTACAGCGAGTGAGGGCGTAAAATGGCCGGTTACAAAAAACAATAAAACCATACCATCTAACCGAACCTACAGGTTTTCCACTACGGTGCGATCATGAACCGTTTCGTCACATTAAAACAAAATCAAACACCGTGTAAAACATTCCTGACCTATGGATGTTGCACGCCGAGGCCAGAACGGCTTACGAACCAGTTGTTTAGGCGTGACCATTTCGGTATGGATATTGACCTCTGCTGGTACTCCTCAGACGCAAAAGTGACGCCGCGCGCTAATTGTTACGTACACAGATCAGACGTGACTCAGCGCAGTCGGTGGCTACTTTGAAAGTGAAATCATTATTATAGAAATGGGGTATACCTAAGCGTATATTAACGGAGGCGATACTACAAGCTACTTTTTGCTAGATTTTTTTTTTGGAGCACGTTTATTGACGATACTTTATACCAAGTCAATAAATGAAAACAACCCATCTGATGACTAAATTATCGTGCCTCGAAAAAAATATGCAGTAATCTCTAAAAACCGGTAGTATGACAGATTGATCCAGAAACGTGCGGCGGCGTCTCGTGGAAGCAAGTAATCAAAAATCCGGTCGAAACTGGTGAGTAGACGCAGGTAAGAACATTTTTCGAGCAGGTCTTTGTTCAGGCAGACATCGCGTCAGGTGACGTAGCCTGGAACCTGCAGAAGAACAGGCCCAACCACTCGCAGAACCGGAAGGATGCGGCAAATCCCTGCTCCCTCGCCAACCAGTTTAGGTCGAGTGACGTCACGCCCAGCGGTATACGACGATGCAGACAAATAAATAAAAAATGCTGGAAGCACGCGTCGGACGAGTTTGACCGGATCGTAGTTCATACCTGATTCCTGTTTCCTGGTTCACTATGGTAATTCATAACGGCGATGCCGTTTTGTGAACTACTATTTATCATAATATGCTGCATAGGTTAATTATTATGATTCACAATCAAGTAGCTGCAATAGTTATAGAGAGAGGGATAAATTGACTCTAACATAATGACCAATATAAAAATAGATAAAGATTTTTTTATTCTTTTTAATATTTAAGAGATTATAGCAACCCCAATAAAAGTATTTTGAGTATATGATAAAATAATGTCTCCCTATAATATAATTAGTAAATATTTAATGTAAATCTCAAAATCGAGACTCTTTGTAGACATTATATAGATCAGAATCCGAAGTGCGTGAGTACCGTAATGAATGGCAGTGTCAAGTTAGAGCAAAATGTGTGAATTCGATCAGAAAACTGGAAAAGCGAGCTTCTGGCATTTAACCAGCCGAACGTGAGTCATTTGACAAGTTAACTGGTACTCGTAAAGAGGCAGGCGAGGCGCAGGCGGCGGCACACCACGTCAATGAGATTCCGGTAGGTGCGCACGTAAAAATCGTGCAACGAATCTAACAGGTTTGCTGGGGGTCCTTGTGAGGCCGACGGGACTGGTCTAACCTGCCCTGCGCGGCTGAACCTCGAATTTCCGACCGCTTCCTAGCACGAGCGCGCCGCAACCCGCTATGCGAACCGACTTACAGGTGCGTGCGCCGTTCGCGTCACCGTCTAACGTAATTCATTATTATGCATCGGTCCATGTCATGTCACCGCACTCGATATGGAGGTTTCGCAAGTGAACCTTAAGATTTGGTCGATATTGTTACAGTCGTATTTGAATGGAGCGGGTCGCGATTAGAAAGTAGATATTGCGCGACAGCTGTCACGCGGCGAAGAATGCTGGAGCGGAACGGATGAAGCTTTACACGATGACGAGGGGATGAAGAAGTCTCGCTCGTACAAACAAAGCATTTGTCACGGACATAGATTGCACGACGCGTCGACGACTACACTCGCAGGACGACCTCGGTGGTAGGTACGACGTGCACATTTAATTAACACTATCAGATCTTCTATTCTACAATCCTATCTCAGATAAACAATGTACTGAGATGTGAAAATCATGTTATAAAAGTGTACATCTCATTACTTCAAGTGATTGCATTCTAAAATGTTAGGGAAGATAAACGCCGCCACGATATGTTTAAAGTCCGGCACACGACATGTAACGTCCGGAACGGCGTTCAACTATCCATCATTCGCTTCGTTAATAAATAACACGTCGGCGCTCTTTGCCGCTTATCTGAGTTGCTCGGGCATGTGGAAAAATTGGATGTCGATGTCGCAACCCGGACCAGCGCCGTGCGTGTGGGGACAAGCTCGCCCGTCGCATGTGGACACTTCACTCGAGACTCCACCTCGGATGTTTGTTCAAAGACACGTTAAAAATGAAAATTAACAACAAAACTAGCCATGACCGAATCCAATACCTATGTATGTTGTAATATTGAAGCTTTTGTCGTAAAGATTAAGAACACTAATGGTCTTCGGACAATGACCATAATCTTAAGCGTAGTATATTGTATTAAATGCATTTCCTCAGGCATTATAAATTGATTTTATCGTTTAAATGACAGCAATACTTCAATTGAATAGACATTTATTCCCTTAATAATGAAAACTTTCACGTGGCTCTGCTTAACCCGCGCTCATGCGTTAACCTCACATAGCTCTGTCCATAAACGTTAGATTCTCATGGCGCAGTGTATTCAATCACCGTCCATAGCGGCAGAACTGGCTACCTCTCCAATAGGTACTGTACGAGGGAAAGTGCAGGGTGCGGCTGAAATCTACGCATGTTTTATCATCTGTGATAAGAGAAACTAGTAGCGCGCGATATCAGCTTATGAGAGCCCATCACGAGCGAGATCGCCTCCGCCGCTAACGAGTAATTACTCCGACCGCTGAGAGCGTTTAATAGCCTTTATTTTTACACATAATATTATGATAATAACAGGAATTCATAATACATTTTGCGCGCTAGCTACACGTTCCCATTATCGTATAGTATAAAGTGAACAAACATTATGATTATGACTGGAAGTTAAATTTAAAGTTATCTTAGAAGTTAAACATTTAATGGTTGTAGAAATGCACACAGTATACGAACACATCGCAGAAGTTGTAAAGATACAAGCATTGCAAATTATATGTAAGGAGGTAAATTCAAAAACATTATAGAGACAGTTACATATTTTTAATACTTTATTGGGTAAATAAAAAATGCATAAAAACGAATGTTAATTTTAGATTTCTACAGGATGGTGTAATTGTATTTAGAATTTAATTAAACTACATAAATTATATCTCAAACACTATTAAAGATTAAAATTTATGGTAATCGTCATAAGATATACCGTCATCGTTTACAGGTTTCGATGAAAATACAGCTGACATATTATTATTATTCAACATATGAAAATTGTATGTAGTGGCAACCTGCCACTTCGTAATGAGTGGTAGGTCCAGTAAGAAACATTGTTGCATTTAATTTCTGCTGATTAGTGTGAATGTCATTAGTAATATTACTACATAATGAGATAGTGATTTACAAGAATTTAAATAACTCGAATTAATGATTAACTTTTAATGCGTCCGTTTCACAATAGTGACAAATCTTTATAATAACCATAAGCAGTCCACGTTATTCCCACATTAAAGTTAACGATGAAATGGGGAATGTGACGCGACTGCATTTTGTCAATTAAAGAATTCACTGGCTCGGTTTGTGGAGCTCGGAGTACGCTGCTGAGTACTCGCAAAAACCTCACATTCTTCATACCGGTATAAATAAATAAGGGATGAGTACACCAGAAGGCAAAGCACACGCAGAAAGAAACATTTTCGACAAAGTTGTTTTTGTGCGCTCACGAGGCACGCATCTCGATGATTCATTTACGGACTTCTGCTTTAGCCGTGTACATCAGTTCGTTTTGTGTCCATACACGCCCGGCAAGAAATGTCTTCTTGGAACTATGGCCCTTCTCAGACCTACATACATACATGGACAGTGCCATTAACTCGATTCGTACTTTATAAATAAAAACTTGGTGGACTTTAAGTCTAAAAAACACCTACCTACTAGCATTGCGAAATATTTCTTGAAGCAAAACAAAAATAAATAAAACAGATACAGCATTTAACGAAGCACTAATTAAAACGGAGCTGTAAAAGTTTTAATCAATAATAATTTTGGTTAAAATCGCTGAGCGAAAGCTGAAGCTGTTCAGTCATTGTTACTTACATATGATTAATTTAAAAAAGGGATATTTTTTTTTTGTTTTTTATTACATTGATAGAAAAATATAAATAAGCACACAAACGTTGAAGAGCTTTTGAATTAATTATTGAACTGACGTAGGTATATCAGGATTATTCCTGCTGTAAAGTCGAAAGAACAACAGACTAGCGTTATCCGCATACGTGTAATCATTGTTGTGTGCTTTTTTATAAATAAAATAAAATAAACTTCCTGTGAAGACTCATTCTAAGCTTAATGGAGTATTTATATATTTTCTGTAATTAGTAATTGAAGTTTCATTGCGCCTATTATTTTAAAGTATTTTAAATATCGCTGAGTTTAGTATTAAAACGCTACAAAAGTATGTATGTGCCATAATATATTGGATTAAATAAAATATAAGTGTATAAAAATGATATAAAATATCGTTAACTAGATATAAAATTTTAAGTGCAGCTGGATTTCTTTATAAAAATATTATTCTGAAAGGTCATAATTTCTTTATTCCAAAATACGGTCGACCAGAAGATTTATTCAGAAATAAGTAGATAACTGTGAAACGTATTGAATTTAGTGAACATGTCATACTATCGACCTCTCTGTTTAATTGTTATATGTCATTTAAAAGTGATCCTGGTTTGACATTTGACATGGACGTTAATTTTAAGAATAGATTTGCTATAGATCTTCGTTTATGTGTAATAAAACGGTGGTCGGTAAGGAATTGAGTGACATTGACGGGTTTATAAAATGGTCAATTGGAATTCGGAAACGTGACTGTTGTACAGATGCTGTATTGACGCGGTGTGGCACAAAAAAAAACTCTATTGGAATAATCAAAAACTTTGCATCTACTATACGACTTGTGTTCAAAATTGTTATATATTAAAGCAAATAGATAAGATGAAGTATTATTTGCAAGTTTGCTGGCTGATAAATACCATTAAAATAACAAGGTTAAAAAACATTGGTCAGTGAAATTTTGGTAATTCAAATACCAAGATTATTATATAATATAAAAAGGGTACCTTTAAATTCTATTTTCAAATTAAATAGATTTCGGAGAAGATTTAGAAGTATATAATGAAACAGGAAGAAAGCTAGTAGGTACAGATAAAGTTACATATCATTTAAAAAAACTAAAACTATGTAATCGTCTTAACTGAGATAAATAATAAACACTAACCGTTTCGGTTTCGCTACAAATCAAAATGATATATTTTATCGACGAAGCACGCATTAAGCTCGCTTAAAGTGTCTTATTAGAAGAATTACGAGCTTAGAAAGAAGGAACGCCCGCGGCGTCTACCATATAAAAAAAAAACAAAATAAATGCATCATTTCCGCTTTGTCTGACTTTTCTAATTTGAATAACGCTGTGTGGTCCATCTAAAACCAAATTACGTTACCTAATAATAAATAAATTTATATTACCGACTCTTTAATAAATCTACAAAAACAAATCTTTTCAAAAGCAGAAAATAACAGTATTACTTAGATAATTGCTGTGATAACGGTTTTCCTTTAACTAGAAACTTCAAAACGATTTATTATATTTTCAATTAGTGTTTTTTACTTGGTGCTTGTATGATATTAATACAAGGTATTCGTACATGAGAGCATACCGTAATTGCGTTACATTAAATATACGATATAATAATGTCCAATTGACCTCGCCCTATTCTGTTACTTGGCTATAAAACCGTTTCCGCATACCACCTTAATGTAAAGATCGCCAATTCTCCACTATGTTATTCATGTTGTTAAAGCTATTTTTTTTTTTTTAATAAATATACATATTACTTCTGTTTTTATTAAATTATTTTATTAATAGTTGGGTTACTCTTATACTAATATCTAAAATATAACATGGTCTGTATATAAATAACTAAAAATTTATAGGAATTATGCCGATCCGCGATACGGAGCTCCATTGCAATGTTAATATCGTCAATTGTGTGTTAAACGAAAGACCAAACACAGGACTGAACAAAGAGAAACTCTATAAATTTTATATGAAAGAATAAAAAACAAAATTTGCAATTCTTTTCAATATCAGTATAATAGGTAGTAACATTAAAAGGTTTTATTTTGAAGCAGAAATTGTTTGACTTCGTCGCTAATTCGGCGTGAAGGTATAAATTAGAGATGTAGTCAGTTCGCGGCTCCTCCGCACACATTGTATCGTGCGAATTGGAACAGGTTGGGTGGCAGGTATCTACGTCTGTGATTTATGGCCGATTATGCTTTAGTCCTCCAACTATAATTAAATCAGCCCGTTGTTATATTCCAAAGATTTGCGACAAACCTCAAAATTAAAGTCAACTTTTGATTTAATACTCTCAGCTGTTTAATATTAATAATGTTAAAACATCTTAAAGTATAGAGTTGGCACTAACTTGTAACTTAATATGGATTTATAAAAACTTATGGTCCCTATTGGTATATAGAGTAATGTATATATACTGTAATGTAATGTTGAATGAACTCCTTAAACTCACTTCAAGCATTACTGAAAGCGTGACCGTAAAATTAGTAGGTAAGTTAAATTAGTAGTAACCAATTTTTATATATCAATACCCACTTAGGAAAAAATACAGTAAATATGGTAACAAAAATTCTTGAGATATTTCAATTTAATCTCATACATTTTTCGTACGAATTTGTATTGTACAAGAAGGACATGTATTTTTATTTATGGTTTACTTTTTATTATATATAGGTTAAATAAGTAAAGCACTATGTATCATTGTCTTATCACTGATAAATTTACACCAATCAAGAGTTTGTATTCTACCTATTTTGCGTGAAAAAAGCTATAACATTAACACAATGTAGCCCTTTAATAAAATAAATAAAAAATGGTATGCAATATCGATTTATAAGATACGCAAAGTGTAAACGATTAAAAAAGCTTTGGCGCTCATCAGGAGTTGACAATTGTGAGAACGGGATCAATTATCTTGCGTAAACGGTAATTGTTAAAAATAAAATATGATTTTATTGAATACGCTCCCATTATCGGGTCCGCGTCAAAATAACATGTCAATCATTTTACAAAGCAATCAGCGGCGGCCGCGACGTCGTTCGCGAGATAAGTTATAATTGCGTCGGACGCCTATTTACATATTGAAGCAGATACCCGAGGAGATCTCGCAATTAGAGACGCATACTTCTTCCTTTTACGTCTGGAGAAGAGGCCTGACGCTCAGATAACATCCATTTGACGAATAGATTAAACGCCACCAGAGATCGCTATCCGACTCGCTCACCGATTTTTTACTAAATATATTTATTTTATGGACTTTTTAATAAAGTTTTATTGACTTGTTTATTTCTAATCAGTCTTCGTTAACATTGGTGTTGTATATGTAAGTCTTGTGTTCGGTTTTTACTCTGACAATAATATGTGTGTACACTGTACATTAGGTAACTGTACTACTACATAATGTTCGGTTATCAGATCACTGAATTTGTACCAATGAAAAAATATAACAATATTAATATATACCTACCTATAGCACATCTTTCGCCCTCTTTATGCATATCTTCTAATTACTCTAATAAAGAGTAATTAGAAGATATGCATAAAGAGGGCGTGTGTGTAAAAAATAGGTAAAAGGGTTTACAAAATTCGAAGGAGGCCACTTGTACCGTAAGTGAGTGTTGTAAGTTCCATCCCCCAGGGTTTTATTATTGCAATTTGTTTATTATAATTTTAATATATTATTATGTATTTAAACACTTAGATTATACAGAAAAACGTCCATAATTAAACTGTGCTCCGAGTAGGAATCGAACCCACCTCCAAGATACATGACTAGTGACCACGGAGGCGTCATACTTTAAATATCCTAACTATGAGTATGTAACAAAATAAGAAGCCAAATAATTAACTGAAACAGCTATGACGATAAAGATAATTGTTTACGTAAAGGGCAGTTAGGTCCCTAATGGTCGGGCGCCTGTATCGTTTATGCTGGCAATGATAATCCGCGAGTGAACCATTTATCACGAGCAGAGCTCGGCAAGCAGTAGGTACGTAAAGCGCCAAATCGGCGCCTGCTAATTGCGGAGGTAGATAATTTATGTGCAACCCGGATAGCTGCAGCCATCGGCGAACACTCCGCCCTACAAAATAGTGCTTGCTTAACTAAAGACATTCGTTTTAAAATATTTTATATGTTTCAAAACGGAGCTAGGTATTCCGGACCTAAGTCAAAAACGGAATCTTTGTAGAATTACATGTTTTAAGATGAATCTCCAAAAAAAATTTCGGTTAAAATAAATCATTAATTTATATTAAAACCCCTGAAAATAAATTAGGTGCAAGTTTTCTGAAAAAAATAAACTAAAATATGAGGTTTCATATTTTTTATTTAGTACATACTAAATAAAAAATATTATTAATCCTTATACTTTAGTTTCTTATATATATATTCTACATATATGAAGGTTTAATTGTTAATTTATAAAGTGTATTTTTTGTTATTTAAGGGCTGATTTTTCAATCTTCAGATAAAATTATTCAATATTTACTTGTATGAAGAATTGTCAAATTTATTAATTTTCTATACAAGTTATCTGTTGAATAACTTTATCATAAAATAAATATATCTATAGGATTTGTTTTTTTTTATTCAAGTTTTTGATAAAAAAAAAATCTAAAATATCTAAAAAGAAAACATTAGTCAAATTCAATATAGTCTCTATAAACATTTTGTTCGAAAACCTGTCCTTAAATTACAAAACGTATCCACACCATGATACATAATCAGTTACATAAACAACCATGTGTAATGTAATGAGATATAGTTACACATAAATGTTTTCACTACTCTTAATTAGCCGATTAAATCGTCTCTACTTTTTTTTATTAATCTTTCTTTAAATGTTCATTTATGAGACCGTAGCATTTGACCTCACATCTAAGTCATGGAGGTCCAAGAATGAATACAACCAACATACTTTAGACTGTTAGTAGTCGCTTATGATAATATTTGGACTGTTTATCTTACATTATTTTACTTAACGCTACTTATTTATGCAATTATTATTTTGGTTTTTTTAATACGAAACTAGTTTATAATATAAAAATTCAAAAGGTGTGTTTTTGCTATTTTAAAATATAAGATTGCATTTAATAATTTACTGGAGGGTGGCATTTGAACTCACAACACTCGCTTTGGTGACAAGGTACTCAACCGATAACAATAGTTAATAAATAAAAGTCCTTCTATGATCCTACTTTAGACGTCAAGGTAAGTGCAAGGTAACTTTAAAATAAATGATAGTCCAAAAGCGCGAATTGAGCACTACTTTACTTTGCCGTCCTCTGTAGCAATTAAATTAGGTTTCTAGCTCTATTAACTGTATCTATATCAAATATAGTCTTATCTTAATTTAAATGTACATTGAATACTGCTAAAACTTTACATAATTTATAACTACTTATCTACTAAAATATTTACTCAAGAAACATAAATACATAAAGCAAACCTAACGTTGAATAAAATTAAAATAAACGTTAAATACAGGCAACTAAAATATTACAAAATAAGTGTAAATTGCAATTTAAGATATAAAATAATCTTGATCTTTCCGTATGTTAATTAATTTGCATGAGGCATCGTCAGTGGGTCCACTTTAGCAACACTCAGACTGACCCCACGACCTCGCGTCCCGACTCTCGTAAATACCACTTGCCTAACTATATTCAGTGGACAAACTGATAAAAAAACATACTTTATTATTATATTGTTTAGTCTTATGGTATAACTAGCTGTGCTCGCGACTTCGTCCGCGCGGAATAGTTATTTTTTTATCATACAAACTTTCATCCCCTATTTTATCCCCTGGGGGTAAAATTTATCAAAATCCTTTCTTAGCGGATGCCTACGTCATAACATCTACCTGCATGCCAAATGTCAGCCCTATTCGTCCAGTGGTTTGGGCTTTGCGTTGATAGATCACTATGTCAGTCAATCAGTCACCTTTGAGTTATATATATTTAGATTACTCACACTCGTCTACTTTTTTGTCAATTTCTTTCAAAAATGTCATTGTACCAAGGGGATAAAATAGGGGATGAAAGTTTGTATGATAAAAAAATAACTATTCCACGCGGACGAAGTCGCGAGCACAGCTAGTATTATTATAAAATTATATTATGAGCAGTAATATAAATGAATGTGGAATTGGGTATGACTAATATATATATAAATAATAATAGTGTTTACTTTCCTACACTATGCCTAATAATGAGTCATTTTCCGAAATAATACTGTAAAATAAGTTTTAAAGTTCTAAAATCATAAATCACAGCTGATTAATCCCGAAACAATTTCTCAACGTTTGAGTGGCCCGTGGTTTTAAAAGTGGATTACTAGAGTTTTCAGAGCTTTTCAACTTAATATTGTTTTATCGCTACTTTTATAATCAACTTATTTATTATACGTTGTTTTGCGTATGCTGAAATTTTGTATACGATGGCCGATTTTGATAATTTATAGGCATATTTTGTTTTTGTATACAATTATTTTTTAAATTCTTGCATTTAAAATATGGGTGTAAGATTTTATCGTAGTTGAAGGGGAAGCCCTGCTTGTCTATATAAAGTTCCCCCTCGACCTTTGCATTTTAAGGTCATACGTTGAATCAGTTTAAAATAACAATTAAAAACCTTTAGCTTAAATTATAAAGCACATGTTAGTTATCAGGTTACATATTACATCGATTTCTTATTGAGACGGAGACTCCTATGTGCGGTTACGAAACAGTACGTCTCTGAGAGAAGATAAATATAAAGATTCTTCTTTTTTTTTAATTCTTGGAACGACCAATTATTGAATAAGACTTTATTTTTTTTACCATCACGGGTGCCTATTTGGCTTGCGATAACCGTTTAAACGGCCTCAGGGTACCCATCGGAGGTATTACCTGTGCTCATTTCGCCGATGGTATTCGGAGGCAACACCTAACAAGTGGCGAGCTTGTTACGGTGTTTATGATGAAATAGCCTCGTTGTATAAAGCGGTCACCCATCCCAGACCGGCCTTGTGGTCATCTGCTTAACCTTGTTATCAGTTGCGCAGTGATTTAACCACAAGGCTGGGGCCGCAATACTTTATTTTGCTTACTATATGGTCGGTTTTATAATAACTAAATAACCATTTTTGCCACTATATAAATTGATACAGAAAATATGCTTGAAGCAGTTAACGACAGACTGAATTCGATTATGTCCGATTAAATCTATTCATTATTGAACGCTGGAGACTGTATCTTCATTTTTTTCGAGCAAACATAATTTTATAGTTAATTTACGTGGCATAGAGTAAAGCCGCGCCAAGCTATCTAAATGCAAATCGGATAGGTTGGTGGATGTCCACCTATAAATTAGTCTCTACCTTGAGGCCGCGTACCGTTACTGCGGCGCCGCCCAGTGCTGCCACCTGACGCGCAAAATATACGGAAATGCTCAACATTATTTACTATACATTTTTGCTAAGACAATAAATAAATAACCTCTGTGCGACTATGAATGCAGCTCCGTATCGATGTTAGGGCCATCAGTCAGGGGACACGATGCGCGTGCGTCGTCGTCGGCTCGGACATAAATCCTCTCCACATCGTTAACTACCGTGATTGATGTAGGAAAATGTATTCTTCAAATTTATTAGTTTCAAATTAAGATACTGTAATCTCAATCTAATATATATTCATAATGAGAATTATTTTCCATTATACCCGTAGGTACCTAAACAAAACGGTTTTTTGTGAATATAATTTAATGGGATCTTGTATTCGGCGATATTTTAAATAAGTTGAATAATTTTGTAATATGTTTGATCATTCTAGCAAAATTAATGTCAATACAGAGATTTTTAAATATATCGATATCTCAGAATCTTCAAAGATGTAAATTTAGTGAGGTGTTTGTGGCGAGTCAGGCCCGACTGCCGCTCACTCCACCATAAACATTTACATGCGACTATTTAACTATGTCAAGTAAGATTATCTTCACTCGTTGTCATAAATTTTATTTTAATATTACCTTAGATGGTTAATATTATTTTATTAAGATTCTTTAAGATTATTTTTTAAAAGAGAACTCAATCTTGCCTAGAGACTGGTGGACTGATGTAGAGAGAAAATAAAATATCGAGAAATACTACCGAACGCATCCTGATGAGACTGAAGGGTTGTTGACCGGTAATTTTAAAAATTAATTTTGTTTATTTGAATATTATGAAGGTTCACAGAAATCTATGTAGAGGGAGTGAAAATTGGTATGGCAAAAAAACAGGAACTTGGCTGCAAGATTAAATTAAAAAAATTAATAATTAATAAAATCTTATTGATATGTAATAATAATAAAATCGACACATATTTTTCTTTGGGATGATAAATGTATAATAACAAATACTATAACCAATATATTTTTGTTTAAATCTGCAAGTTTGATCCCGAAATAGGATATAGGCAATGCAATGGTTCAATAAAAGCCGGTTATAGTACCTATATCTAAATATATGTATACAACAATTTAGGGATCTACTTACTTCTTATAATTTGCTATATAATAAATATTAACTTCAATTAACAATAATTAACAATATAGTTGTAGTTACACCAAAATTATGTGGTTTATGCTATCATTTGGAGGAAAAATTATGCGTTCGTTCAGAATCTGCAAATTGTCAAGTGTTCGGATGTAATTGGCCGTAACTACACAGCTCGGGCCACAATTTATAGACATTGGCAACCACATCGAGACGCAATAATTATCCGCTGACCGCTATTTAAAACTTAAAACTTCATTTCCGTTCAGAAAAAAAAACTAGTTTTGAAACAAACTTGCGATAATTAAGTTTATCTGTTCGTAAATTGAGTATCTGTAAAGTATAAAATAAATTGTTTAAAGTCCTTCTTGGTGAGGTTTTGTTTATTTTTATGATACCTATATAAGTAGTAGTAATAAGACCTTCTCACCTAAGTTTTCTTTAATAATAATTAATAAGAAACCGTAATAAAATATAACTAATAAAATACTCGTATATACTTACCTATAAAATAAAAATAAATTCTAAATTACTGCCATGCGGCATAATGCCCAAGATTGTTTTGTTTTATTTAATTTTTATGGTACATATAGGTAGCATAAAACTAAAATAATAAATAGTTATGTACTATTTTTAATTAATTATAGTTATGTACTATAGGTATGTATGTATAAATTCAAAATTATAGTTATCTACGTATGTTTTAAGTTACAGAAAGATTAGAAGATGTTACCATTAAATTTTAATGAATAACAAAATTTATTTTCTATGTTTTGGGTTGGCATAGCGTGAGAGCGTAAATGCAAAAAGAAGTACAAGTATGCGCATTCCAATACTTTACCCAATTTATATAGCAATTTATTTAAAAGGTACAACTGGTAAGCAGATAGCTATCTAGGTATGTGGAACGAACAATAATTGATCTATACATTTATTTACATCTCAATTAAGTCCATTATAAACCGGCGTATTTGCCATAACTGTATAAAAGGCGACCGAGAGAGATAAGTCGATATAAAATTTACATTAATTTACGGTTGTTTTAACAGAGTCTAACTCAAAATGGTAAGATTTAATCAACCAATGGGTATGAAAATATCGTATAAGAATCTCACTTGAATTAAGTGATGAAAATTAAATAATCAATTTTGTTGTTTATATGCACTTATTGGAAGCAATTTTATGCAAAAACAAAGACGACCTTTCATCGTTTTGGGTACCAAGCCGCTAACAGACGGTGATTTGGAGGAATACTTTAGTTTATATGTCATTAATTATTTAAATATTAAGTATTAACATTTTATAGGCTTTATTAATTAGCTTTATTTGTTTTTCTTAGCTATTCTTGTTGGAATCATTCTTATAAGTGTCCGATTAAAAATCCTATGGAATATTCTTTAAACTTATTATTATATTTTTCTGGAATAAAATGGCCAGAATTACACTGAAGCCTCTATATATATATATTACGAGTACCTATTATTTTGCTTGTCTATCATTTTCTGCCTACCCTTTAACTAGGGTACAGCCAGGATGCCGTATCTTTTTTCTATATGTTTTGATTTTCGTCTGTAATTTAAAGAAAATTAATTTGAAGAGTTGTACTTTTTATTAAATTCTAATAATATGTTTACATGAATTAAGTTAATAAAATTTTGGAATATAAGATATCATAAACACATCAAAAAGTAACTAATAAATACTTTCAAAAGTTCTGTTATCTATCATACATTAGTACGTTTTTATACTATGGAGTCTGTAGGAAAAAAATAACTTATATATATTATATATTAGAGATCTTTAAAAGTTTTTCAATTAATATTTATTTATTGATACCATTATAATCTTCTAAAATTTAGAGCAAAGAAAGACCTAGTTTAAAGTAGGTACATGACGAATATATGACGGGTACAAAGCGGCATGTAACCTTTGCCGTGGGAGCTTCTCGGTATCAGTATGTACATAAGTATTAATTTTTCACGAAAACTCTCTTTGTATAACCAATTATAAGTGCATTTTGTCGGTGTGTCCGCCATTAACTTAAATGTACGATGTTATTTTAAAGTCCGTAATGGCGGTTGCGGCGTGCCTGCGCCCTTTTTTGCGATCCTCACGAAAAGCTATGCATTTAAACGCTTGAATTATGAAATTGCAGTATTGAGTGTAAACACGAGAGTCTGGGAGGCAAGCTCTCACCACTCGCCGCTATAGTGTGCAGCTATATGTATGTATATATATCAAATAGCTTGTGCTGGCTGACTTACTCATCACCGTCCAGCCTACTGGAATTTGGACAGTAGCTTCCTTTTCTTTAGGACTTACTAAGAGATTTATTAATTAATGGATTTTCAGATTTTTGTTATGCATATATTTTTTATTGGAGCACATGTACCTGGTGGTGAGCAGTCCTACAAATTCCATGAAAGGGGTCAATCAATAATTGTTCTTAAACAATATTAATCGCCCCCACTATGCCGGCTAAATGATATGATACGAAATGGGGGGCGACAATGACGAATTGTATTACGAGTATATTTTAATATACTAGCTGCCTTATCGTTAATTCAACTACCCATTTCATAACCGCACCCTGAAAGGAGACTATCACCACGACAAGAAATCGATGTAGTAGTCTCCTGAAAACCGGTGAACCCACAGACTAAAACCGAAACATGACTAGGTTACTTGACGGTTTTTGCATCTGTATGGGCGGTGGTAACGAGACCGGTCGGTCGGCCTAACAAAGTTATGTCTATTTGAAAATTGGCAATTATTTAACATTTTATTATAGTGGAATTAAAATATGATCATGGAAAATTACGAGACAAGTTATAGAAGTGTTTTACAAATTGGAAGTGGGAGTTGCTATACAAATAAAATAATGTGCGAAACCGACTCGACAAAAGCTAGTACAGTATATTCATACCAATGTTTAATTATACCAATTCAACATTATAATTATATAACTTCTTATTATTAATAAATTTCCTGTTTGTGCCCATTTGCATATTTTTGATAAATAAATAAGATACGAAACTAACCATCTCGACTAACGGAACAAAAAAATTTACATAGCACCTATATGATATAAAACTTTTGATTTATTACAAAAATATTGTTTGCAAATTGGTAATAACGTATGCAATTTATAATACCTTTTATATATATAAGTAAGTAATAAATAAACGTCAGCTTTGTGCCCAACTATCAATAGACAATGATTCCATTGTCTTCCGTTACGTAACACGGCGATAGGTCAGTCTAAGCTCAACGCGCAAAGACAAAGTCCACAATAACGTAAGGTCTCAGATCAAATTACTATATTGATTCACAATGCGTAAACTTACTTTGTTATGACAGTGGGGCATAAACTCTCCGCGGGAGTCTCGGATGCTGAGAACAAAGAGCCGCTATTGAGAGATGCGATTGTCAAAACTGTGAGATAGTCATTATAACCCTTTGGTGGACGCGAGGGGTGAGCAGACCGATGTCTAGCGAACACGAAGGGCCCCGCGGAGACGGTCATCCTAAACAATACCCCAACATTCTTAACAAAGAACTGTTTGAACCGAAGCTTATTTTATGCAATAGCAGCTTTATTCAATTATAATATTTAAAAAGCGCCGGAGAACATTGCATCGCTGCGGCGCGACACATACCCGTTGAGATCTGTTATAAAAAATAAATACACATGCTCACCTTTAAATGGTCATTAATTTAAAAACACCATAAAAAGGTTAAAAATAGTGCCGCCAATAATTCGCTAAGGAGTTATATGTTGGTAATTGCTTACTTGAGATGCTAATTTCTGTATAAATGTAATATTATTCAAACTCACGCAGGCCTACTACATTTAAATACATATTAATGACTTGCGTATAATTTATCTATATATCTTAATACGAGGTACAAATATTTATATTTTAATATACATATTATTATTTATAATCGTCACCAGACTAACTAAGTATACAAATATATATATTTGTTTAAAATGAGAACTCTTGCGGCCTACAGTGGAACTAAACTTAAAATCCAGGATTAATAGTCGTACCTTAGCGAGCGCTAATACTTAAGCGTTGCTTAGAACTGTCAAATTATATATAAAAAACAAATTATGACAATTCAAAGGAGCTTTGGTTAAGCAACAACTATTAACCGTGCCACTACACGTAATAAATTTAACTTATACTATTCAGTTTAATATACTACTGCATCTTTAAGTTAACTTTCCAAGAATCAGATACGCTTATTTGGACAATCTTGGAAAATAAAGCTATCATATCGGAGGAAAGTTAACGATTGAGATAGTAAAACTAAAAAAAAACTCAAACCACAATCACAAAGAACACTTTCGATTAAAATAATAATACCTATGTAGAGTATAAAATCTACTCTAATGTTTAATTTTATGACTACAATTAAAATAACGTTTTTTTGTTAATCTAACACTCTGAACTATAACAATGTGACAAGTGTTAATTAATGACATACCTACATAAAACTAAAAAAATCTTCGCCCTAAGAAAGTTTCCCAATAGAACAGACTGTACCTACTTAACCATAGAGAATATTGTATAGAAGAGACGGATATCGATGTGGGTAACGCATTGTAATTATCTCTCCATGAAGTATTTTGTTAGAAATATTAAATACAGGTTTAGTCTCAGGTCTCCCTGCTTGCGCGTAATATTCAAAGCGCAAGTGTTTGTAACAAATTATAGGGTGGTGTACCGCAAGTGGCGAACCACTGGGCAACTACCGATATGGATATTATTATCTTTCTTAATTACTTTGTGGGTATTTACAGAAATATTTTCTTTTCTTACAATATTACATGCATTTACATTTATATAGGTAGAAGTTTTAAAAAAAATATGTAAATTACATCATTTATTTATCACAGGTATATTATCAATACCTGTTATAACCATAAATAATATTTTGTATTTAAGAATAAAAAAGATTGATACTACTAAATGTTAAAACAGTAAAATATACCTATAATAAATAATTTATGTAAGTCCAATTTTATTAAAGCTCCATCAGACAATACATTAAATCGTAAAGCGATTTAAAAGTGAATAAACAAAAGAAATTGGAATAAAAATTTCGTTATATTCTCTCACATACGCGAACGCGAACATGCGCGGACGCGGCGAGAATATAATTACATTTTCCTTAATGACAATATACGTTGCTTGCAAAAAGCCCTAAAGCAATGCCGACCCCAATAAAAGGGAACCAAGAAAGCGACAAAAAATTGAGAATCGCCATTATCTTCGCATGTTAAAAATAATATGGTCATAGGGTATGCATATTCATGCGCACCGAGTCCAGGAGCGCATTTGAATATTCCTTTATCCAGCGATGTGTCCCTGAGGGCCGGCTTCACACGCTCGCGGCAGGTACGTTTTGCACCCGCTGGCCTAACACTGCAACCCTATTCATTATTTCCCTTTGTACACTGCGACTCATTACTTTTGATCATCTTTCCAAATAATAATAAAAACTTTTAGAATCGCAAGGTGAATAATATTATTCTAACCGTACTATACGAATAATAAATATGCAAATTAAAAATACTTATAGAAATAATAATAAAAAAACATTAATCAATTGATTTTTAAACTATATGAATTGCATAAACAAATAAGCCCAAAGCTACACCAAAATGTAATCTTATCTACATCTTTGATTATAATTGATAAACATAGCAAATACCTCGAGAAAGTAACTAAATACCTAATACAGTTATAAATGAGATATGAATGACATGATAGACGTCATTACTAGTTATAGTGGTACGGCATTCCACGTCCCTGATTCTGTAATAAATAAATTCCATTTGATTAATTTTTATGTAAGTAAACGTGACAAAGTACTTGACGCGCTTTTTATACACTCTACCGATTTCGTCGCGTCATATTACCGAGTAGCAAGTTAAAAAGTGTTCAAGTATCAAGATCGATCCGTCCGACTTTATGACAGACTCAAAGCCGTAATTGCTAATAACAAAATTATTATTACTTCGATTACAAAGATCGGGCGTAAACATTAAACGCGGCCATTTATAACGCTACGAAAAGAATGAATGGTCAAATTCAATTGAATTACTTTTTACAATTTTTAATTTGGGCTTACACAATTCGATCGAGGATCTTTTGTAATACTACCAATTATAGGTATGGTATCCGATGATTGATCGGTGACTATTTGCATACGAAAATTAAGATGCATCACCATGTAGCGTTCTGCAAATAGGGTGTGTCTAAATTGCTCTGCGAACCATGTATGTACATAAACGGTTAAGGTGTAATGGGAGTAGATGCTGCAAAACGGCGTAAGTGGAGTTTGGTCATAAATAAAGTGTCTCGAAGGTAGGATGGGACGCGGCATTAGAAAGCGCGACGATAAATATTCGTCAGATTATGATCTACGAGGTAGGCCGTAGTCAGTGGCTGCGGGCTTGGTAGGACTCGCGGTATGTTATGAACACCATCTACATACCAACCGATGGGCAAATGAAAATCAAGCTTTTACAATGTTTATTTGATCTGGTCAGAAATAATATGATAATATATGTATTATATAATTGGGTACACACAACACTAGCCCAGAGCTTAGTTTGGAATGAGCCAAAACCCTAAAATTAAATTCAATATCGTACGATTAAATCTTACGATTTTGTACATAAATATGTTTTAGGACAATTTACACATATTGCTCTGGTCACAAACTAAGCTCTAGGCTTGTACTATGTGTACCAGAAGCAACGATATAATACATATTATATTTTATAAACACCCAGACCATGGCAAACTGTACAGAAAAAGCATACTACCTAATATTTTTGTTGCCATGGGTGGGAATCGAACCCACGACTTCCGGATACAACACCGAAGATAATTTTATATTATTTTACTATCAAATTGTTTTTAGGTTTTTAAAATTTTGAGGCCATTATTTAGAATACCTATATGTTACTTATTAAATCTCTGCTATACTGTCTTTGTGGTATAAAAGAATCGCATATTCAATCTTTCTATATCTGCGGTTAAAGCTCTTAACTTTTAAATACATTTTGATGTGATTTTGAACTTCATTAATAATAATTCTCTCTCAAAGGTTAGCTGGTAGAAAATTCCTTAGGCATTAAGCTCGCCTATGTACAATTTTGTGCAATAAAGAATTTTAAATCGATTAAAGTTTTTTTACAGAAAATTAATGTGAATTATTATAAAATGTATAATTTTTATATATTTTAAAATCATGGCTGTATCGAAAAAATGTTTACTTAGTACCCTTGCGAAACAAAATATTTATATGAATTTTGTAGTTTAGCTATTGGATAGAAAAATAATTTTGTATTCAACGGTTTAGTTAATCCAGTCTTTTGGGCACACTTCCCACTGGCAGTGATATGGAAGAAATATATTTATTATAATTTTCGTTTTCTTTTATAATATTATAAAACATTTATTTATATGAATTACGCCTGTCTGTATATCAGTGTTAATCCAGAAAAGAGCAAACCTGAATAGCGGTCAACATATATCTTAGCATGCTAGAGGGACAAACTTTTATAGACATTATCGGAATGATCCGTATTAAATGCCTAACATAATACCAGAGCTCAAAGAAAGTTTCCAACAATATTTTCCCCGCAAAACATCCACTTTCCTAATACATAATTACATTTAATTACGTTGTAATACACTTAGAAAGGCCTCTCTGGTTTTTCTCCCAGTACTGTCAAGCAATAAAGAAATATTCCACTTTGTATAAAGAAGCCAGCGAGTATTGAAGAAGTCGCTATATGGTGGCATTCCACGTCCGAACTAAGGTTTGTCTCAATTCGCCAAGATTCATATGGAGCATGGCCAAATATAATTAAGTTTTCGGTTCCTTTTTATTACTATACGTATGTTTATTATTTAGAATAATCTAGATTGTTTATTACGAAAGTGGTACAATTATTTATTATTATATTATTATTAGATTTAATATAACTACCTAATGATTTTTTTTAATTTCTTTCATTCTGAGTCACACCAACAGATTACATTCGTATTTTATTTCATTCGAGAATTATATTCGAGCGTTTCCTTTAAATCAGAGTGCACAACATGGCAGGCTTAAAAAATAACATTCATAGCGCAAATAAACAAAGACAATCTTATTAACAGTTCAAGAGTTATTTCATTGTTCTTCCAAATTGATTTTTATTTGGGATAAAATTAAATATAAAGAATTAAGATTGAAATATCAATACACCTCATAATATCAAAAACGTAAAACAATCATTTTTTTAAACTTATTACACTAGCTTTATTTATAAAAACTTATTGAGTCCTTAAAGAAAACTTTAGTTAAAATATGTTTTGTCTCTTTTTTAGCAACAAAAATAAGTATGCGTAAAAGAGACAAAACATTAACTTAAGGACTTAACGAGTCTTTATGAATATTATCTTCTAATTTTGATTAAAAATTGGTGTAAGTATAGCTTATATTCAACTTACACCAATAAAGTTTTTACTACAAAACTATCAAACAAAGGTAGACTAGATGTCTTAGTCAAAAAAATCAAAAATCAAAAATTATTTATTTTTTCATTTACAAGGTATGTTAACATGGTTTAGTACTTAGTACCCGAACGAGACTAACCCTTCACTCGGTACCTAGAAAAACGCACGTCCATGCATGCGAGCATGCCCGCCATTCCCTGGACGAAGCAACAAAAAAGCTCAGGTCTTTGTGGACTATTGTTCTAAAATAATTACAATACTGCATTCAGTGTAAAGAGTATTTCTCCTGTTATGGTTTATTCATGAATAACTAACTAAATTACGTTTGGAAAGGATTTTTGAGTAGCAGATTTTATCGATCGATTGCTACGATATCGATTATTTTATTATGTATGCCAAGCACAGAGTAAGAGCTGATTTTATAATGATTACAATTAAGTATATTTTCTTTAGGGAAGTTACATTTAAAATTGATTTTTATCGAGCTTTTAGCGAATTTAGTGCTGCTATTTACATATTTATTAAATCTTCATGAATATACTTTATATATAAATACTTTTGTAAACGTTTCATCACGGATGCCTTACGGTGCTAGTGTACCCACTGTACCCAGCGAAGGGATTTTATTTCCACTGATAATAGTATTCTGAGTCTACATCGAATAAGTGGCCATCTTGTGGCGATGTTTATATATAGTCTTTCAAACAGATTTACAATTTGGTATAGTGAAATTGGGACCGACAGCTTAACGTGCTTACGATTCACTATTATAGTGTTTTAAGTCCACGGTCTTACCAACTCGCCCACCATGTACTATATTAAGTTGCACTCAAACGAAGATCATTTTACCGTTATTTCTCTGCGCATAGATTACGTACCTTAGCCATATGGAAGTGCAGTAAAAGGATCATCGACTTTTTTACTATTCTTAACGCCTTACTTTAACCGAGATTAACACAGCCTAAGGCCTGGTTGCTAGAAACTAACCGACATGAAATTGGCGTAGGTAGCGGTTAATATCATAAAAAATCGAAGTTTTGAGCGTAACAAAATAAAATTAAGATATCTAAAATAAATTTATTATAATAGTACAGTTTTGAATACTGAAGTAAATTATTTTTATGTCTTAAAAAACACATAAGGCAAATAAATTTAAGTAAATATTATAAAATAACAAATTCTATCTATGAACTTCTTATTATATTAGGCTGAATGGCTCATTTTCTTGGCCTTAATATAGATACATTTATGAGTAGATACGTTAATGCACTTGTGCACAAAATTCGATTTTGTGCAGTCTATATCCTCCACAAATAAGCACTTTCAGAGCATGAGAAGTGAAAAAGTATAAACTTATCTTATAAACTTCATTGATTTTGATGAGCGATTTAACTGCCACGCTTTCAGCAACTCAGCCATAATATTTGAGAATTTTTGTTAGTTAATCAGCACAAAGCCACTTGCAATAAAGTTGTAGTTAATAGTCATATAATACGTTAGGTGAGTACAGTTAATTTACAGACTCTATGCCCGTGTACTACGGTTCATTTTACGTCGTAAATAGTTACTATTATTTGTCTATTTCTAGTTTAAAGTTGTAATTAATTAGCATTATTAATAGCCATTCTAAAGTAGCCATTACAAGAGCTTTTGTTGCAGTTTTCGCACGTGCCACGATCTTATGACTCGTTCGCTTCAAGGTTTATGTGACATTGCTTTGAGTTTGACTTAAACAGTTATTCACTGGCATTTGATTCGGTATTTAGTCTCAAGGTAGAGCTGACAAAATGACAATAAAACATTGCACCAATAAACACTGATCAATCTGACATGATGCTATCATTGATTTATATACACAAGAGTTATGTTATCGGTACTTACAATATAAGTACCTATATTCCTCTATATATATATAATATATTGACAGCCTCCGTAGACTAGTGGTTGCACCTTTGGCGTTGTATCCGGAGGTCGTGGGTTCGATTCCCACCCATGGCAAAAGTATATTATTACGTTTTTCTGTACAGTTTGTCATGGTCTGGGTGTTTATAAAATATAATATGTATTATATCGTTGTTTCTGGTACACATAGTACAGCCTAGAGCTTAGTTTGTGACTTGAGCAATATGTGTAAATTGTCCTATTATTATATTATTATTATTATATAAAATTCTTACCGATTTTTTTTCAGTAAAAAAAATATTATTTGATTATTTTTTTTCTTCAGAATTGTTTTTCTGTTAAATTATTTTTAATTAATTAAAGAATCCAAGCATTTTCTTAAAATAATCTTTTTTAGTCCTATTTACTGTTAGCGTGGTAGCTGTTAAATTATCCGTTAAATATAAAACAGCTAAGTTTATATGATAAACTAGTTGCCAAAATGGACTGATATTTGACTTTTACCGTGTATTAATTAATTTTAGAGTATGTTTCATTTATAATATGTTATTATTAAAATACTTATTATTTATATTATTCTTAAATAACATTTAACCGACATGTTATATTAACATTCGGTTAGATACCAGCAATTAGGTATTGTGTGCCTAATACTGACTTATTGTTACTAACGTATTATATTAACATAGATATTTTATTCTAGTATAATAGGTATACAATAAACAATTTAAACACAAGTATGTATGTAAATTTTAAAACCCACATGTCTTTATTTATTGTTCATAAATAGTTATTTAAATCCAGTGAATGTTCGCTCTACATATTTATGTGGTTACTCAACTTTCAAAATAATGTGTATTACCTAAAGCTAATCGTCCGTCTGAGACCATAAATAATTGTCCCGCTATCAATAGACCTATAGACATTTAAGATAATAATATCATAAATGCTTTTAAATTACAGGTGCTCGCGAATTTGAGTTCGGCCAATTCCGAAATCGAATGAGCGTAACGAGGGCACGAAGATCGTAAATAAGTAATAATTCAGTCCTAGCGGCGAGTCCAGCGTTGCGAGGATCGGCTCCAGGCGCGGCCCGCGGACACTATTACCATACCAGATACGCAAGCACCGATACTTCTGTGCCAAACAAATTCTAACTCTAAGCTATTCCCTCAAGGCAGAAACTGATACTACAATAAACGCCTATAAATTGTACATTGAGACGATTCAGAGAAGTCGGTAGCCAACGTGCGTGGGTCTATCACAACTAGCTTCGATGTGGGTCAGAGATTTTGACGATGCGTAATCGATTCCAACCAATTTACTTAAATTAAAGCAACTTATAAAGCTAATAAACCAATCTCAATTATTTAGATACTTTATTAAGAACATATTTTTAAAAAGCTTTTTGTAGCAAACGTCATGACATAAGCTTTTAATTTGCGACATGTCGCTAGTGGTCTACATACATTGGTCCTCGCTCGCCTCACTTTCACGCGACGCGGACAGACGCGCCCATATTAATTGCTCTCGTTCTTCGCCGAAGCTTTATTTATTACTCTTGCTGGTGAATGTGAAAAGCTACCAATGGACATTAGTTTCAATTTTATCTTATCTAGTGGATCTGACGCGACATAGACGCGGCGACACATCTGACAAACATTCCGTTACAGGCCTACTCTCAACGTTGTAAGACCACGAATTCTTCGTGAGAAAATGTTCCCGAACGTTATTTTTCGTTGTACGTACGACATTACATATAGAAGTGTAAACAAAAAATCAATTATTAGCCAAACAAAGAGCGAGCGGTCGTGCGCCGATGTCGACTTTTTAGAGAAATAAACATCACGTGTTTGTTCAACGACCATCGCTATAACAAATATTTAATATTCGAAAATACTATTCTAATGGATGTCTTTGTAAGTGCTCGCCACTCGCGGCGTCCAACATTTTACCATATTTAATTAAGTTTGTTTTTATGAATAATAATAGTTTGTGGGGAGCTTTAATGAGCTGGCTATTGTCTCACGCACTCGTATCAGAATGGTGGCATTTCTGGGTCTTTTTCATTACAATAGGTTGTTCCTTGGGCAAGTGGTCAACCCTTCCCTCGTAGCTACTTGACCATAAGTAATTTAACTCCTTTCATGGCTTCGTCGGCTCAGGTGTCACTGGATTTATGTAAAACAGATTCTTTTCATTATTGTCAAAATTTATAATCGTGGTACCAATTCGTTTCATCTGCTAAAGAACGATAATGAGGGTCACGTTTTACATTTTTCTCATGCAAATAAATCCTTTTTACCCTACCGCCTTTTACAAATGTATGTACAAAAATTTTACTTATAAGTTATATAGCAGGTGCAGAAAACCATTAAGTTTATTTTATTGGAAAATTATATAGAAATTAGATAATACTGTTTTTAGTTGAATAAAATTTAACTTTTTGTGGAGAAACGTATTTCAAACTAAATTTATAAAGGTTAAGTAAATATTTATATAAGCCTAATATTAATGCTAATTAGTGTTATTTTACAAAAACCAAGATAATTGTTTTTATTTCCCTAAGTAGGTATTTTACTAGTCTACATCAATGAATTGTCAGTGTCTCGATAACGTCCATAATTATAATAACATATTTTAGAAAAACCGAAAAAGTCTTGAAAAATCTAATTCTTTCATATCGGAATGCATAATAAGAAAGTGTTATGTTCTGCTGCGAGCAAAAGAAGATGTAGAGATAGAGAAAACTGGCGTTTGGCGTGAAGATAAGAAAAGAAACAAGTAAAAATAATTTAATCACAGACTGTCATTCAAAGTATTCAAATTATTATTTATTAGGTAAAATGTGCCCATTATTAGGGATAATATGTACCTATAACATATCATAAATATATAAGTACTTACGTCACTATTTGTATATAAAATAATTAAAAAAAATATGTACCTACATATAACAAAAAAAAACTCATAAGTGGCAATGTTGTTGTTGTGGCTAATCAAAGTGGAAATTTTGGAACAGTTCCAAACGGTGTTCAATTTACAAAATGCATAGATTAAAAATTATAGTTTTATTTATATGTCAATTATTATTATTTGACATCAACGACGTCCGATATCGTTAAGATTGCTTCTTTTATTATCGCATTTTCATAAATAACTCATTAAGGCGGACGAGCGGGTACTCTCGGATCTCACGGTCAAACTCGCCATAAATCTGTTGTGACCGAAACGCGGAAAACTCATATCATAGGAGATTACGTAGCCGCCGCTAATACACCTCTTTTCATTTGAATAACGAAGCATTATACGAACATTGTCGTCCATTGTCCGCATCATCGTTTACGATTGATCACACAACAGTAGCATACCTGTCGACCGAGTCCGGTACTCGTCAAAACCGGGCAGCTGTCCACCCCTGGTCAGAGCATAGCGGTCAGTCCCGAGGGGATCGGTTCACACGCCTTGTCTACTGGGGTCACTCGGTGCACAATGGGATGTCCGGCACCCTTCCCTCGGTAAGGGTTAGGTGGAACAGGTTTCCGGAGCGGTGTCCTAGGAACACAAGCTCAGTGCGCGATCGGCGGCGGTGCTGTTTGGATGCGACACGGCTCGCTACTGCGAGGCCGACCGGTCGCCCCACACTGCGACCACTGGAGAAGGGTGACATGAACAACTCTTCTTCTTTGTCATGTCTACTGAAGGGTTGATAGCCGTTACCCGTATGAAGGGATTTAATAACTTAGGGGTTAAAAAATCGTTTTAAGAAACCTATTATAACAATTGAATTAAAGTCCTAATGAAACTTATTACGTCTTTGAAAATAATAATAGAGAAATATTTAAATAATTGTTTTGTTTAAACCAAAGTAATTATAAATATGTACAAACGTCATAAATAATAATATCAATAAAATGCTTTAACGAAGAACAATCTATATGTTCCTAAGTCGGAATTAATAGCGATAATACATCGTGAGAAAAGGTTTGTGGATGTTAGAATTAATTAAAATAATGGCCTAAGGAAACATAAAACTCGGAGTCCGCGGACGCAATTACAAGTCAAAATTTAACATAGACCAACGCGGAAATATGGGGCCGCTCGGCTACAACATTAAATAATAATAGGCAGTTTAGACCATTGAATTAATATAGTATCACATCGGTACACAAATTAATACCATTAAAAAAATCAAATAAAGAATACATAACTTATATTTCTAATTGGAATTTTATATTTGCACCAATATATTGGACAACGGAATATTTCTTAAAACTAAAAATAGGTTGTCTATATTATTAATACCTAATAAAACTAGATAATAATCATTAAATTAAGTAATTACCTAGATGAATATTGGCATCTAAAATTATATCTTCAAAAGCATTTCTAAATGTTTTCTTTCTTAAATTTCCAACATGATACGTAAGTAGGTACCTACTTTCTATTAAATAGAATCATAATTAGAGACTAAAAATTCCATTTTTTTAATTGCCCATGACGACTCTACTATATATATAAAAATAAAGATATAACGTAAGGTAAATCAGTGACGTTAAAAGTGACCCGGTTTTTATATAATAAATTAGCAATTTACTATGAGTAATAAAATTCGCATTTGTATGTGTAACAGTTTTACCGGAAACAAGTTGTCAGATACGTTATCACACGCATCCTGTCAGCTAGGTATTTGGCTCCAAGTCGGTTCTAGCTCAGAAGGAACATGACGACCTTGGAAGAATCATTTTAAGTGAATGAAGCTTATTAGCTTAATCGTGTAAATTTATTCGTTCCAAATATCAAGACATAATCTGTTAATGGTACCTATATTATATTACCATTACCAAATATTGTCTTGATAATTTAGACGAATAAATTTCAACGTATTTCTTTTCTTTTCATTTTCTTTTTTTTTACATATGCGTGATAATTAATGAGAATTTATATTATTTTTATTAAAATATTATTAAAACCAAATTAACTATGCATCTTCTTTTTTATTATTATTCTGTTCTGTTAGTATTATGCTATTTTTTAGCTTTTTCTATATTCCAGGGTAATTTTCTTATTTCATTCTCCTCTCTCTTTTGATTCATCAATAAAGTAATTATTTTGAAATGTTATATTATTGTTTTGTCATCTTTTTTTTTGATAATTTTAAATTTTTTTAATGGAATATTACTAAACTAATACATTTTTTTTTTTATTATTTAATTAGTAGAATATTTCATTTAAAATATGAACAAAATACTTAACTATTTAATAATAATTTTGATTTTGAGACGATGGGCGTAATGTGCCGAGGACGCTAGCGGCGTTACCACGCTGGATGGCAATGCTGATCCTCTGAACAAGGAATTCCTTGCTCAGAGGATCACCAGTACCAATCTTTAGTTTTTTTCCAATTTCATGGATAAATTTACTAGCTTCCTCTGACCAAGGACCCATCGTCTCAACAGAAAAAGCCAGAAATTGGTGAGAATTCAGGAGCTCAGCATACTTAGTGCGTTTTATTCGCGCTGCTTGTTCTGCTGCAAGCCCGGCACCTTTCGAACATAATGTAACATGACTACGACAAAGTGTGTCTACGCATGTGGCATCCCAGACCAAAGCGCGCCCACATTTATATGGTATAATGGTCATTCCGTCTGGTCTTTTGCCATCGTTTCTTTGTAGACCTACCGGTTCTAGAACAGACGGAATGTTTGCTTTTGATAATTAATTTTTGCTTGTAGCTCGTATAACACAATATAAATAAATTAAAAAAAAGCTCTCCTCAGTCTTTCTCTATCGCTTAAAGTCGTCCCAAAGTGTTATAAAATAAAATTTATAAATTTTTTCGCGTTGTTAAAATTTTATTATAACTATAAAAATGTTTTAATTTCGAGAACTTCTAGGCATTTAAATAAATCTAGAAACATCGCTATCAATTATGTCTAAAATAAACTGACAAGTATCAATGTTACCATTTCTTGAGGTTTTCACATCGTTGGTTGCCGCTATCGGAGTAATTAGATTATTTGCCACATTTTCCCATTAAAAAATAAGAGATTTTCCTACTGGAAAGGGACAAGAAGCTTTTACAGTAAGGGCAACGTATTCAATATTAATTTTGTTATCTACCTTACTGCTTATTGTATTATTACAACAGGAGGAATTTACAAAACCGTTATCTACTTAAGTAAAAATTGCTGTTTTTAACAGTTTTGGCAAATAAAAATTTTATAAAACCAACTTTCAAAATTATGAGCATTATTTTACCATAAAAAAGTTTAAACAACGTATTATAAAATAAAAAACCTTGCTCTTTTCGTTACATAGATATACTAGGAAGATACATGTTTTTTTTTAAAGATCAAATATGTCCCTAGTTTTGCTCTCAGCAGGTAATGCTCGCTGCATGGTCCCTTTAAATCTGGACTTATTCGGCGAATAAATTAACTTAAAGAAATTTTTCATACATTATCACATTATCACACCAAAAGAAAAATAATACATACATATTATCATATCTGGGCTATAAAGGTGAAAAAACCCCGGTTTATGTGTCCGAACATCTCTCCCCATACTATAAAGCCTTGCATGCTGAAGTTCGTAGGGCAGCACGAGATAGGGGTTATAAATATGTCTGGATTAGGAATGGTAACATTTTGGTAAGAAAAAGCGATGCATCAAAAATTAAGACAATTAGAAGTTATAATGATTTGAGCGTTCTGGATGATGTAGACCAATGACATAAGGTGCAATCACACAATCTCTATTGTAAAAATAAATTAAATATATTGCCACTTTGTGAATATTCTTCCTTAAAGCAAATTAATGGACCTTCTGCTCATATGTTCACTTGTAGCGCCTCGCGCAAAGTATCTGGTAAAGTACCAAACAATGTGTCCCCGCTGACAATGTATTACCAAAACTTCCGAGGCTTGCGGACGAAGTTGACTGAATTGCATCTCTCCTCTTTAAGAAGTTCCTATGACGTTATAGCTGGAACCGAAACTTGGCTAAACGAATCTATTGGTGATGCCGAACTACTAGACTCTAGATACAAAATTTATCGCCGTGATAGATGCTCATCTTCATCAACTAAAAAGGATGGGGGCGGCGTTATGATAGGCATACTGAATACGCTAATGTCTACGAGATTACATCAGCATGAGAGTACATCGGAAGACTTGTGGGTATCACTAAGGATACCAGATGGCAATAAATGGAAGCGTATTAACATTTGTGTAGTATACTTACCACCCCCAGTTACTTTAGATGGACTGGACACGTTTCTTGAAGCAGCTACAAAGATGTTGGATTCTTCAGCAGACGATACTATAATTTTAGGAGACTTTAATTTGCCTTTCTTGGATTGGTCAGTTGACAGGGACTGTCTTTCAGACTATCTTACACCTTCCAATTATCGTGGCGACATTTGCTATAGCTTTATTGATTTTTTATCCCACAATAACCTCCATCAATACAATAATGTCAAAAATGTAAATTTAAGAACTCTGGACCTCGTTCTTGCTGTGGGAGCTAGAGTGTCTGTGGTGGAAAATGTAGATCCTTTATCAGTGTTGGACATTAACCATCCGGCTCTCGAAATTTCATTTTCTTATATAAACAGGACTGTATTGAGACCCAGACGTTTTGGCACTCACAATTTTCGTAGGGCCGACTATAGCTGTGTAAATGCGGCATTAAGTGAGGTCGACTGGTATGGCCTGCTGGGGAGTTGCTCTAATGTCGATGATATGGTAGCTGCCTATTACGATCTATTGCGGTCCATCATTGATAATACAATACCCCTGTCTAATTCTCGTAAAAATCGCTTTCCACCGTGGTTCTCAGTGCCCCTTATAAAACTGCTTTCAGAAAAGGAAAAAGTAAGAAATCGTTTTAAAAAATATAATAACCCTCGAGATCGTCTTGAATTCAAACTCTTGGGTAGACGGGCCACAGTTTTACAGCGAAAATGTTACAGACTATACCTTATAGAGATCCAACATAGTTTAACTACTAATCCCAAAAAATTCTGGACTTTTATCAAAAGCAAAAATAAGGGCAAAAATCAGTCTTCATTTCCATCCGAGATGAAATGTAATGACGAGGTAGCGAGTAGTGGCATCGATATTTGTAATTTATTTGTCACTCAGTTTTCGTCTATCTTTTCATCTCAACGTACCGCAAGGAAACCGGAGGAAAATAAACTTAATTTAACACAAAACACAACTTCTGTACAGATCAACGAAATAGAGGTTCTTCGCTGTATACGCAAATTGGATGTTAACAAGGGTGCTGGTCCCGATGGTATACCACCGGTATTTGTGAAAAATGCTGCTAACAGTTTGGTCTTACCTCTTATGATCATATTCAATGCGTCGTTGAATACGGGGGTCTTTCCTGCATACTGGAAGCATGCCAATGTGATACCAATTTTCAAGAAAGGGGATCCCTCACATTGTAAAAACTACAGACCGATTTCTCTGCTTTCTATCTTCCCGAAAATATTGGAATCACTGGTGCGACCCTATATTGAAAGAGGTTTGAGTGTTATTCTATCACCTCATCAATACGGTTTCACCAAAAAAAGATCCACAACCAGCAACCTACTGTACTATACCTCATATGTGACAGAGGTGCTGGACGACCGAGGTCAGGTCGATACTATCTACACAGACTTCTCCAGCGCGTTTGACATGGTGGATCATGAATTTTTGCTCATAAAGCTGTATAATCTTGGTGTGGGAGGTAATTTGTTATCTTGGTTTTGGTCATATCTTAGAGGTAGAACACATAGCGTCGTCGCAAGTGGTTATAAGTCTACCTCTTTCTATTTATCCGACTCTGGAGTCCCACAAGGTTCAATTTTGGGTCCTTGTCTTTTTAATGTGTTCATTAACGATATCACGGGCGTACTTCGGCACAGTTCATATGCACTTTTTGCCGACGATCTTAAAATTTTCAGACGCATTGATTGTCCATTTGACGTAAAACTGTTACAAGAAGACCTCAATGCAGTAAGTGCTTGGTGTAAAAGAAACAATATGATTTTAAACCCAAGTAAATGTACATATAAGAAACTTACCAAAAATAAAATCAATATTGTGCCATCAGCCTATAACATATCTAACTGCATCCTGCCGGAGGTTAGTTCTCTGCGTGATTTGGGCGTATGTATTGATGCTAGGTTGTCATATGTCGAACACATCGACGGCATAGTATCAAAGGCATTCAAAATGTGTGGTTTTGTTAAACGTTCTTGCAGGGAATTCCATTCCATCGACTCTTTGATCACTTTATTTAATTCCTTTATTCGCAGTAACGTCGAGTATTCGTCAGTAGTTTGGAACCCTGGCTATCAGAATCACATAGGTCGACTGGAGAAAGTCCAACGACGTTTTACTAAATTTCTAGCTTTCAAGGACAAGACGTGTCCATATCGTTGTGACTATTCCGGTCGACTTTCTCATTTTGGTATGTCCAGCTTGGAGTCTCGTAGACGCGTTGCAGATCTAGTGGTTCTATATAAACTAATTAATGGTTACATCGACTCCCCGGACCTTCTTTCGAGAGTATTTCTCTCAGTCCCTAGGAGTAACGCTAGGCTTCATACTAGAGACATTTTTCACGTGCCACCTTCGCGAACTAACATTGGCAGTAATGCTGCACTTAACCGAATAATGAAGTCTTATAATCAGGTATTCCAAAGCGACCATACCATGGATATTTTTAGCGACTCCCTCGTTTCGTTTAAAAAAAAACTCCAAGTGTGTTTTGGGACTTGAAAGAGTGCTTGTGTTTTGTTTTGTACCGGTTTACATCTATATGTTATAATTAACTACTTATTATAGGCATAATGTGTAATTGATATATAATTTAATAATGTTGTGTACAAATTTGATAATTAATATTCTTTTTATCATTAGTAGCATCTAATCAGTAGGTAGGTAAATTTTAATTAATAAATATTAATAGGAATTATATGTATAAATTTGATTAATATTATAGTTGTGAAATAATAGTGAATAATGTTTAAGTTAACAGTCTCTAATGTGGTAGGCAATGTTAATATAATTGTTGAATTAACTAATAATTTGTGTATAAAAAAATTATGAATCACCATTGTGTAAAATCTTAGTCAAACTTATAAGCAAATAGAATCATAATATATAAAATAGATTATAAATAATATGTATAATAAATGAATATAGGTATAGTAATGAATTATATAATTATTTAAGTATTAAAATACAGATTTAATGATTTTTATAATGTTAGTGCTTCTCTGTAAATACCATATTTATATAAACAATTAAAAAAATATTTATAAATAAGTTAATATGTAAATATGATGTAGATTAGCCTATATAAATAAATAAATAAATAAATATCTCGTCGTGATGTTTAGATAGATTTAATATACCCATCTATATACAGCTTCACAAGCTAGTATCACCAGGTATAGTGAAACTGGGACCGACAGCTTAACGTGCTCTCCGTGGTGCAAACAAATATACATATTTTTTTAGATTAAAAACTCATTGGTACACACCGGGGTTTGAACCAGGGACCTAAGTGTTTCTAAGTCTAAGGTCTAACCAACTTGGCCACCACGTATATATAAAAAAACTCGTATATGGAAAAAATAATACTTTTAAATATTATTATTAAATACAACACATATACCTAGTTATTACAAGTGATACCATGTTATCGTCAATAAATATAAAACCATAAAAGTTCGTTTTATTAGAAAAGTTTGACATCTCTATGTAGAGATATCAAACTTTAACGACTTGAATTTTAGAGCGGGCTCGAGAGTTAAATCTTGAATTAAAAGTTTTTTAGCCAAACAAAATATAGCGTATAAATTGCTTTGCTTAGCTTAAGCGCCCACTCGCGCACGTTCCATGGACGACCTAGCTTACAAGATGAATTGCTATAGATAAGTATAATGTACTTTTTGTGCTCTCAAAGCGTTAACTGGCGAACCAATCGTTAATGGATTGTTTGCCAAATACTATTCTCCTATTACTATTAGCAAATGTTCTAATTAGAACGTCTGTTAGATTCCGATAATGTCATTTAAACGTCCGATTATAATCAATCATGTAAGATTCTCACTTGAAATTTAATTGTATAACCCAAAATATGATTAATAATTCACATGGCGAAATATTTCTTTGAGACTTCCCTCTTAAATATGTCTGAAACATTTAAGATGCTGATAGTTTTTAAGCTTTGGTACACATTTTATTTTAATTACAAAACAATTTGAACTAACTACTCGACGGCCTCCGTAGACTAATGGTTGCGCCTTTGGCGTTGTATCTGGAGGTCGTGGGTTCGATGAGAGGGACCCATGGCAAAAAAATATTACCTAGTACGTTTTTCTGTACAGTTTGTCATGGTTTGGGTATATATATAATATAATATAATATATTATATCGTTGTTTCTGGTACACATAGTACAAGCCTAGAGTTTAGTTTGTGACCAGAGCAATATGTGTAAATTGTGCTACCTGATATCATTATTATTACTTATCTTTTCCCGCCTCAAAAACGACTTTAATTTGCGAGCGGTCTCAAAGTCTGATAAACATTCAAATAAACGAGATAAAAATCCTTTACATGCCGGAAATATTTATTATGTTTTTTCAATATAAAAAAATACTAAGAACCGTTTATATAATTCTATAAAGCAATGACAAAGAAAAGGCATGTAGCCAACAATGTTGCAGTACCTAAGATAAACGACTAAGTTATTGACTGATATAGTACAAGTGCCTTGTCAGCTGTTTTATCAATTGACCAGCGCTAACTATTTCCACGACACAATTCCATTGTACGTATTCATAAATTTAAAGCCTTCGAGGCAATATCGACTCCAAATAGGCCCATTAAATACCAATCATGTCGTAAACACCAATGGAATGTATTGTTTTTGTTAGTTTTACAAATTATATATATTCATTAATTAAAATAGTGGGTAATTAATTTAACCAAATATGTTCTTGATGTTTTAAAACAAAATAAAATTACTGTTAACATGGCTTTAGCTTGTATATACTATATGAAAAAATATGAAAAACGAGCTTTAATTAAAAACAATGTGAACGCAAGGACAGATGTTAGCTATGAGACAACGTTCTTAGCTATCCATGGATTCTCCATTCTGGTCGTCGGAACCTTTATGGAATGCGTTTAGAAGAAGGGCGGCGCTGGCTGGTGGATCGTATAGTATTTGGTTGGTAGAAAGAGTACTAATAGCAGTGAAGGGAATTTCGGATATTATAAAATGCCTTTAATCCTACTTCGCAGTCTTAAGCCCGGCAATAACTAAAGTTCACTCCCCTGCCTCAACCAGCTTTAACCAAGCACATAACCTGCACATCGACAAGAAACCAGTGCAAAGAGTTTTTTTTATTTTTCGGTGAATAATCCCCCGAAAACCGGTAAACAGACTTAAACCGAAACATGACATGACTAGGTTGACGGTTTTTTCATCTGTATGGGCGGTGGTAACGAGAACGGACGGTCGGCCTAGCGAAGTTATAGATTCCACCCACCTATTTCTCATAAAATTACATTCTACCTTCATTGAAGATGGTAAATCTCTACCTAGAGATATATTCCACAAAAGGTCTCGGTTAAAGTTATGTTAAAGCGGTACAATCGAGCCCTACAAATCTTCAAATGTTATAAAATACTTTACAGAATACCATTCGTTTTTAAAGTTACGTTATCGCAATTTAAGATACGAAATTTTTCAGTACTTCCCAACTAATCTTGCGCTGCGACTGTCCCGTATACGTCTGTGGCAACGACATAAACAAATTGTGCAATTTTAAGCATTCCTTTTTACTCAGACGTAATATGTATGGTACCGTTACAGACAATCTTTAGCGATGTAAAAAAAGCTTTTTCGACTTGTAACCCTGTACTTATTTTTTAAACTTGCAATAACATTATTACCTATATTTATAATCATTTATGTTCATATAAAAGTGAACAGTTAAACTATTGCCAGGAGCCGGATTGCATATTACAGAGTATTCACTCACTCGAAATATTCTACTCGGACGAAGATTTTTTACAGGGAAACGATAACTGCCATCGTTAAAGTCCCACGCATGATTATCAGTCACAACAGCGGACGAATCTATAATTCCAAAAACATAAAAAGGAAAATAATCATAACCATAAATAATTAGGAATTGACCGTAGAATGAACGCCAGAAATCGCTCATCCGTGAAGAATTACAAAGTGGCCGTAATTAGAAAGTGCATGGCTATCAGTCGAAAACGCACTGCGCCTGCGCCACCCTTGACAAATGACATTCGCATGTTGCAGGTTGGCAACGCACGCGCAATCATTTTGCCCAACAACCGTAAGCATTCGAGTGCTTTCGCGTACCAAATACAACAATAATTGGAGGGTTCGATTTATCACATTGGTTTCTGAGAACCGCCAGAACACTACTCTTGTGTAATGCTCGAGCTTGAGTCGTGATGGACAAACATATTACGTTGCCAAAAACGACTTAAGTATGGATAATTATAATTTTCTCGAAATTTTGCATTAAAATCGATTACGTTTTATTTTATTAAATTATTATGTTGTTACATACCCACTGAAAATGTATTTATTATAAAAATCTTTTAGACCCTGAAATATGTGATACGATATAAGAGATAGGATTAGCTAAAACTACTTTAACAAACCCTGCATTATGTTACAATCAAAATATTAATGATATTTGTATGCCATGTCGATCAAAAAAAGACAGGATTTTCTGAAGCTTTGCCGTGATAGGGAAATATACAATGCGACTTTGCATCAGGGTAGTACAGGCGTAAGGAACTCTTGAGACAATAAAATATATATAATTAGATAATATAGCATCACAAATTGTATATAAACTAATCTTACATATTTTGATCTAAACCCTAAACAAAACTTCACAAACAATCACTTCTCACAACAAAAACTCAAAGCTGCCACCAACCGACAGAGCTTTTACAACATCGTGAAAGTTTCCGACTGAAATCATACAGCACACAAGTGAAATAATTCTTGACAAGCACACCCAGCAAGCCGATGCGGCCGGGTCCACACGTGAGCTGACCAGGCCACGTATCGAGACATTGGAGAAAGTAGAGATCGAGATAAGCTGCCAGACCGATTAAATTTATGCGCTCTTTGTTTCTTTTCATCGATTTATCAAAAATATCATAGGACTTCGTATAGACTAACGCGTATGTGACCCATAAAATATCAATAGGTCTTTTGTCCGTGATATGTAAGGTTAGTTATGGACTTCGTACCAGTTTAAACTCTAACGCTAAGGAATAGGGTACGAAAAAGCTCCTTTCCGTATGTTTCATATAAATATTTATTGTAAAGGTGTTATTACTACTAGTAGAAATATATTCAAGTAAGTACTATTATTATTTATTATATGACATCTATATGAAGAGTACATAACGACGATTCGCAATAAATAGTAAACAGAAAATCGTGCAATGAATTATTTATCTCAAAATTATATTCTTCCAAATAAAAAACTATTTTTCTACTGTCAACGAAGCGGAAGAGATGTTAAGCTATCACTCGTGTCTTGTAACGGATGTACGTAAAGCTAATTATGAAATACAAACGTCGCTGCGTAGACGTCTCAATCTGGGTGCCAGATCTGTGAGGAGATCAGATCTGACCCGCGTGCATAGATGAGCAGCAATTAGCCCGAGTCCCGTTAGGCGGGCGCAGGGCGGACACTATCATTACGGCGCGAGGAGCTCGCTATAACGAGATAACCAAGTAAAATAATAATAAAAACTGTAATACATTGAGTGCTGTAAATTGCTTGTTTTGTTCACATAGGCCGCGGGCGGGTCAATTTGGCCCTTATCGAGAAAATAACCGACGAAAGCGCGGTCGTGCTATTAAGTGAGTGGAGAAAAAATTAATTGTTCGTGATTATGGATTGTTGATAATTGATTGTTGGCGCTGGCAGGATGTCTCGTCGCCATCATCACTTCTAGCGAAATTGGTTTTGCTGCTACTAGTTCTCGCTAATAGTAACCGTTCGCCGGCCATTATCTTTCACGCCGCCCTAACCTCATAGGATGCTGCCTTAACCCTGTAATAATAGTCCATTTCGATCCATGTTATATTTTATTTTTATTCTATGGCTTTATTCCCGCTTGGTACTTTGATTTTTAAGCCAGTAGAAATTGTTTAATTATATTTGAATTTTTTGACTCTCCTATATATATACGAGATATTTAATAGATTTTGTAAATACAGCGATCTAAAGTCGATTCAGTTATCAGTATATTCTAAGTGATCAGTTTTTAAAAGTTTGCACCATAGAATAGTTGTAATTAATTAGAAAACTAAATATTTCCAAATTTATTAAGGTATATACCTTAATAAATTTGGAACTACCCTAACTATCAAAGAGCACGATTTTCCGACGGTCCCAATTTCACTACCACCTTCGTGTTAATAAAACAACCCTCCAGCCTCTGTTTCATAAGCGCAGCGGATATATTTTCTAGGATCGTGGTCCTAAAGCTCCAACAAGAATGTGCTTAAGGACCGCTAATGCTAGTGTCTCAAGTTTCTTATTACGTGTAATTTATAAGTATGATTTTATTGTTTTTTTCTTCCCAGGAAGCAGACGGTAGGTAGCCCACGCAATCCGTCATACACACAGGGAACATATTTGTACCCGTACTCGTGTAATAATTTAGCGCGCAGAGGCACAGCAGTAAATCACTACATCTGACAGGGCTGATAAATTGTCCCGATCCGACTAGTGAATATTACAGCTATCCTTATAAGAGTCTTCTGTTCTATGCATTATTTATACATTTACGTAGTTTAGTGATGAAAATGCGTAACTTTACACCTGCAAAATAATATCACACGCCTCGGTGTGAAGAATCGTGATCTTTTTATGACAACTCCTACTTCTACATAATATGATATATGGAATAAATAAACATGAGACTTTATATGAAGTGTCATTTTTTTTTCATATTTTATTTAATATGACTTTTGAAATGTTGACATTAAAAGATCGAGCTTACCATTTTAAACCTCTATTTCTTATTTGTTAATTAACTGTAAAGTCTATTTAGCATATAAATTATTGTAATTAGTAAACAACATTGTAAAAGTAATAATAAAATTATAAGTTTTAAGGATTATCGGCAGTCCGCTGCAGGCAATTACAAACTACATAGTAAGGAAGAAATGAACATAGCTTTTTATTATTGACAGAAATCACTAAGTTTAATTCAAAGTTAACAGTGCTATGAATTCGTAAGTAACTTCCTAACGGCCCGAGTGGACCTACAGTATTCCACACAGTACGGTTATGACAATGTAATCGACTGTCGCATTGTTAATTGCGTACGTCCAATGAATTTAAAAACGCATGGCATTTAAATGTCAACTCGACCGCCATCTTGTAGATGTGGGAGCACTATCACCTTGAGTGCGACTTAAATCTGACAACTTCGAATGTCACTCTCGTTTGGACTAATTATATTTTTTTTAATGTAGTGCAAATATTTTATGTTTGCTGTAATGTCTAGCTTGTTTTGAAACAGCTACATATACATTGCGATGTTAAATTTGAATAATTATTGGGTAATCGTATGTGGTAATTTGTATTAATCGTCATTATGAGTGCTTTAATTTAGTTCTTCGTAAATATTAAATTAATTTAATTGATTTTCTAATTTAGTGTTGATGGTCGACTGGTTTGGTTTAGTTGGAATTAGAAAAGATTATAGGAATTGTGTGACCATTATATGTAGACTATTATTTGTATTTGAGCACTCTGTAGCCCTAGTGTGAGTTTTTTTAACATTTACTTTCGCGTGAACTTTACTACTGCGTTAACATTTTGACCAATCACACGCTCGCATTTTTATTTCTCAAAATTTCCGCTTGGAGCACTGAACTATTTCCCATACAAATTTCAGTTAACTCAAACGCAAAGTAATAGTTGAAAACTCATACTAGGGGTACTGGAAGGCCCTAGCGTTGGGTTAATTTAAAAATATTTTTTGAATTTATTCTTGACATTTGGAGAAAAGTGCCAAATTTTTAAAATTGTATGTATTTCATTTTTTTTTTAATTAACCCAATGGCATTGCAAGATGGGAATGGGACCTACCAAAAAATTTCATCTAAAACGTTTATTTTAAAGCTATTATTTATTATTTATCAGTTATGCATGACACAAACAGACAAAAGTTTGATATAGATCTAGAATTTAAGCGTAGTCTGTTAATACTGACTGCCCTAAGTCATTATTAACAGAGGATTCTAAAGTAGCTGCTGCGATGCCCCCTGGTGAGCAGATAGGGAATCGAGAGCGGCAAGCGAGGTTAGCGCGTGAAAGAGGCAGAGACTTATATTTATGGAGACGAACTAATAATTATTTTATTAACTTGCAGACAATTAACAAAAATACTTTCACGAAATAAATAAGAACTTGCTTAACTGATTTGTACAAAAATAATCAGAAAAATAATTTATTATTAAACTACATATTTTTACTGCCTTTTTACGCTAAAGTTACATTAAATTAAATTAACTGCGGTAACTGTGGCTTCTAAAACGTTCTTACTTTAAAATGTTGGTTTAATAGATATTCAAAAATAAATATGTTACAAATTTCGAAAAATGTCAAGTGAACCAGGCAAGAGTTTAACTTTTTAAAGGCTTTTTCTGTAAAATAGTCACTTAGAAGAAAAAGGTGTTGGCATTTTTTTTTCATAATTTTTTTATTAAATATAAGACTAGAATTAGATTGTTTTGAAATTTATTAAGTACATCAATCATTTAAATACTCTTTTCCTCTTAATCAGAAAAACTTTATTAAGCAGTTTAGTCAAAATATATGTTTTATCTCTTTCTTGTCAAAGATGATTTTCATGTTTAAGATAGAGACGAAACATCAACTATATTTGATGATTTTAAGAAATTTATTGATATAAATAATTGATATAATAATTTCCAAAACTAATATAATCTAGTAATATATCCTCGTTTGGTGACGGGTTACCCTTTGAGAAGAGAATACTTTATTCTAAGGATCAGCCTAGCCATACAACGGAGAAATGCAGCAAGCGTCTTCGGAATATCGCGCCCTAACATTCGCCATCTCATTTAAATATGAATTATAATTGTTTTGTTCAATAATTAATTAAACATATAATCCAGTAATAAAGTTGACGGTCTGGTACATATAGGTCTATGAAGGTATAAGCAGCAAGCGGTCAGCAGTCATCCCTGCGCCCACGCTCTGCCATAACACCGATCACATTGGAAAGCGACGTTGCTTGTTATAAATACTCTGACTAATCTCCGAGCCAGATCTTTATCTTCCGAGCCATGTTTAAACTCCATTATTAGTCGCATTAATAGAAATATTTAAAGCTTAGGATCTTTACTATCAATTCAAAGCTTCATTCTATCAATTATTTACCCAATTTGTTTTATTTTATACACTGTACCTCGCGTTCAATTTAAAAGAAATCGGATCAAAAATTCAGCCCATATTATCTACTTGCTGATAATAAAGCATGGAGCATTACCTCTATTAGTGTTTTTTATTATTAAATCGGTTCAGTAATTTTTGAGTTTATTTGAAATAAACCAAACAATCAAATCTTTTTATATAAAAAAAAATCTTCTGTGGGTTCAATGAGCAGTTTGCAATTTTACCTATTTATCTATTATACCTACCAAGTATACTTAAAAGCTATATCTACTAAGTATTATTAAAAAAATATAAATTATAGTAGGATTTGTTTTTGTAATAGGTATATTTAAGTTTTTTATTTGTTTATACTCTATTTAAATTTTTAGTTTTTTTGTTTTAAGTTACAATCATAAATGTCGGAAAAAAACATCACAATTATCTTAAAATGAAATATTACATTACACAAACATAAAAAAAAATGTTTTGTTTCATATTAATATTTCTTATAGAGACTATAATACCTACTCACAGCGCTTAAAAAGTTTGAACTAATCCGTATTCTAAAGTGTTTTGTCACTTTTGTGCCATGTCAATGTAATAAGCAAAAAATAGAAGCAACTTATTTCTGAATAAAGAAGTTCCGATAAGTTTTTTTTTGCTTTTATAAATAATTTATCCTTTAGTATAAGAAATGTAAAAGTTAAGATATTTGGATGTCAGAATGATGTATACATTCTCGTTAATAAGAAAGAAAACATAATTAAATTTATCAATAGTATCGCGTTTTATTTTAATTGAAAGCAAACAAAAGTTAGACACTAACTCCGGAAGCGATCAACTTTACGCACACTGATTAATCAATCATAAACGCTATCGTAAAATAGTAATAGTCTAATGAAAGGCGGCGGGCAACGAACCAGCCGAAAGCCAACGCCGGCCGACATCGCCCAATGTGTTGTTATAAAATTTATAGAGCCTCAATTTTGGTAGCTAATTAAGAAAATGTGGCATCGCTAGAGAGCAGACGCGGACTGAGGGCCGTGAGAGAGTGATAAAAACCTCCGATGACGAAATTTTTTACTTAATTTTATGTTTATAATGGATGTTGATGAATTTATTTATTTATTTGACATTTTATTGCCTAGAGGTAGTAGAATTAGAGATCTAGCAACGTTTAAACATTTATAAACTTAAAAAAATATTTAGGTATTAGCTGTTTTATCTAGATTATTGAACGCCTAAGATCGATATTATTCGATATTTGCCAGCTATACTTATTTATCATTCATTGACTTTTTTGTACCTTATTAGCCGGTATTTATTATTTTGTTTCAATATATTTTAAGTATTTTTGTTGTGCACATTATTTTGATGGGATATAAATAAATATTTAGCTACAATAATGTTGTACCCAAGTATCTATCGATCAAATGATATGGCAGGCGTGGAGGCGCAGTTTGCCGCGTACCGCCGACGTATAGCGATCGCTCCGACCCCAAACGAATTCGTCGTTAATTTATCGACTCATTTATTACAACAGCTACCATGACACGAATGAATTGCGAGCGAGATACCTACAGAACCTACGCCGCACACTTTGGTCACGCAATTATACCGGCATGGCGGCAGTCGCGAATCATAAGCCGAGCTTGATCTTTCGATTTCTATTAACCGAATACTAATTTGCATATAATCGACGCCCGCAGCGAACTATTTAGACTATCGCACATACTCACTCACTCACTCACTCACGTTTACTTAAAACCTTTTCTCTTCACGATCGCTATTAATCAAAGGTTCTCTCCGAAACACAATTTGCAATCGAATCGAATGGAATAAATTTCTTTAATGAGCCGTCTAAGCGATCCATTCAGCGGTTTGTAATAACCGAATCACGTTCGTTTTTTAACCGTCAGACGGCCGGACAACGGTGACGAATGGCGACACACACGGAACGCCATCCGATACACAGATAGTACTTGAGAGTTGCGCAAAATTAACGCGAAGGGCGGAGCGCTCGCCAATGTAATAGCCGGCATCGGCTCAGACTCGAGTACCTACTCACTCACACGCATGTTTTGTATACAGTTATTTTTATATTTTTAAATAAAACTATGCGCGTTAAACATATTAATTATAAATAAACATGAATCTATCACATTCATAGATAAATAATATAAATATAATCACTTACGGTGGTTCCCAATAATCAATTTATAATATCTTCTCGAATATAAACTATATGTACTTCAGTATAAATTTTAATATTTACCATGGTTACTATCCGTTTAAAAATATATATACGGATCGATTACTAAGGACAACCTTTAGTAGTACATTTATCTGCAAGTCTCTAAAAAACATTCAATTAATTATATGACTGTGGTTTGAAACAGAGACCACTATAGTGATATAATACAATGTTCAATCGCGAGACGATCGTCGCACGTCCGGGCTGCGAGCGAACACAACGGGGCACGTCCATATACCCTCGGGAGCTATTTTATGAGAGCTAATTAAGCTTCTTGTCCGGGCGTACTCTCGATCCTGGAACTAATTATTAGCTCGCTGTGAACTTTTTATCTGCCGCCCACGAACAATGGGAACGTGACTGCGCTCGCCATGTTGCGGCCGCGTTACCGCCGCGTCTCATCTTCGGGTCCCGAAACGATATGCCCAACAAAAACCTTGCGGTTTGTTTATTTTTCGTACACTTTAACGAAATTCCAACCGACACCGCAGGTATATTCCGACGTCCGCTTCGGTGTTTGCGTTATCTTAATAAATTGGAGCATGCGTTATATTATTACGGCCGCGCAACGGACTGGAGGTAATTTAGAAGTATACGTTACGACGATTCGCTAAATGTATCGTAATTACAGGGCGGGGAGCGTATCAGTCGGCTCGGACCGCGGTTAACGCATGTCCCTTCCAGTTGCTTTCGCGAGGGAACTGTCATTTTTATGAAGGCGTAAATTGGGTTCTGATATGGCGCAATTTTTGTCAGTTTTAACCGCGGCGGTCCATAAACAGAAATCGGCGGCGCGCACGCTGAACATGACGATATTGATCGACTGACGTAAGCGCCGAGACGCACTTAGCGGGGATAATATACGAAGCAATAAACGTCTTATCCACGGGTTCAAATAACAAGTGTGAGTAAAGCATTTATGGTAGTTCGTACTGAATGACTATAAATTGTAAAGATTAAGGTCAATAACGCTGCAGATATGATAGTATGGCAGAGTGCGGCGCGAACGATAGCCGTTTCAATTTGCACACATTCTGTACTGAGCCTGTCGTAAGGGAACTATCAATATTATATTTAACAGCCTATGTTAGATTTCCCTTTAATATTTCTCACTAGAAAGTGACTTGATTATTTTATTTCTTGTTATCCATAAGCCTTAGCAGGTGAATAATAACATTTCATAAATATGACGACTTATATATACTTAGATTTACTTTTATATACTTAGATTGGGCATTATTTGGAATCATTTATATACAATTTATTTCACTCTTTAGACAACTATATTTATTATAATTTATGTAATCAGTTTAAATCAAAATATTTCTTTAATATAATTACCTAGATTTTGCATCTGTATAGTTAACGTTAAGATATATTATCGATGTTTACATCAATAAAGTTTGTTCTATCCGTTCAATGTGTACAGGGTGAATTTAAAAGGATGTACTTAGGGCTAATATGAGGTTCTGCTGATCAATCCGAGTAACTTTTCCCATTGGACTATGTATCGCAAATGAAAAAAAAATTGCTTTCTCCATACAAACTAGTAATCTTAAAACGAACAATTTGTATGCGGAAGCCAAAACTTTTTTTCATTTGCGACACATGGTTCCATGGGAAAAGTTGTTCAATTTAATCAGCAGAACCTCATATTAGCCCAAACTACTTCCTTTTAAATTAACCCTGTATAATACGTATAAAAATACGTGGTGGCCGAGTTAGTTAGACCTAAGAGTTTTTTAAGTCTAAAAAACTCTTAGGTCTAACTAGTTCATACCCCGGTATTTACCAATGAGCTTTTTTTAATCTAAAAATGATTGTACATTTGTTTAACAACACCACTATAGTGCCTCGGAGAGCACGTTAAGCTGTCGGTCCCAGTTTCACGATACTAACTTGTGAAACTGCTTATAGATGGGTTATTGTGTCTATCCAAACATCGCAACGAGCTAGCCACTTGTTCGGTGTAGACTCATACCACCGGCTACGACAAGGTGGGATTAAAAATCCCTCTGCTGGGTACCCTGAGGCCATCTAGGCGTTCTCGGGCCCTGTAAGGCACCCGTGATAAATATATATAAATAATAATTAAATATTTTTTTACAAAATAAGCACTAAACTAAAACAAATAATTATAGTATATCTCTGCATAGCAATCTAAAGGCAAACGTACTACATGGTGGTCAACCCAACAAGGCCTATGACTTTTTTTCAATGATATAAAGCCCTGGACAAGATCTGCAAATTCAACAGAACACTAATAAGGCTACTGGCAGGTTTTTCTTAGGATATACAACCTATAACCATCCAATACACACATTTACATCGGCTCGTTGAAGTCTTTTCTATGAAAATAGACATTTCGTAGCTTTCGTAGTAATTATCCGTAGCAAAAACTTCTATTGATATTTTTTTTATAATAAATATTAAATAACAATAAACTATGTTAATATCATGTGGTATCTAATTTATTGTAATATTAATCAAGAGATAAAACCCCAAATTAAATGAAAATACATACTGTGACTGTAGTGCAAGAAACTTGCAAAAAAAGCTTGTCGCGGTGTTTGTATAGACGTATTATATAAAGTTTCCAAATTGGTAGTGTAACTGGGGCCGACAACTTAACGTGCTCTTAGTACACAGCTTATTGTGCAGTATGGTGGTGTTGTCTAACCAATTCACTATTTATTATTTATTTATATATTTTTTATTTTAAAATGCACCGGGGTTTGAATTCTTAACCTGAAATCTGTAGTATTTTTAAAAATCCGATCTCTCTACAAACTTGCCCGCTATATATACATTAATTTATTGAAATATTAATTTTACTACTAAATACGCTAAACTATATCAATCATAATAAATAAAAGGAACCTATAAATTTTGAGTTGTTTTATGCTTTTGTAAATTGAATGGGTGCGAGCAAGGCAGATAAATATTTGTAATTTACTTAACAAGGTGTTTTACAGCGCTTCCACATTATTCATACTTTCATGATACTTACTCAACGCGCAATGTACTTGTTCCTCTCCATTCTACGGGCGATCGCTTCAAGCCGCCACTCGAGGGAATGGTACGCCGATGAATTAATTACTATGTGGTGTATATCTAATTACTTTCTTATCCTAATAAATTAATCATGCGGTTATTTTCTTGTACCTATTATCCTATTTCTCTATTAACGTAGTATAATAAATATATGTAAAACCGTAATAGAGATTTACATGAAACTCTAAAAACCCCAACAATTAGTCCTATAATATACTCGTAATACCAAAGTCCACTTTAAGAGAAATTTATTTAGCATGTGCAAAAAGATTTGTAATAGTCTGCCAAATCACATGAAGGATCTACATAATACATTTAAAAGTCTGTTTAAATAGTTATTGGGAAAAAAAACATTCTATTAGGCAAATCGATTTCTAAATAATAAATATTAGTATTTAGAATTTTCGAATTGTAATGATTAAAAATGACTATTGTTGTGATAGACATTTATGGGATAAGTGAGTGGTGTAATTTAAATATTCATGAACGGTTATACTGTTGATTATTATGTAGTGTTGTATGAACTCTATATGATTTTGTGTATTATCTAGATCTGTATTGCTTCTAATCTGTATGTTTGTTTACCATAATGTTTGTTTACCATAATGTTAGTTAATATGATAGAGAACTTAGAGCTATAATAATACTAACGTGAGTAACCCATGTCCAGAGGCTCTACCATGGGTTTGCGCATTGTGATAACGTAACGTATTCATTTACGTAAACGTGAGCAACAACCAATAGAATCGCTTTATTCAATCCGGTTACCAAAAATAAAGCGGTCCTATTGGTTATTGCTTACGTATACGTAAATAAATACGTTACGTTTCTACAATGCGCAAACCCATGGTAGAGCCTCTGACAAATAAAATATTTCATTTAATCATTACAAGGTATGAAGAATTAGTACTAACTTATGCGTCACACCACAAATTTTGTAGTTGACAGAAAAATCCGTTGCTAAACAAAGCATTGATTTACTAAGCACCGACTAAAGGATCTCCATGGACAAATTCTTTTTTTTTATTGGGCAGATCTTCAAAGTCCATGAAATTGAAAATCTTGTATTCAAGTCATTAACTCCTCGTAATGTAGATGCAACCTTAAATCCTGAATGATATCATGATAGGGTATAATGAAGAAAGTACAATAAGAAATATTTTACAATGGTTTATTTTTATTAAGAATCGATTTTTATAATCGTCAGATAAAGTTATTCATTCAAACAGATAATTTGTATATAGAATGAACAAATTTGACAGTTCTCCATACAAGCCATCGAATAACTTTATCAGATAATTAAAAAATAAGCCCTAAATGTAATTAAAATTTGTAGTGCGTTTAAAACATTTATTTGACAAAACAATTTACCTTTTATTTGCTTTTACTAAGTGGAAATAAACCCCTCCGCTGGGTATCATAGAAAATATAAATATTTTTGGTATGTGTTTAAATTACATATGGTGTAATTTAAACATATACCAAAATTATTAATAATTTTGCCTCTAGCTATTCAATCAGTCACCACTATTATAATATTCTTTGCAGTCACTTACGTTATTTATTACAATATATTTTTAAACAAACATAACTCTAATTACGACTACATTCGAAATATGTTTTTCTTTATCACTTTCTTATGAAACTCAAAGATAGTATAATTACAGAGAAAAGGGCTATAATAACGATACGTGGAATAATTGGTCACCTACCCATTTGTATTCAACTCGCGTCCAGTGAGTTTTACATAAAATACGCAGCATGTAGACGTTGGGACGAATGAACGACTCAGGGTTGGTTTTTTATCTCTCATTGGTGCACTCACGGTAGCTGTAACTCCTGCTATTGATGCACTTGCACATAAAACCTAAATTAATGAAACCTGTTTAAGAAATTGAAGCAAAACAGTTTTGTATGTTTTTTAACTCTATGTATTAAAGGAAATTCAACTGTTTCGTAATTGTTTTTATCTGTGTTGTATTGTGATAGATACGACTACTAAATCTATTAAGTACATATGTGTTCATTAGGTTTAAAAATAAATGGCGTTTATTAAATATGGGGATATATCAGAAACTAAAACAGCTAAAGTTTAATAAGTATTTATTTTGCCATACATCAGTGACCGCATAAAAACGGTTTCAGAGTAAGTAGCCTTTTACTCAGTCAGTAGGGAAGTTAAAAATGTATTGGCACCTATTGTGGTTCAATCTTTTGACTTTCCGTTTTCGATAAACACGGCCACTATGTAATGCATTTTAGGATTCCAAAATAATTAACCCTTATGGACTCAGATGTTTGTCCGTATGCCTGTCTGTCGGCATTAAATATTTCGAAAACTATTTGGTCCAATGTTCTTGAAATATGATTTTTAACAGATCTTATTTGCAATGAAAATGAAAGCAATTTTCGGGATTCTTAATTTTTAAATTACATTTAATAAGACCGCTTCCATGGTTAGGAGTTGCCGTTGGTGTTGTACCAACAACCACTACAAGACCACGTGGAGTTCGTGGGTTCGATTTCCATTATGGCAAAACTATATTAGTACGCTTTTCTGTTTCACAGTTTTCCAAGGTCTGGGTATTTACAAAATATAAATATCGTAATTTTTTATATAGTTCAAGCTACTTAGTTTGTGACTAGTGCAATATGTGTGAAATATCCCACATAATATTAAAATAATAACAAATTAAACCTATATTCAACAAAAAAAATACGATTTAGTATAACCTAATAACTTTAACCTAATAATTTCTTTAAGGTTAAAATTTCTTTCTTCATACACTATAATATATTATATCTAAATATAATAAAATCACATCAAAGACACATAATTAGGTATGTTTGTTGATTGGCGGTGCAAGTATTTATGTTTTAACTGTTCGGAATAAATACAGATAAATCATTTTACACTGTTATAAGTAAATAACAAACATTTAATTCACGTATTCTGTCAAAGAAACACTTGTCGTTAGTAAATAACTTATTTATACATAACACACGACTTACATGAAATACTACTAGTGAATGTGTACAAATTAATAGAAACAATAAATCATTTATCCACTGTACAATATTTATAAATTATTTAAATAAAACAGAAACATATTTATCACGAATCCACCTAAAAAAATATTTAAACCTTTACCTATTTCTTTTTTGTTATTATAGGCGATAAGCTTAGTGTGCTGATAATATGTTGCATCGCTATATTAAAATTTTGATTCTCTAAACTAGGTACTCTACCTTTTCAGAGGATCACCAGCTGCAATTATTTTTTCCGAGATTGCGAAAAACTCGAAGCATCCTAGTTCGGACCATGACACAGCAGGAAATGGCAAACTTGGCGTGATTTCGGAAGCTCTGCTTTTTTACTGCGCTTTATTCGCACTGCTTTCTCAACCTGCACGTATCGAGCAATACGATACGTGATTTCGACAAAATTTATACAGGCAAGTCGTATCCCTGACCAAATTGTATGGTACAATGTTATTTCCATCTGGTCTTTTACCATAAGATCTTTGTAGACTGAATGGTTCATGGACGGTCTAAATATATATTATTTTTAATACACAGCATGAAAATCTATAACTTCCCGACAGAGACAGTTATAAAGGAGCTGGCAAGATTAAAAGCTCATTTTACTAGATGGATAAGTACTTTATGTACCTACTCTTCATTCCTAGAATAAAACAACACCAAAAGTGGCGTCATTATTTTACACACAGACAATTAGAAAAAAAAAACAATTCGTATACCAACCACGTATGTGTACCTGACATAGTAAGAGAAATAACGACAACTATGGGCCTCGTTAATAGGCCTAAATAATAATTTCTTAATATGTTTTTTCATACGTTTTTGCCCCATGTCCATAGTGACTTAATAAGTTTAATGAAGGACTATACATTATTAATGGATTCCGAAGTGCGGGTACTGGTGACAGAACCCATCTGCGACAGCAATCACGTTTACTTGCAAACTTTAACGACGCTCCTTATGACAAGTATCAAGTCCAATTAAGAAATTTATTAATTTTAAAATAAGGTAGTTTATATTAAAGGTTTTAATTGCTTTCGTTCTTTTTTTTTTACAGAAAATAAAAAAGCTCTTATTCAAGTATCTCCAAGATTGAAATTTTAATTAATGAAAACACCTGTTTTTTGTATATCTTAAAATATTTACCTATACCACTCAGCTAAAAGGCACAAATTTTATCGTAGGCATTTAGCCTACGATAAAATACAATTCTCTATTCATATTAAATATAATGTTGTGCAAAGATAATCTTAATTAAAAGTGCAATAAAACCTAGCAATAAAATAGTAGGTAGTTATATAAATATACCCATTATGATTAAATTATGATTTTATGAAATCACATTTTTAAAATTTGTACTAAATGGCATTTTTTTCCTACCAATGTATGGAAAATTAAAACCTAATGAAAACTGAAAGCTAAATATAATTAATGATGGCTAGTTAGTCGCACAATTATAACACTCATAAGATTTCGACTAAAAACTTGTTAACGTGGTGCAACCCGACCTAAAAAAAAATACTGACAACTTTAACATGTTAACTTTTACAATGTAAAGGAAATAATTGTATGTTTTTGCTGGCCATACATAAATAGCTATGTCTTTTTATTGTGAACCGTTACGTTTCCGATTATTGTGTGTAACAGCGGGAAGGATCGACGCTACTTTAATTGTGACGCGATTATTGATCGGGATCGACAGCGACGTAAAAAAGTAGGCAGCGCTTAAAGCGACAATATTACAATAACAATTACGCTGTTTAATACATTGCACGTGAAGTTCGTTAGCCGTAAATGGCACTACTCTATACCAATTGCGGGCATGTTGTACGTTCCATCCGACTCGGCCACACAATGCTGGCTGCTTGTGTATTTTTTTTAAACTTAATGATTGCCTAATTATCTCATATTTAAGACCACATAGTTTTTAATGGGCGGTAGGTAGGCGAGTGCATGGGAAATATGGATACTTCTTTCGATGCAATTTATTGTTTTATATAGTTTTGTCTACTCAACTACTTTTAAAAATTAAAAAATCTTTGAAGCTTCTAAATAAGCTTCTAAATAAGGAGTGGTTTTATTTTATTAAAGTATAGCATATGATATTGTATTTGCCTGATGGTTAGTAGACCTACAAAGTCTATGAATGCCGGGGTCGATCAATGGTTATGGTAAATTTGGTTACGCCTTTATTTTTGTAGTATGTACTATTTAAGATCTGCATACTACATAATTATGTAACCTTAAAATAAAAACCACATTTAGGTACATTAATTAAGTACTAAAAATAGGCGATGACACTTGAACGTTATATTAAATCCGGTAGAGTTACAGCTCCAAATATAATTTAATAATAATAAGAAATATCATTTTGAAATTATAATAATATTAATGTATGTACACAGCACTGTGGTGCCATCGCAGTGCTGTGCATTGCATAAATCCAAGAACATCAAATGCTTTGCTATAACGCACAAATCTACGATGCGTCGACGCACGACGTATCGCAGTGTTATACAGGCTGTAATACTTCATCTATTTAAATCAATCGTAATAATATCTATACTAATATTATAAAGCTGAAGAGTTTGTTTGGCGCTAATCACAGGATAAACTGGTTCGTATTGAAAAAATATTTTAGTGTTGGATTGCCCATTTATCGAGAAAGGCATTATGCTACGACCAATAGGAGCGAATTATCAATGAAAAACGTTGCAAAAATGGGAAAAATTATTCCTTTTGAGAACTTCATTTGCATGCGCTGTGTAAACTGTTAAAGTTACGCAGACGAAGTTGCACGAGTCAGCTAGTACAGTATATAGATATATATTTTTGAATATAAAATGTTTAAAGTTTATCTAGAATTTTTAGCTTATAAGCTGAAGTTCATCCACTATATAATGTGACTTTAGATAAGGACAAATAATTGAAAGTATTTTTATTAATTCTACCTACTTATTCTTGTAACCTAAACAAATTTAAACCTACTTAATTAATTTAACAATATTGTAAAACACGAATACAATAAAACATGTCCTCCGTTTATTTTGAATAATTCAAAAGCTCCTAAAACCATAGTTTATTGAGCTTTTGAGTGGAGCAGATAATAAGGAGTTACACAAAAGAGTTACAATACAATGTAAGCAAAATCGAACATTATCGAAACCATTTCCGAAACAAACGATAATTTGGGAAGCAACTTTACATAGTAAACAATATTTTTTCCTGGGAGATTTTAATTTTTTCCTCGCGGTAGTTAAGAGAGCGTGCAAGACGCCTATTACGCGTGATTATGCCGCCGCATAATCGTACCACTTTGCCGTTCAACCTCCAATTATGCTTAGCGGTCCACTTAATATTGTTCATTATCTTAGGGAAATGACAAGATTTTTGCTGGACCCATTATGTGGCCTTAAAAGGAGCGCGGTGATATCGGACACTTCACCCGACATTGCTTCTTTCATAAATTAAACATGAAAGCTCACGTTAGACACATTTGTGATGTGACTTAGGTGAATGACTTTATCATCTTTTTAAGTTAACTATGATAAACCTTACATAATAAACGTGAAAGCCTAATAAAGCTTTCATGTAAAATAAGTTCACACATTTAAGTTATAAATATATATATATATTTATATTTAAAAACTTTATTTCATAGAAAACAAAACTGATGTAAAACTGCAAACTTAGTGCAGACAATATCTTTCAGCAAACCTTCAGAATTGTGTATGAAGATAATTAGGCTAATTAAAATGTTATACTTTTAAGGGTATCTGGTAGAATAAGTTCACAAATTTAAGTTACATAACATTTTAGTTTTTAAATATATATATATTTACAAACTTTATTTCATAGAAAACAAAACTGATGTAAACTGCAAACTTAGTGCAGACAATATCTACCAGCAAACCTTTAGAATTGAGGCAACGACTAAAGACGCGACCCGATCGAGATTTGTTCAATCCAGCGTTAAATTTTAAAACCAATTATCCTTTACTCGTTTTAACTTTTAATTTTCTTATTTAAAATGAAAAAGCCTACTATAATGCCCTCTCACCGTATTCAGTAAACCGAGAAACAAAAAATATTAAGTATTTCTGTAGTTCGTGCGTTGAAGTCTTTTGTACTAGTTTAGCACACGAAGCCATACCTTACAGACAAACGTCGTAAAGTCGATAAAAATAATTATTCATAAGACCTCATTCATGTTTATCTAAACTCTAAAGCAAATGATGTCATAGAGAGTGTATTTTATTACAAGAAAAAAGTTATTGGTACTTAAAACTGATGCTTAACTGTTATACTTAAAGCTAAAGGATGCCATATACGAAACCCGTAAAGTTTATCAATAATATATAAGTAAGAATACATCACAAAAAAAAATGTTATATAATTTTTAGCATATATCATAGTTTGATCCTATAGAAAAACTTTTATATTTTTAGTCAAGCATGGCATGTGACTTTATATCTATATGATGGTAAGTTGGTGAGAAAATAATAACTACAAAAACCATAAATGGGATCGACCAACACATTTATCACTCTCACTATGCCGGCTAAATTATGCGGTAACTATATGGGCGACGACAAAGACGAATTTTTGCATTCTATATGAGTACATCCTCGCTGCTTTAACGTAAAATCAACCACCACGACAATAAATCGATTAAATATAATCCTGAAAACCGGTGAAACCACAAACTAAAACCGAAACATGACGAAAGAGAATGGAGACATCGCGATTATGAATGCAGTGTTCTTATAGACACTGCATTCGTAATAGCGAAGTCTGCCTTCTCCATACAAAATGAGCTTTTGCACTTCCAGTAATACTCGATTACCTACTGTTTGTCGTAGATTTATAATAATATTTTGTCAGTCATTGTATTTATTAATTATTCTGTGTTGTTTTTTTTTTCGAAATCAGAAAAACAAATTTTTAAATATTATAATACAAAAATATTTATTACCCACAACAGAAAGATTTTTACGTAATTATCAACATAAAATTAATAATTGAACTTTGACTAGCAGCCAAGTTGTAATATTGGAAGTTTGTTTATATGGGCGTCAAGTCGACTACATGGCCCTTTCAACATCACGACTATTCCAACTTGACCGCCCCCGTAGTGGACTAGTGGTTGCGTTTTGGCGTTGTGTCCGGAGGTCGTGGGTTTGATTCCCACATATGGCAAAATAATATTGGTACAGTTTGTCATGGTCTGGGTGTTTATAAAATACAATATGTATTGATATCGTTGTTTCTTATACACATAGTACAAGCCTAGAGTTTAGTTTGTGCCCAGAGCAGTGTAATGTACTTCATAAAAAAAAACAAATAAAAAATAAATAAAAAACTTGTGGAACTGTTTATAGATGGCTTATTCTATGCAAATATCCCGACGAGCTAGTCACTTGTTCGATGTAGGTAGACTAATAACATCGGCTACACCGATGTGGGATTTAAACCCCTCCGCTGCGTACCCTGGGGCCATTTGCGGTCTGGCACCCGTGATGATATTTATTTATTTTTTTAACAACACCTATAACCTTACTACAACATAAGTACTTAAATAATTATATCATTAAAGTTAAGCCTAAGTTTAATTATTAAGAAAAACAACTAAGGATCGAACCCGCAACCATACATTTTATAATCTACAGTCCACATATGCTTTGTTGAGCAATACACTTAATTACATAATGGACCAAAAGTTTCCAAACATTTCAGAACAATTACTAAATTATGATACTGTTTAATTAATATCATTAAAAATAAAGGTTACATAAAATTTATTTTATTTCTTATTTACAGAGAATTATTAGGTAGTATATAATAGTAGCATATATAAAATATCATGAACCTATTTTGTTTATGAAGACCAAAGATGCTACAAAGCGCCATCTGTTGTCAATATTTTGAATTGGCCGATTGATCTTCATTTTAATTTATTCCATGAGTTGTAGATGTCGCTACAGAACAACAAAATTTTCCGCTTGGTGGTGTTTTCCGTTTGGTTTAATAATAAATCCCTACTTATGTTTTGTTTATTTATTATATCTTCGATATTATCCTTAGCTATAATTTTTAAGTTTAGTCAATGAACTGCGGCAGTGTAAGCAGGAAGAAACATAAATTGACTATGCAACTAAAGATACCGAAGCTTTTGCACCTTCTTAATAAGCTATATTTATAGGAGTTACTAACAAAACAAAAATTTATAAAGAAGGTTATTTTTTTAATATTAAGGCATATGGACCAACCCGTTGGATCAACCTAAACAAAGCATTTTAAAAGACAAAGTAAGTATTTTTACGTATTTTTCCAAGTGTATTTTGATGTATGTATTATTAAATGAAGAATACAAGTATGCCTTCATACAAAATACAATATAAAGTTTTAAAATACTAGCCTGTAGTATAAAAATTGTAAAACTAACGTTTTCGTTTCTCGATTAAGTAAAAGACGAAAATAAAGTGAAAAACGGTTATAAAGATAGTTAAGCAATATTATACCTTAAACTAAAGTCGTAAAGTCGAGAACTACATCATAAATTGTAAACCTTGAACTTTAAACAACACCAAAACTGATCGGCTAATAGCTAATTAAATTCCCAGATAAAATATCGAATTTAACACAAGCCTGACACTTTTATTGCTCTCGAAGTCGAGAGAATGTTGATTGGTGTGGCGATGGCGGCCCAACTTAGCGGTCTAATTATAAAATCCACCATGATGGAGTTTACCATACGTTTTATAGATATGCCTATAAGATAGCCGTTTTATTAGACATACAACGGAATATAATAGATTATGATTGGTACCTCCACCTATAGCTAAGATAATGCTTTCTAACTTAGATGAAGTGAGGTTGCATAAGAATTAAATAGTTTGACCAAAATTGAATGTCGAGTGCCCGAACGAAATAACACATTAAATGTTTTTCACAAGGTTAGTAGGCATTATAAATTCCATCTCAAATATGTTCGATCGAAATTTTTAATAATAATCATACAAATGTGAATAAAATTATATCACTTGCTGAGGGTAGGTATAGGTAGAAATATTTTATCGATAAAATATCTCTTATAATTCATTTTGTCACAAATGAACACCCAGACCAAGGCAAAATGAACTGGAAATTGGGTATTAAAACCGCGATCTTCAATCATTGTCGCAACCACTAAACCATGAAAACAGTTTATTGGTTGGGCGTTGTATATAGATCGTATGAGTCTTATTAAAACAAAAAGGGGCTATAAACACCACGTATCCACGTATTTTATGTATATTAATAACATGCGTGAACCTAGCAACTATGTCTATATATATGTACATATAACTCAGTTTTGTTAGTTTGCTATCTTTGTTTGTCCACCTACTGCCCTGTAGCTCTACTACGTGTTTTACTATAGTTGCTAATAACTAAAGTCAGGGATCAATTAATAGGGTCGCTTTATTTTTTAAATAAACCTCTCTTATTGGTTGATCCAATAAGAGAGTATCTATACTAGCGACTATAGTAAATCCCGTTTTGTTTTGAGCTGCAGTTACTATTAAATTCGCAAGTCTATGTATCCCCTGTTTTGTTATTTTAAATAACTTCTGACTGTGATAGACTTTCGTCGCTAGATTTTGACACAAATATTCGAAACAAAACTTCAATTGTTTTCAATTGAAAATTTTGAAATTAGCCTTTAATAAATATCGCTAAAATAGGAATGAATGACGTGTATTTGTATCTGTTCGAGATTTACATAATGCATAATAACTATAGAGTATGTTAAGTGTATTTATTGTTTTAAAACTTAAGATACGATACGTTTAACTTTATAAGTTCAATCTGTAATCATCTTATAATTTGTTAAATAAATAAAACGTTCCTTCTTCATAAAATTACATTTGTAAGTAAATATGTATTTAGCTAGCTTATCATTATTATAAGAAAGTGCAATCAACATTAAGTCATTTGCATAATTATGCACAAGAGCCTCAAATTTGAATATATATGAACTGTGAGAAGTTAATGCTAGATGATGCCCGATGCATTGCAATTAAACACCCATCTACATCTAAGTGTGGCCACTAAATTACCTCTGAGTACTGCCAGCATCCTTATTGTATTATCCGAAACAGCTTAAGTGTGCGCGCAGGTGATAGGATTTTAAAAGCTACTACGCGGTATTAAAGGCTTTAATTGTATAGGAGATATTCGGTTTTAGTCGGTAGGATTATGTGCAACGGTGCGCAGGCGCAGCGAGAGTCACCTTCAGAGAAAGTCAGAATGTCGACAACGACGACGTCCTGTTATGGAGGCATTTCTCATTCCTCTAAACGCACCATTGAGCCTTTCTAACTATTATTTACTAACTGTCATATGCAGAATTTCCCAAGTTTTATAAAATGATTTATGATTACGACCAGGATATTATATTTTATTATGTTAACACGTTGCCTGAGCCCTACCCAACATATAGATAGATTAAATACATGTGCAGCTATAGGAATTTAAAAAACTAATAGACGTGAACAAACTTCTCGGCAAAATAGATAGGCTAAGCGTCTTAAAGGTATGATTAAAAATCATGAATTCAATTAAAAAAACTTGCTCCAAGCGTATATAGATTAATTTTATTAATTATTAAATACGACTTGTACTTTCTACCGCATAAACGTTTTATCCTACTCCTTGCATACTTTAGTCTAGAAATCAAATATATCAAATAATAATTGGAAAGCTTATAAATGGCAGTGCATTACATTAACCAAAATGCATACAAGGTGGAAGACAAGCCCACCAGAACAAAAAGATATAATGATTCTTTCGCATGTCAAACGGGTTAAATTGTTTTGTCTGAATGCAATTTTCCTACTTCCTTTAATCTTACGTCCTTTATGAAAGCTGCGGGTGTAAAGGAGTACTTTGTACCTTTAATAGTGCCAAAGAGTGCAGTAGCACGAATAACTAAGTATGTTCATATGAAATTAACCCTATACCCTTTTCACTTTCAAATGAGTTCGAAATTTGAAAACGAACAAATGAAATAAAACGTTTCTTTTTTTTTTAATGCATTACCTTTTTAATAAAGTGTTTAAACATTCAATATCCGCAAAAGCCCGCGAACTTATTTGAAAGTGAACAGGGAATAATTAAAGAAATATTTTTTTATAAACTGCATTCGTAATCGCGAAGTCTGCGTTCTCCATACAAAATGAGCTTTCGCACTTCCAGTATACTGTTTGTCACAGAATTAAAATAATATTGTTGTCGGTCATTGTATTTATTAATCTTTCTGTGTGGGTTTTTTTTTTACATTTCAAAATCAGAAAAAAAATCTTTTACTAAATATTATAGTACAAAAATATTTAAAACCCATAACAGAAAGTTTTTTTTATTTTAGACGTATAATTACTAATGTAATATTTGAAGTACGTTTGTGCTTGTAACGTGGTGGCCGAGTTGGTTAGCCCTTGGACTTAAAAACACTTAGGTCCCTGGTTCGAATCCCGGTGTATACCAATGAGTTTTTTATTTAAAAAAATATGTACATTTGTTTGACAACACCACTATAGTGCCTTGGAGAGCACGTTAAGCTGTGTCGGTCCCGGTTTCATTATACCAACTTCTGAAACGGTTTATAGATGGGTTGTTGAGTCTATTCAAAACATCGCGACGAGCTAGCCACTTGTTCGGTGTAGACTCATACCATCGGCTACGACGAGGTGGGATTAAAATCCCCTCCGCTGGGTATCCTGGGGCCGTTTAGGCGGTCTCGGACTCCGTAAGGCACCCGTGATGATATGAAGTACGTTTGTATGGGCGTCTAGTTGACTACAGAGCCCTTAATTAAAACTTATACTTTAAAATCAAAAGGACGCATATTATACAAAAATAATATATATAGGTATAAATATATATATTGAGAAAAGCTCGATTAGGTGTAGTTTACCCTTAATATAAATATAATGATTGCACGGGCGATCAGATACCAATGTTATGTTGGTAATGGGGTAAGCAGTTTATGTTTACGCGTTTTTAATAGTTCTAATCATTTTTAATTATCTTAATAAATAATATAAGAATTAGCAAATTGGAAATACCAATTGGAATGGATTTGTATTTTATTTACTTTGGTACTATTAAAAAACTAATTATTATCTCATTTGGCCGTTTAGTATCTAGGTGCTTATTTAAATATAGTAACGATTGTACAAATAAACTACTCCATTAATTTAATCAACAAAAAAAACTGATCATTTATTAAGAAACTACTTTTAACATTGCAATAAGCACTATAATTAATAGTACCAAGAACTTACTTCCCACTTTCTTTCTTAACATTTCCTTTAAGATTTTTCTCGACGTAAGCATTATCCTCTTCCGCAATCGCCGGAGCTGGCGAAGTAAACCCTAAGATAACGTGACACAGAAAGTCCCGGACCTTATAGGTGTCTGCACAATAATTACGCTTTACATTACCGTCTCCAATACATACATAAAGCCACAACACCAGCTACCCACAACCTTGTAAATTGAATCCTAAAAGCTAAGGCTAAAGTTGAAAATTAATTGAGTGCCGATGTATAAATATAGAAGAGATTTAGTCAAGTCGAAGGAGCGGCATGCCAACGAGTAAACATAGCTAGCAGTGACTAAGCTTAAATGTTGAATTAATCGCTTTAGGACACGGCATTTACTTGTACGGGACGATTAGGTACGCATACATCTATAGGAAAAACGAACGCTAATTATGACAGCGTATATGATTTGCTCGAACAAACCGTAACTGCGAGCAAATGGCGGCTGTAACATTAAAGCTTTTTAAATACTATTTAAGTATAACTAAATTAATCAGAACATGTAACATTAAATCTTTTTAAATACTATTTAAGTATAACTAAATTAATTAGCACATGTAACATTTAATCTTTTTAAATACTATTTAAGTATAACTACGTTAATAAGAACATGTAACATTAAAGCTTTTTAAATACTATTTAAGTATAACTAAATGAATCAGAAAGAAGCTTTCATAAAACATGTAATTAATCTAATAAAAAACCTGCAGTCTTAACATATTATATTTAAACTCACTACAGGTCATAAAATAAATTCTAAAGTAAAATATTTATTTTTTATAAAATACGTTTATACTCAACTTACATGAGACCACCTAGACGGTCTCAGGATACCCTGCGGAGGAGTTTTTATTCCCACATCGTAGCTTGTATTTGCTCGTCACGGTAGTTTGTATAGACTTGTTTCACTGGTTGGTATAGTGAAAATGGGACCGACAGCTTCATATACTCCCTGAAGCTCTATTGTAAAGTATTCTTTAGAGGAGCCTCAATAAGTTTTTATGAATACCTGTGCAAGTTTGTTACTAGTGTAAATTTTAAGATATTGAAGTGCTTTAATAAAATGTCAGCACGGAGGGCCCAACTATAATCCCATGTATTTTGTTTATTTCAAGTTATAAAAACTTGAGGGTTTTATTACAAACTTATACTAAATTTTTTATAACAATTATTAGTAAATTCTCATTATAAAAAATGTGGCCCCTTACTAGTATTCATCCAGATTTTATCAGGTTTTGAACCCCTAAGTATTTTGTAAGTTTTCGGTCTATCCGCCCACCACAATTTATTATATGTTTCAAGATTTAATTGTATGTATGTTCCGGACAAGCTCAAAAACTAATTTTTAATTTTCTTTAACCAATAGAAAGTTCTGTTATTAGAGAGTATGAGGTATATTTAATTTTGATCCTATTTGTTTTAAATTAAACGCTAGTAAATACCGCGGGGTGAAACTAGTTTTAAATAAACTAAAAATTATAAGAGTGGGAAAAAATATATATTATTAAGAATATTAATTGTTTCACCTTGGCTCCTTAACCGACAAGTCAAGCAAAAAAGATGGCTTCGTCGCGGAAGCTTTCCAATAGTTCTTTGGCTTCTTAAACATACATAAATGATCGATTTTACAGTACTTAAAGTTTATTTAATACCCTTAAGTATCATTAGGTATATGTATGTATATAAAAATCCATACAAATTGGTCATTTTAACATTACTAGTTTTTATGGAGAAGGCAATATTTTTTTTCATTTGCGGCACATGGTTCCATGGGAAAAGTGTTCGCATTGATCAGCAGAACCTCATTAAATACCACCGGCTACCCAGCGGAGTGGTTTTTAATCCCACCTCGTCGTACCCGATGGTATGAGTCTAACAAGTGGCTAGCTCGTCGCGATGGATAGACTCAATAACCCATCTATAAACATTATATATTATATCACATTAGGTAGGTGTTTTATAGTTTTATAGGGAACTAGGTAAAAATATTTCTGAAAAATGATCTTCAGGGAGATAATTTCAAATTGTTGTAATAAAAAATCTATGAAAAAGCATGATTTTGTAAAAATAAAAATCTTGATTATTTTTTAAAGTATCATCCCTATTTTGATCCCTAGTCTTTTTAACATGTTTACAATTTAACTTGTTCTGTTTTAACAGCATCGTTTGTCTAAATAAAAAAAAATGCTTTATGTACAATGACTACGCACAGAATGCTAAATATTTTCAAGCAAATGCACCTGTAATACAAGGGAATAGAGTGCATGACTTTTTTATTGTTTGTTGTTGCTGAATGTTTAATATCATTTTTATAGAAAAACAAGTTAACGTTTCCGTTATTAGAAAAAGAATATGGCCTAGAAATTAAAATCAGCTAGCGTCATTATACTCTATCATCGGTGTAGGGTGTAGGTATACATTAAGCCTAGCCTATTATACTGTTAAAAAAACAATTCCACCAGATGAACAAGTATTCTAGTTATATGACGATAAAGCAACAAGGATATTGAAATAGTGCAATGCAAATAGGTGCGTCTTTGTCGTCGCCCATTTCGTAACCGCATCATTTAGCTGACAAAGTAGGAGCGATCAATAATTTTAAACAACAATATATTGGCCGACCCCATTCATGGCCTTTGTATGTCGATACAAAGTTACATGCCGTGCTCCAATAATAAAAATATAAAAAATAAATTATCAAATCGCTTAAAAAATAAATAAATTATATATTGATCGTTAACAAACTAGGTTGCTTTTAAATTGCGTTAAAACCCAAACAAATAATAAAACAAAGCAACTTAAAGCTTTTGGAGCTTAAAAGCGTAAACAACAACAAGGTTAACAAAACTATATTAATATTGTCGGTTAATAATTCCAATAAAACATTGATCGCAAGTTCATTACGGACCGACGGCCTTTGCTTTCAAATCTCCTCGGCAAGGATACTACGTCATCGACGGCTAAAGCCTACAAGCTGCAGGCCTAGTGTATTACAATGTTGCGTTCAAAGTTTTTAAATCACGGTGACTTTGAAAGGCTGTACTTTGGGCTAATATGAGGCTCTACTGATCAATTCGAGCAACTTTTCCCATGGAATGCCGCAAATTAAATTAAATAGGTTCTCGATACAAATTGGATATTACCTACTAGTTTATTTTGTACTAGCTGTGCTCGCGACTTTGTCCGCGTGGAATAGTTATTTTTTTATCATATAAACTTTCATCCCCTATTTAATCCCCTTGGGGGTAGAATTTATCAAAATCCTTTCTTAGCGGATGCCTACGTCATAACATCTACCTGCATGCCAAATTTCAGCCCGATCCGTCTAGTGGTTTGGGCTGTGCGTTGATAGATCACTATGTCAGTCAGTCACCTTTGAGTTATATATATTTAGATTATTCTTTAATACATATTTTTTGTGTATCTTGAACCGTTTTCACGGCGCACGCAACGGAAGGCTTCAAAGATGAAATAATTTCTCCCGTTTTTTACACATTTACCACTATATCTTTGCTCCTATTGGCCGTAGCGTGATGTTATATAGCCTATAGCCTTCCTCGATAACTGGACTATCCAACACAAAAAGAATTATTCAATTCGAACCAGTAGTTTCGGAGATTAGCGCGTTCAAACAAACAAACAAACTCTTCAGCTTTATAATATTAGTATAGATGGAGAAGCCATTTTTTTTTTCACTTACGACACATGCGGTTCCATAGAAATAGTTGTTTGATTTGATCAGTAGAGCCTTATAGTTTCTAACATAGTTACTTTGAAAGGTTGTACTTTGGGCTAATATAATCAAACAACTTAAATTGCAGATGAAAAAAAAAATCTTTTCCATACAAATTTATTACTAGTTTGTATAGAGAAAATTCCTTAAAATTATTTTTTTAAACAACAATGGCCTACTTGTAACTATGCTATGTCACACTCACTTAGCTGCTGGCTAGCTCCTAGATAATGCCTATGGCATTAACTTAATAAAGTAAGCTAAAATAGTTCGAGATAAGCTTTTGACAATAAATAATATTAATTCCTTCAGTTACACTATTACCTCGTCTATGATATTACATGAGACCTGCGACATTACTCATTGGAAGTATGACTTAAATAAATGGCACGCATTAATGATTCTTTAAAAGTTCAGATTTAATTACAAAAGTACACATACGTTTAAAACATAAAATTATAAAATCAATTTAAGGCTATTCTCTACTGACCGGTCAGTTTATGTATTTAATTCAAACAAAATTGAACTTCAAGAAGCTGCATCTAGGGCCGACTATCGAAGCGCATAACAGCTTAAACACGATGACAAAACTATCAAAAAAAAATTAAAGCAACAAAATGGTCCGTTTTTTATTCTCTTTCTATCGGTGTAAGTTTTGTATTGATAGTTTAGTATAAAAGAACATCTTATCAAATCTTATGCTGCAGCCAGCATCCTAATATTTTTGTTATTTTTTTAACTTTAATAATAATAGAAATATAAACATTTCTAACATAGAGTCCAGTTCATAACACTGTATTTTTATTTTTTCCCCATGGTTAAAATAGGATTAGATAGAGCTTAAAAACCATGAAGGTAAAAACCATGCCCGTCCGCGCGGGCGCGTTTTTTTAGCTTCATGTTAAAAACCCTTAAAACACCGAAAAGCAGTAAAAAAAATGAAAGGAACTTAACCAAAAAAATTACAATAAAATAGTTTGTAGTATTAACGCATACATGTTGTTCATGTTTAGATTTCAGTAACGCCTAGTTTGCCGGTTTTGTTAAGCCTTAATACCTATACGATTCAATCTTACGAAAACATGTTTTTCCAAATCGGACTGGTCTTACTAATAATAATAATACCTAGGTACTATGTAGGATATTTCATACATATTGCCCTAGTGTGAGTTTTTGTAACATTTACTTTCACGTTAACTTTACTACTGTGTTAACAGTTTGACCAATCACGCGCTCGCGTTTTTAGTTCTCAAAATTTCCGCTTGGAGCGCTGAACTATATCCCATACAAATTTAGTTAACTCAAGCGCAAAGTAATAGTTAGAAAACTCACACTAGGAGTACTGGTCACAAATTATGCTCTAGGCTTGCTCGTAAACGTGTGATATTGTACGCCACTTGTGTGGATACCTAAGCGATATTTTCTCTAAAGGTTAAGTAATTAATTAATTAGATCATTTTGTTTTTGTACTTATATGTTTTCTAAATAAATTATTTTACTTACAAAAAACTATAACCCTATATAATAATAGCTTTTTTTTACCCGGCTTCACTCATACCATTTGTGTACAAACAAGACATTCTACTTCCCAATTGCAAAACACCTGTCTCCAAATAGCTGTGCCTGCGCATAAAAAATCTTAAAACGCTAACAAAAGTCAGGGCTGTATTTATTTTTAAAAACTTATATATCCATACCATGTCTGTTCGAATAAATATCTTAAGAACTACTGGTCCGATTTACTTGAAATTTGGAATAGTTATATATCTATAGATTTTGTTGACCGGAAAGGTAACAAAGTATTTTTTTTTTATTAAGTTCAAGTGAAAATAATTCAATGCTAAAAAAATAGAAAAATAAGTTGAGCTTACGCTTTTTTTCGAGTGGTATCGAAAAAAAGCGTAAGTTAACTTATTTTATAACGATTTTATATAAGTATAGCATTTTATCACAGATTAATTATATATCTATATAAATTGTCTATAAATACTTTTACTTACCCATTGTAAAATGGTCACCGTCAATTTTATTTACGTTACGTACCTGTAACAACACAATAAAAAACATTAAAACACGTGAAAAACAACAAAAAAATACAATAAGGCAAAAACACAATAAGCCTGGGTTTCATCAAGTCCACTATTACTTTAACCGCTATCTTTTATGGCGATTACCCAGATATAATACATTAGTGAACTAATAAACAACTGCCGTACACAATGAGTCGTTGATTTAGTTTACTAATTAATTAATTTTAATTAAAGACAAATAATGCACAGAATAATTTTATTACTAGAATAAGGTGTAACAAAAATCCTATAACAAAATTATAAAAGTTATATTTATTTATTGTATTTACCTAAATAAGTACAAAACTAAGTTGATAGTATGATTAAATAAATAATAATATCAAAACTGGCGCAATTTAATAGTTAATTAAATTTAGCACTGGAATATACTCGTTTTTAATTCGGACGGAAAACCATTCAATAACTATTTATTTAAACCCTCTTATACATAAAAACTGTATTGACCATTTTAGTTAAAATGGTAAATCATCTATTTTGTACCAGTAAAAATCATCTTTGACAGAAAATAGATAATCTTCCATTTCCACTTTGGGATCCACTATTCCATATAATATTAGTTTTGTATGTAACGAACGCATGTATGGTACAGATATTATTCTATTTCTTACTGAGTTATCCTGAAAGTTCATATTCATAAGTGAATATTTGTGTAAAGCATTGTTTGTATAAGTAGTGACCAAATAATAAATAAACATAAAAAATCCTTTATTTCTAAAATCGACTTAAAATCCTTTGTTTAGGTTTGTCCCGTCAGGTCCATTTGTTGGGTGCAATGACAGCAATATAGCCTAATGTTTTCAAAATATTATCAAGTTTATTGATTACTTATAGGATTAAAATGATTATCTGCGCTGATTTTTGTTTAAAGCGAATCGAGACTAATAAACGATTAAATTAAGCGGCAGTTAATGCGATAATTACGACGAGTTATTAACTTTTATTAAATACTGCAGCAATATTATTTAACTCGCTGGTCAATCATACAGTAATTTAGAATCTGTTTTTTTTTGTATAGGTAACATTTTATACATGTACATAATTTTTATAGGTAGGTATATATTATTATTTGTTTTAGTTATAGTTATTTTATTACGGTTTTCTTATTAATTATATGTTATTATAGTATATATTTTTTAGTTATTAATGCAGAGAGCATTTATGTCTTTGTATTAATTGCAATTTATTTTTGTTTACGAACGGTAAGTTTAATTACCTAACACTTTACTGTACTTGATTACGTGGTACAATCGAACCTCAATGTTTTTGTACAGGTAAACTCAGCATGATATGTTGAAAAACATTTGCTTCCAATCAAATTAAGTTGCTATAAGTACATTTTTAATATAAACATTGGTCAGAGTAAATTAATATTTCTTGGCATAATGAGTAAGAAGTTTATTTTATAAACACTATAATATAATTAGATGCTTTTGATTTAATTATTAATTGCACAAAAACTTTACTTTACACAAGGGAGATAATCTTATGGTCCGATTAATAGTCGTTGCTTAGCCAAAGTAATTGCTTCCAACCGTCAAAATTTTTTTTTTTTATAAGCAGTTTGACAGTCCGAAGCAACGGCCAAGTCTTAGCGCGTGCATAGCAACGACTATTTATCTCAGCCTTTGTTTTTTCATATGCAGTTTGACAGTTCAAAGCACTGGCTAAGCATTATTAATCCTGACATTAGGCCTTTTCAACCACCTAAGTTTTCAGAAAGTGACGCAGTGGCGGCATTACCAGCAGGCTGGGGCGGCAGATTTTAAGGGCGGCAAATTTGTGTTTATATTTGTAAACAGAAAAGATTCATATTTATATACATATAAATATGAATCTTAATGTTATTAGGGTCACAAAAACAATTTATTTGCGGGAGTGACATGACCGTTCGCTAAGTGTGTAGGTAGGGGCAGCAAAAGTTAATTAGCCCACTGACGGCAAATATGTAACTGGAGTGAACTATGTTAAACTAATTCAGACGACATATAATATAATGAACGCTATATATAATAATAATATGTAGGACAATTTACACATATGCTCTGGTCACAAACTAAGCTCCAGGCTTGTACTATGTGTACCAGAAACAATCATATAATACATATTTTGTTTTATAAATACCCAGACCATGACAAACTGTACAGAAAAATGTACGAATATGTTTTTGTCATCGGTGGAAATGGAACCCACGACCACCGGATATTGATCTAGTCATGGGGTTGAATATACATATTACCAAACTAAACTAAACAAAATTTCCAGGAGGATGATTTTGTTGTGCACAGTTCGATTTTAATACCTATACCATAAAATCGAATTCCAAGTTTACCTATTATCACAAAATACATAATAATACCTAACGGCATATTACCCTATAAAAACCAATTGGCTTATTAAATACAGCGTTATTTTTAAAGAGTAGGTATTGGCGGAAAAGTTCGATTATCATTACAAGTACCGCTATCCCGCTAATCATCACTAACTGCTCGTTTCTTAACCGCACCCTCTATAGACACTTTACAGTTCGAAGGAAAGTTTCAGCAGTCTGAAAACCTATAAACATTAACTTCGTTGCTTACTACTAAACGGTTTATTTTAATAAACTTAACTTTCGACTACGAAGCTTTCAATGATATTTTGTATTCTAAAATACTTTAGAAAAAGATTATATTGTAATTCAATAAAGCAACTTCAACTAAAT